>VXBR01009379.1:248827-410329 GCA_013400215.1 Cisticola juncidis | reverse complement strand
TTTTTTTTTTTTTTTTTTTTTTTCCCTGTTTCCTCTTTCTTCTCTAAAAGACAAAAGAAACCTGAATTTCTTAGCCTTTTCTGCCAGGATTTTGAAAGTCATGACAAGAGAAGTCTAGATGAGCAAATAAGAACGAAAACTTCTGAAAAGCAGGAAAGTCTTAATTACAACATGGAACTTCTTCCCTGTGATCAAAAGTGGTAGCTACTTACCCTCTAACACTTAGAAATTAGACTCACATTTACTTAAGATTCTTTGTTCCTGTCCATCACGTCTATAAAGCAATCAACATCACAGTGCTCTGTAGTGTCAGAGCTGAGAGAGGTTTGACTTGACTCTCCAAAGTTCATATAGCAATAGCGAATTTTATTGAGCTCTTTTTTATAGGGTTTTCAAAAAACCATGCGGTTGATCCCAATTGGCTAAAATTTGGTTACCACCCAGCTCACTGGCCAATAGCTCCCTGCATTCATGCTCGTCAGGGATTGGCTGGCATCTGTTGTTTGAATTTGAATCTCTTGGCTTCTCAGTGCCTTCTTCAAGGACATGTTTACTTCTTTCCCTTAATGGCATAGGTTGGTCAAGTTATGGCCAGGGTGATTTATGACTGTGAGGCTTCCCTGCCAGCTGTTGGCTGCCACATGTAGCTACCTGGAGATCAGCCAGTCCCAAGACATGATTTCTTAAACCTTTCCTGTGACAGTGCTCTGCCTGCACAACATACATGGCCCTTCATAACTGTCTGTGAGGGAATCTGATAATGCTTACAAGCCCTTTGCCTCAGGCTGGATTTGCCAAAGAATGCACAGACTCTACCACAAAAAAAGGTAAAAGGGGCTCACAGCATCTTGCTATAAATACAACAGGAATACTGTTTTCAGTCAAAACTGCTAAAGGAAATCAAACTTCTTCCCCATCCTACTCTCCCACAAAGTACTCACATTTCTAACCCAGGACTGGAGGGACTTGAGCAAATCAAGTTTACACCCACTTTAACCCTGATTCAGGACACACCACCAAGGACGTGATTTAACAACACGGTTTTGGTCCAAATTTTTTCCTCCCCAAGATTACAACACTTGACAAGTAAGTGAAATAGCAAAGCGGACCTCAAAGCCAAAACCAAAACATCACACAGCCAGCTATGGGATGAGCGTTCTTCCAGTGCCAGTGAGAAATACAGCTTCAACTAGGAGCCCAGAATGTCTGTATGGGATAAAGTAAATCACTAGGTATGACATATGACACAGGTCAATAAAGGACATTGAGGGAGTGATTACATCAGCCAGGAGAAGAGAACAGCACTGTTTCTCACTGTTTCATATACTCTCAAGTTCATACACTTCATCTTTTACCTAAAATGTTTGTTATTAGTCCTTCATGGCTTTTCTTCCTTGAATTAGCCTACTCATGTTTTGAAGTCATCTTACTATCTAATTAACCATCCTTGTTTTGTATAACTTTTCTACCTTTGTCTTACTCTTTTCTGAAAGCAAAGAAAGATGACAGTACCCAGGATATGCATACACCACAGAGATATCCTGAACATAAATGAATTTTTAGTTCGGCTCGCCACTTCTCTCCTAATTCTGATTAAGAATCAACATTTTGGCTGACACTTGATGTTTTCAAGGACCTAGCTATAATAATTTCTATACTGAATTTTAATAACCAGTTTAAACCTTATAATTTTGGGTATAGTGCTGGCTTATGCCATGAATATTACTGGGAATTTAATACGCTATTTTAATGCCGATTCACTGCAAAATCTTTCTGTAAAGCTGTAATAACACATCTTGTTTTTTTCTAACCTAAATACTACCATATCAATGGGACTTTTTTCCTACTGTGAATTCTACTGCATCATCAGTACACTGGCATTTTATCATTTATCGCCTTTCTGTATCACTTGGGAAGCACAGGCTAACAGAGTTCTCAGTGACACCCCAGTTATCTTCAACTACAAAAACAGAGTATAATTTCTCCTATTCAATCAGCTCCTAATTCCCAACAGTACCTTTCACCTTTAAGGCTTTATTTTCACACAGTTGCTTAATGAAAGAGATTGTAAAACCTTTCTAGAAATTCATTTACACAATATCCGTAAAAGTATCTTCATTGACTCTTTTTAATGAATGAAAATACATTTGTTGAAAAGAGATTTTCTCTTAAGAAAATCACCTTGATTTTCCCTCATTCTATCATATGATTTATGGACATAATAATTCTATTCATAATAAATATATTCTTTCTAAGCTTTCTATCAGTTTCCTTGGTATATAAGGAAGACAAACAGTACTTACTCGCAATGAATGGTGTTATATTTGTATCACATTTGCCATTGTTTTAGTACCAAATAGCAAATTAAGCAATTTACAAACTGACTTGTTAATTCACTATTTACTATTTGAGTTACCTCAAAACTTTTGGGTGAAAACCAGTTTGTTGTGAAAAATGCATTCATTGCATCAGCAGGTCACAAAAGCTCTTTGCTGCTACTTTGCCTGGAGACAACTCACCTGATCTATCTCCCACCATGTAGTAAGCCTTCCAAACATATGAAGAAAAAACTTCAAGTAAAAGAATGAACTGAGATTTTTCGGTCATGATTTTGCTATCTGTGAATCTTTATTTCAGGACCTGATATTCTACAGCTCTTTTGGATGCTAACCTAGGCTTCTTCCTCTCCTCATGCAGAGGAAAGCTAATATTCCTTTTGTATCCAGGATTAATATGAAACTACTCACTGTCTTGATTAGAGCTGTTACCTCCAGCCCACCCCACATATCTCTTTTTTCACTGGATTTGTAAATACTTTTGAAGTCTTTGTTTCTACTACTTCTCTTTTGTAAAAACCTTTTCTAAAATGAAAAAGCATCAACCACGGTTTTCACCAGAATTAAATATTTAACATGAAAATGTCTGAGTTAATTGGTGGGTTTTTTTCATGGGCAGTTTTGTCAAAAATGCTTCTGTTTAATCCAGCCTTTGATATCCCTTTCAGTTTTCTTTCTACTTTACCTCCTGCTTTTTCCAGTGTAGGGCTGAGCCAAAACACATTTAACATTCACATAACCTCTAATTAACTAATACTCCTGAGATAAGGAAATGACATCATGCTCTAAGTATTATTTTGTAAATTAATCAGAAAACCAAAGTCTTCATGAAAGCCATTGCACACTTCCTCTCTGTTCCTGAATTGGTCCTCATAGGCTGTACAAATACAGCAAATCTTCCTCTCTGTCATGTTCTGGCATCTTTTCTGCTCTCAGCCATTGCTCTTCCAGCTGCTAAATGTTAGCTGGTTCTTTTCAGACCAGCCCCTTGTTTCAGTATGTATACTTCACATACAGCCACAAAGAATCAGTTTACAGGAATATAGAAGCATATAACAATGATGACTCCAAGATGCAAAACTACTACTAAGACCTCATGATCTTCCTCCCCTCCAGCACTCTTACTTCTTGAAACAATCTCTGTAAGACTCATCTCTTTGCCGATTCAGCCCAAACAGGCTCAAGCAGAATGAAATCAGTGCTCTTCATCTGCTGTCAGGCACACTTGTCCCTGAGTTGAAGGGAAATGTCCACCTTGACTTATGTCAAGGTAGACCTATAGAATTTCATAAGAATGGGCTTGTGAGTTACACAAGCCAATGAGCCTGCACAAAAGCTCTTAGGTTTTCAAAGGTGAAAACAATCAAAGTAATCTGAATTCCTGAGATACCGTCACCAGTGTTTCTGTGTAACCCAGGAAAGGAGAACATTGATAATCTAAGCATTATCGGAGAGGGAACCAAACACTCTTAGGGGTTTAAGCACTGCCAGCTGTCACTGTGTTTCCTTTCCATCTGAGAATCAGCTGAATATAGCCATAAGCTGTAGTTACTCTTTGTTATCTCATATAAAATAATTTTTTCTACAGCACTTCTCAGACACTTGAGCCATCATACAACACACCACACAATACATCTGCCAGGGCTTAATGGTATCATCTGAAATTACAAAATCTTCCCCGGCCCAGTAATTTCTTTTGGAGTTCAGGTTTTCCCCTTGTTTAAAAAAAGCAAAGTACTAACCCCAGAAAAGGTTTTCCAATGTTGTTCCAGCTTCTCTTTGCAACCCTTCCTTGCCATTTTTATAAAATCACAGGACTGGTTTTAGACCCATTAACATAAAAGAATTTGTTTGGCTTGTCAAGAAACCTTTTGACTGGATGCAACTACAACTACAACCACAACCAATATTTTTAAAACTAAAAGTAAAATCAGAGTACAGGTTATGTATTTTTCATTCTTTTGACAGTTGCCAAGCTCTTAATCCTGGGACATTGCAATGATTTTCTTTCTTTTCCAAGAGGTGGCAGAAGGAGCAGGTTTTCAAGACCACTTCACTTTCATGTCACTTGCAACTTAATGAAATACGTGCTTCCTGCTTGATTAATAAGAACTCTTTCAGCTGATTTTGGAAATAGGAAGCAGGGCAAAGTCCTGGTTTCTTGAAAGTAAACAGTGATAAAAAAAAAGATTATTTAATAATAGTATGGTGAATTTAGAACCTTTCCCTCCTCCCTTGTAGTCTCTGGAAACAAATACACACTTGCAAATGAACACTGCAGAACTGCTTGCCACTGTCTTCTTTTTATGAAATGAGATGTTTTGGGAAACTGGGAGAGACAACCAGAGGAAAAGGAAGATTAAGAGGAAGCGTCCTTTCCAAGAACACTCTGGCTTTAATTCACTCATCTTAAGAATTTCACATCCCATTCACAATTTTTTTTCTGGCTTCTAAAATGTCTTGTTCCTCAGGTTACAGTACAGAGTCAATCCCTCCTCCTAGTGCAGACCCTGTCCTATTCTGATGCCACAGTTTACTCACTTGCAGGTTATCCTGCCTGCAATGTGCCTACAGGCACAGCTCTTCTGTATCTTTCTGCCTACACTGAGAGCAACCAGTTACTGAAAAATGTTTAGTAGTCAACTGAAGCACCAACAGATTGTTAAATTCAAGTCATGTTAAAATCCTCTTTAAGGATCTCCTATGACCTTGGGGTTTAAACTACAATTAACGTAAAATAGTGGTGAGGCTGAGGATATAGGATAAGAATAGTGGTTAAGAACAGGGAGCTGTCTCAGTCTGTATCCATTCCTAACCACAGCCAATGACAAATCCTATCAGAGAAGAATAAGCAAAGGGTTACACAGTGATATCCCTCTCACAAACAGTCCCAGCTTCCAGAAATATGGAAAGGCTCTCTGAGTCCAGGGCTGTATCTCTTCATTTATCTTTGAAGTGCTATGCCATGGATTCATGTGATCACTTTTTGAACCCAGGCACATTTTTGGCATCCAAAAGGAACTCAGTTTCAACCAGCTATCTTCTGTCATATTCAGTTAAAATTTTCCCAAAACACACTCTCAAGTTACCTAGAGTCATTCAGACAAAAATCTGTAAGACACACACTTGCCCAGCTCATCTTTTAACCAAAGCCTCATCTCTGCCTCCTTTGGTTGTTCTCTGAAGCTAAGCTAGCACCAGCTGTTGGAGGCAAGGAAAAGCAAATTAAATATTGACTGCACCAATATCTGTGATGCTGGTATCTTCTGAGAAGGCTTGAGATATTCCAAGGTCACCATTTCATCTGAGACTCATTACTGGGTGCTTAGGTGTTTCTCTTTCCCACTTTCCCTGGTCACCAACACCTAAGATGACTGCCTCATGGAGCTATCAGTCTTGTTTAGCAACACTGCAGCAATGATGGCAGCAATGCAGCCCTCACTTAACAACAGTTAACTGCCATAAGTCATAAAGGACTAAGCCTAAAATTTTTCAGTTCATTTGAAATAAGATCCCCTACAACAGCAGAGCAGTCTCATGCTAGGCAACTTGTTCATTGCTAAGTTGGAGGAATGAAGGCCAAAACCCAAAGCCCCATTTTGCTACATTTTTTTGTTCTTCAAACTTTCCCATCTTGCTAGGCCTTGTTTTTATTATAAGATATAGCAAGGTCACAGCTTGAGGTATGAAGAGTGAGGGTCTCAGTTCAGTTCTTTGCTATCAACTGACCAAATAACAGATAATCCTGCTTTTTTTAGAAGAAAATCTACACTGATAGATATTTATAATGGGGTTTACAAGGTTTAAGCTGTGTGAAGCACTCAAATAGATTTGAGTGGAAGAGCCTAACAGAAGGTTCCAAATAAAGAATATGATTTCAAGAACATCCTGAAAAATAAATTTACAGAATGAGGCTGATGCAGCCCAGCTGGAAGAGAAGCACATACATAAAATGTGTGGAAGATAAGAAGAATTTTAAAGCCAGCTCAAATGTGAAAGCAAATCAATGCTTCCAACTTAAAAATGATGACATCCAACTTCTGTGATGAAGTGCATTGGGCTTTGATTCTGGAGTGCTCTCTCTCTTACACCATTGGTAGCTGTGAGTAACGAATCTGCACATTTTCACCCAAGCTTTCGATACCACAGCATATCGTGGAAAGATTGGGCAGTATCTGTCCTTGCCCAAACACCCAAAGAGAGGGAATAAAAGAGTGCAAGGGCGGAAAAAAAAAAAAAGTAAATTAATTTGTTGCAGAACCACTCTAAACTGTTGAGGCAGATTCAGAGGATTAGTATTACAGTAATACAAAAATACATAAAATGAATGATTTCCATAAGTCCTGACTGTCCTGCTAAGAGTTGATGGAGCAAACAGGCATGATGACCAAATACAAGACAGGAGGGCAACACAAAGATCAAAAGACAAATTAAGTGTCTTCCCAGCTTTGCATCAGATTGCTGCTTTACAGCTGAGAATTCAACTCAGATTTTTGAACTTGCAGGCCAGGGCTTCAAACATACATTTTGTGTTAGGGAAACAACAACAGTTTCAAGCAAAACATGCCAAGTTTGGTGGTGGTGGTGTAAGGGCCAAGGTTTTTTCAATTCTCTGGTTTATTTAAACAACAAACTGGGTGGTCAGGAGTGTCTGCCATACACTGGTTAGTTGCATGCTGCTTCACTAAGGAGCAGCTAAGGGTATCAGCTAATAAATCAATCCTTTCAGTTAAAACAGTATGGCTTGGAGATCAAACATCAGGATTTCTTTACTAGATATGGTAACTACCCCAGACATATTTAGCATTGCATTTGTTAAACAGGGGTTGCTTGGAACATTACTCTGTTTCATGGTGGGCCCACAAAGGAGCCACTGAACACTTTGAAATCTATACTGAGGAAGACCAGGCAAAGGATCAGACCAGACCTGAATTCACCCTAAGCATGGAGACAAGCAATAACTTCCTATCTTTAAACATTCAATGATGAGATTTCTGTGCTTCCAAAATTGTTTATACAGCATGGAAACTGGATAAGGGGAGAAAAATGTGATTATTTCACCATTTTCTGGTTAGAAGGTAATTTCTTTGTGTAAAAAAAAATAAAATAAAATAAATATCTATTAAAACCTAAACATTTACTTGCATCTCATGGTATTTTTATTGGCTTCCTTTTGGGTTTGGGCGATAAGGGCAGAAGGGATTGTGGGTTTTTTTTCAGGATGGGGAGGTTAATGAGGGCAGTATTGTAGTGATGTGATACTATTTCTAAAAGCTATAATTTCTACGAACCTCAAGGTCACATTCTAGTCATTGTCCTTCACATGAATATTCTCCTTCCCTAGATGACTCACATCAGAATTTTTATCACCTTAAAGCATTTACAGTAGAGACATTGCAAGAGGTTAAGAGTGCAGTCTAGCATTCAAAGAGTGAAGACCACAATTTAATACAATTTCAAATTATTGAGTAAAACTAACAAGCCACCGAAAGTAACAAATTCCATCCATTTATTAACTTTAGCTCAAACTAGAAAAGACCATGATGAAATTCAGAAACACATAAAAATGGAAAAGATAGTTGGGACACATGAAGTTTATTTTGATAAAGCTAGGATAATAACCACTTCAGAGGAATAATTTAATTTATATTGTTGGTACCACTCAAGAAGACAATGAACAAGGCTGCACTATGGACAATTCAGGCAGACTCACCCCCCACAGTATGCAAGGCAGTAACCTGAAACAAAGACATTTGAATTAAATGTTGAGATTCTGTTAGATATTAAAAGAACAGGTGTTTTTATCTTTTGTGAGCCAATCAGCTCTTCAGTGTCTAATGGATCTCTCTCTGGATGCACATTTCTGTTTTAAAACCTGGTTAATACAGCCTTCTAGCTGAAGTGTTGGTCAAGGCTTCACTGGTGAAGAGTGTGCTATGGGTCTGGCTCTGAGACAGAGAGAAAGTAGACCTGCCTCAACTGTGTATGCAAGGGGAAGTTTTGGTTCCCACCTAATTTAATGTAATTCTTACAAATTTTCTGCACTACTTGGTAAAGTACTTTTATATATATGAGATAATAAATAATATTATTATTTATTATCTGCCAGTAATCCTTAGATACACAGTCTTTACCAGAGAAGGATAAATTTTTAGAGCTGTGAATCCCATCAGCCAAGAAAAGCATGGGAAACTGCGGTAAAAAAAAATCCATACAACAATATGGCTACTAGGTATGACTACATTGACTCAGAACTTGCAAAAATACACTAAACATCCACTGAAGCCCAACAAAATAAAATATTTGTTATTAAAAAAATAACATTTTAAATAATAAAATATTTATTATTAACAAAATATTCATCTCACAAAGATGAAAAAAAATCCAAAAACTTCTCCAAAGTGTGAGTTGAAATTCTGGAATAAGGCCAAGGTCTACTTTTCTTGTGGTCATTTTGATGTCTGCTACCCTATGTCTGAAATGCCAGGTCCATGATCCATGGGCACTGCATGTGACATGGGCCTGAACAGTAGAGGATACAATTTGGTCCCTCTTTGTATTCCTGGTCACTGAAATCCAGGCTTCTGCAGCTCTGTAGCAATAAATTTGCCTACACCAGAAGTCACTGCTGCAGCTTATCTACTATTTTGCTTGCCCACTGACAGCAAGACAAAAATTCTCCAGCACTCGTCCTTCCTCTTCCCATAGCAAAGCTAACCAGGTCCTTCACTTTTGGTACAACAAAACAGACTGAAGTACATGTTTTACATTAAAAATGCAATTTCTCAGCAAAAATGTTGCTTGCTATGGAACAGCAATGATTTTTCCTTACTGTTCATAACACCTTCCTACCCACCACCAAGTACAACCACTTTGTCAGAGTACTCAGCAAAAGCCATTTCAGACTAGAAAATTCTTTCCACTGACACTTTGAATCAACCTCCCCACAGAAGCTTTTAAGAGACAAGCCTTCACATGTACAATCAATTGCTTTACTCATACGCAGATGTTCAACATCTACTTCTTTCAGCTCAACAAAACAGGTGACAACAAATCAACAAAACAAAAGTGTTTAATACAGCTGTGGTTATTGCTAAGAAGGAAAAGGTAGTATCACTTAATCCTTACAGAGTCCGAACACAAACCTCAGATATCCCCTTGCACTAGCATTCCCATACCATGCCATCTGCCTTCTACACTCCACAGTCTGTTCTCCAAATTGTTAAACAATGACAAAAATGGCAAGAGAATTGTATTATTGAATTCATGAACATATAATTTCCAATAAAGCATGTTTTACTCCTATGCCCACACAATTTTCAAAAGATAAGGTGTAAAATATGACAGGATCCAAACACAAGGTAAATTTTATGGGTGTTTCAAATACGAAAAAGAAGTAGACCATAATAATGCCACCACTAAGCTCTTCACTGAAAGTAATATAAACTATTTTAAACTAAGATCTTTCACAGCTGTTGAATTGTTTGCCAGTGCTCTGATCCAGCTACTACTACAACTCCCAACAGAAAGGCTGTGATGACCTCTCATGTGGATCGGCTGCCATCTTAAAAGCAAGGTGGAATACCCGCTGTAACACAGGAACACATCTGATGATTATGGACATCTGTCAGATCACATTTCAGTAAAGCTGAAGAGAATTAGGATGTAGATGCATAAAAGACTTCTATATCTTTTATCCCATGAACAGCAAACGGAAAAAACAGGAACACTGGTCAGAGTTGTTACCAAAAAATTCAGTAAAACAAGAAACTCCTTAATACCAATGTAGCATTGAAAAGCAAGCATTCTTTATTAGGTCAGATGCACAAGGGGGATAGCTCCTCCTAAAGTCATGCCTGCTGAGTACAGGAAAGTTTCTGTTTATATACTGTATTTTACCTACATATTCATTGATGTCCCAGAATAAACATATATATGATAATATTTCCCCCGAAACCATTAACATATTTTCCTTCCCCTTTATGCATGAGTTCTTCTGTCCTGGAGGTTTCTTTGATGGTCCCTAGTGATCAGGGACCCCAGTGTTACAGTCGACCTACTAAGTTACCAGGGCACCAGGGCTGGTGAACCTCCAGTTCTATTTCTTACACCATGAACATTCTGTAGTTCCATAGGCCAGCAGTTTTTGAAGAATAAGCGTTATGTTAACTCACCAGGTGTAGAAAAATTATCATCTGGTAACAAAATTGTACTCTGCTTTCTTTAACTTCTTTTCACTCAGTTAGACCTTGTATATGTCCCCAAGCTGAGCTCAGATTTAGAGCTGAAAAGATTTTTTCTTATTACTTGAGTGCAAGGGGTGAGGGGGGTGTGAAAAATGAGGTTTTGACTGGATAAATTCTCTATGCCAGTCCTTTGGCTAAAATTCAATCCAGTTCATTCAATAAACAGAATATTGGAAACAGATCAGTTCATCATTATCAACTGGGCATATTTCCTTCTTAACTTGGAAATAATATCAGACAACACTGGACTGGATTGAGTGAGATTCCTCTGGCTAAATGTTGGCATCTGTAATACAGATGTCAACTCCAATAAGTTGCTTTTGGCTTTTTTGCGAGCCAGTAGAGACCTAGTCAATGGAGTCTTACTTGTTTTGCCCTAAAACACACATATGGAGTGGCCCAAGTGAATCATGCCCTAAAAATGTTTATTTCTAGCCACTAATTGCAAGGGCAACCAAAGGTGAACAGTAACAGATGGGTGGGTGATGAGATGAGTATCACCCATTATGCATATCAGCCTAATGACAGTACAACACTTTTTCTCTCCAATGACCAGGGCTGGTATCTTATTCCAGACAATCTCAGAGAATGTCTTAAGTCGTGCTAAGTCGCTGAAAGCGGAATCACAGTTTTCTTCCAAGGCCTAAAGTAGTATGAGGTAAGAACTCTTAGTGAACTGGAAAAAAAGCATGCTCAGCATCATAGCTTATTCTCTTTGCACTATTTGGGAAAGTGATTACACGTAAAAAACACCACTTTCTTGTAGGCTAAAATGGAATATTCTACCTGCTTGACAAAACCCTGAGGGCTGCCAACTGAAAAGACCCATTTGCAAATACAACATCAAAACATCAGTACACATTTTATAAAAGTCACAAGTAAAACCAGAGAAGATAACAAAGTTTCAGTTACCTGCAGTATAGACTTGAATCATAAAATCCATCCACCCATATTATCTAGCTGCAGAGGTGGTGTGGTAAACACTGCAGCAGTCCTTTAACTGACGGGCACTGCTCACTTCCAATGCCCCATTCATGTTCTTGCTCACCACTGCCTGCATAAGAAAGGGCCAGGTGTATTCTTCTCGTATATGGTGGCAAACATTTCTGGGGGCTTGGTTTAGTGCCACAGTACACAGCCACTGGCTGGTTGTGTTGGTTTTGCTTGGCCCTTTTTGGTAACGGGGAGGGGCATAGAAGTGGCTTCTGTGAGAAGCTACTAGAAGCTTCCACCATGTCCGGCAGAGCCAATCCCTGATGGCTCTGAAGATGGATGTGCCACTGGCCAAGTCTGGGCCAGTGAGAAATGACGGTAATGCCTCTGTGATAAGATATTTAAGAAGAAATCAAAACAAAGTAGGGCAGTTTTTTCTAGCCAGAGAAGAGGTAAGAACATGTGAGGGAAACAACGTGGAGACACCAAGGTCAGTGGAGGAGGGGCAGGAGGTGCTCCAGGCGCTGGAGCTGAGATTCCTCTGCAGGCTGTGGTGAGACCATGGTGAAGCAGCTGCAGCATCCCCCTGAAGCCCATGGGGATCCATACAGAGATCCCCCCGTAGCCCATGGGGAAGATGCTCACACTGCAGCAGGTGGGTGCCTGGAGGAAGCTGTGATCCAGTGGAGACCCAGTGAAGAAAAGGGATCCCTGATTCCAGGCTGGAGCAGCCTGTCCTTGAAGGACTGCATCCTGTCGAAGAGTGACCCCCGCCACAGAATTTTGGTAAGACTGCTGCTCATGAGATTGGAACCATGCTGAAGAAGTCCATGGAGAACTGTCTCCCATGGGAAGGGCCCCCATGGCATAGCAGGGGAATGACCTGCCTCCCTGATCCAAGCAGGAAAAAACCTGACAAAAACCATGACAGAGGCAAAAATCATGGAAAAGTAAGGATGCCTTTACCCCTTTCAATTGTGTTTATAAAACCTAGGCTTGAAAAAGATCTATTTGACATAAGTGGGAAAGATACATGTAAGAGCTGCAGCCATCTCTCATTTCCCTCAGTGACATCTCCTTCCTTGGATTATCCAGCAACAATTCCCAAACTAGCAGAGCAAGATCAGCTCAGATTATCACATGCAACGGTTAAAGGCCTGTTCCTAAATGTCCTTTTGTTCATGACTAACACAGTAAAAGTTTGTGTCTTGCTGGCATTTTTAGATGCTACTATAATATACCAGTACTCCCTTTCTAGAGAAGATGTCTTTTAAAATTCCTTCTAAACAGGCTTTGTTCTTCAAAGCAATTTGGATTATGGGTGATTTATTTAAATAGTCATTAAACATTATATATCTATATACATTAATATACATAGAAAAATAGCATGAACCCCAGCATCATTCCTTCTCTCTTCAAATGAACAAATCTGCTCCCAAGTGAGAGAAAAAGAGAAAGCAGAAGGCTTAGTTTTGCAAGTGACTGGAATTCATTCACACTCATTACTGTATAAAATGAAGGATAAGCTGAAAATGCATACTAAAAATTTGTAAATATTACTCAAAATATTAGTATATTAGTGGAAATAAATACTGAAGTAAAAATAGAGATTTATTTGAACAGATACTTTATGACCTAATGTCCTTTCCACGGGCATGAGACTAACTTGCATATTTTGAGTTAGTTTCATACATCTGTCCAGTGCATTGGTCTTATGAATCAAAACTTCCATAATTTCTGTTTACTGTGTACATAAAATAAGTGTTTGCAGCCCGCAGCTTGATGTAGTCCTGTATTGCATACCCACATTCAGATGTATGCATCCACAAAAGTAAGTTCCTGCAACACCTCAAAAGGAAAACCTTTTCTGAGGGTGGAGAACATATCAGTGGTGAGGACAAAACTGAGTAAGAATATTCCATCTGTTAAAAATTGCAAGTGGTACACAAACGAGCAAAAGTTAATCACACTGCTCCTTAACTATGTTATTACCAACTAAGTAACTATGTGGGAAATTAACTCACTCACTTAAAACATTGAAACCTGCAACTACAGAGTTTTGATAGTTGTCAACTGACAAAAAGGTTTTAAAAGAAAAGTGTTTTGCAATACAGGTATGGTAAATTCATCTGCCAAAGCCTAGAGTCAGCTGAAGCTCCGGCATCAACCAATGAGCTCCTAAGTAGAGTGTAAATTTGTCAGTACGCTTGCCAGATCTTGGCAATCTAAACTAACCTCTCCAAGGATCATAAATCAGGCACATTTTGGATAATGCTGAGCTGTTGGCAAACTGCTACACGACACTTGTCTCATGGCCTACACCTACTATCCAGTCTGGCACTGGAAGAAGGAGAGCAGCAGAAAAAGAAGCAACTTAGTAGCAGAAAAACAAATATGCTAAACAACATTTCTTTTGCTATGAAAATTTCCAGGTATCATTCATTCATATTTTGTCCTTTGCAAAATACATCACAAAGCACAAACATCTGGCTGACTGTATTTCCCTCTAACACACATGTAACACATCTCTATGTAGGAAAAAATCAAGTTTGAAAGGAAATTAACGGAAGAGGAGACAAATATGACAAGTAAAAACACATCATTAGATCCTGAATTCAAACAGTCCTTGCAATTTGACATTAGAAGCATATGACACACATATATATATGCACAAAATTAATGATCTTCATTTCTTTTTCACACCTACTTATTTCATTTTCTGATCCTCAGCTACCTCAGAATGTGGCATTGTTCAGATGGCAAAGGCTGCAGCTGTATCGAAATATAGCATATATGGATTACATAAGTCTTTTCAAGCATTGGATTCTTCTTTTTCTTAATAAGACATGAATTATTTCTGACCTTTTTTTTCTGGTTCTGACTAGAACAAATAGGACAACAGTACCTACATCCAGTCTCAGAAACATTCCTACAATGCATCTGCAGACAAGCCAGAACTCTGAGGTACAGAGAGGAAAACCTCTCCTAGGATGTCCAGTCTAAACTTAGCTTTCTCAAAAGATTTGGACATCTTATACACTCTTTTGTATTATACCAGGTATGTCTATTTTAAGAAAACAACCCTTCAAGCATCCAAAACTTACAATCTCCTCATCCATCACAGTGATTATCCCCCTGGCTGTTTAAAAGCCATGAGCACTCCTGTGTTTTATATAAAGCACTCCTTTATACAAAGAACTGTACCAGAGGTGGTTCCTGATCAATCCAAAATCCTGGACTGATGCAATCACTCACTAAAGAGACAATTAGGTCATAGGAAATATCAACATGAGAAGCAGATGAATTGTTGCACTTCAATAATCCCACTGACTTTTTGGATTAAGTCAAAGATGAATTGTGGTGGTTTCTGTGTCTCTGGCATATGTAGAGCAGCAGTTTCCAAACAGTACTGATAGCCAGTCAGAAAAGCAATAATATAATATAAAATATAAAATAATATAAAATAAAATATAAAACCTAAAATGCTTACTAAACAGCATTTTACCCTTATTGCCTTTGCAAGATTGTCGAGGCTGACAATACAAGAATTGCAAAAAAGATTTAGGGACAGGAATAAGGTAAATGCTTAAAAGAGACTAACAGTAATAACATATATATTAAGTGTTAAACTGGCTGCCCACCATGCAGCTTTCCAGAGCCACACTCAGGAGTATTCTTTTTAAGACAAAAGAGACAGCACTAACACCAAAATAAGATACACGCAGATTATGATGTCAGAAACATTAGATTTTCAGATAGCCCTCTCGGTAGGCAGAAGAGGAACACAGAAGCCCTGTAAAAACTCTCTGTTTGTTCCCTGAAGCAAGAAACTTTGTATTGAACCCAACAGCCTTCAATCAACACATGGCATTAGATCATTTTGTTATAAAAGAATGGGAAGGGGAGAGAGAGAGAGAGAGAGAGAGAGAAAGTCAAAAAAGACCAACAGCAACAATGCAGAACAAAGTTAAGGCAGTTCTCAAAACAGTAAGGAAAGAGAAAAGAGCCATCACAAATATTTATATACAAAACATAAAAATATTAAAAATAAATTCTGCCATTTGTCCAAGTTCTTGGAAGGGACAAATTAAGACCAGTGTCACAGCACACTTGCATGCAGTATCTCCATTTCAAGGAGGCATTTTGCAGAATTGACTGCATGTTTGTATGCAAAATACAAGCAGAGATACAGATAGCACACCCTGCCCCAGTGCATTTAGGAGGAATGAAAATACCAGAGGCAGAAGCACCATCCCGATTGGGTTAAACACTCATCCATTCTTCCATGCCAGAAATACTTAGTGGATTCAGAAAAGGCTTTGAAATGCTTTCTCAAGTGAGTAGGGTCCCCAGGCAAGATCCTCATCCCTTACTGAAGCCTGCATTACTTTTTGCCATCTACTTCTATTGCCAGTTGGGTTGCAGGTTTTGTGTTGTCACAGAACAGACTGTGGATCAGGCTCCCAAACCTGACTGTGCTCCAGGACTCAGCTTCTCAAAGTCAACTCACAAATTTTGCTGCTGCAATCTGAGAGCAAACAGGCAGTTTTCATGGAAACAATCACATGGGCACTACAAGAAAATGGAAAGCACTTCCTCCAGTGCCTTCCTGCAAGCAGGCACTGGATGGGTTGGTGCCCACTGACGTTTCCAAATCACAGGGAGTTTGTGGATTGCCAATTACAGTTGGAGGGCTCAAGCCTTCCCTTCACTGTGAATTGCAGGGCTCATGAATGGGGGCAAACCAGCAGCCTTTCCTGGGCAAGCTGCTCCTGTCCTGGGGGATCATGCACCACAAATTGGAATTTAACTTACTCTCTTTCACAGGGGTAATAATTTCTCATTAATATTTTGGATTTGTTACAGTATGAATTAGTCAGAGTTTATTCTTTATCGGGGCACATAGCAGTGGTTTCTCCTGTGGCATAATACCTGACAGAATGACTCCAAACCACCCAGTCATCCATACTGATTTAAAAGTAGTTAGTAATTATTACAGTTACATGTAACCATGTTTTCTCTGAAGAAAATCCTTATGAGTAAACAGGAACAAAAAAGGTTCCTCTTTACAAATTTTTACTTTGAACTTTGTACCTAAAAGACATTGAAGAACTCATAGAGAAAAAAAAAATCAAAAAAAATCAAAACTTCCAGGTCATGCCTCAACTCCTCTGCACTTGAAGGAACACATGACACATTTTTTAATATATGTTATGTAAGGACTGAAAACCTCAACACTTCCTAAAAACATTTAGGGTGCTTTACTGTTGAGGAGTACCTTGAGGACAGGTAGGTTCAGTTGTGTACTGGGTGGGGGGAAATGGCTGAAATCCCAGCCAGGAGGCCATGAACTGCCACAGCCCTTTGTAAGGACCCTGCCTAGCACGGGGCACAGGTATTGCAGTGCTGGAATGGAGGGGCATCCAATAAACATCGACAAGGCCCCATACCAAATAACACCATTGGACCAAAAGACAAGTGTAAGGGGTGTGAAAAGCACATGAGGATCTGGTATACAGGCTGTAATGATACAAAACCCCAGTGATTCCTTTGTTCAGGTTCCTGTCCCCACCCAAGCACCCAGCCTGAGCTGTTATCAGGTTGCTGCACCATGATTAAATAACCTAAAGGAACCAGACACCTGAGCCTCAGCTACGGGATACCTTCTGCCAAGGCTGTCAGGGAAACCTGTCTGACTGCACCAGAGTGGTGTGTGTGGGGAGTCAAGCAGGGCTCTCCACTACGAGGGGGCTTTGGCTGCAGCAGCAGAAGTCTGGAGTGGAGGGAATGTAACTGCCTGTGGCTCCTGGATGCTCAGAGAGGAAACTTTCCTTAACATGACAAAGTTCTTGGCTCTTCCATTTTGGCATCCTTTCTAGCTCATTGAGTAAGAGCACACAAGCCAGATTTGCAAGTGAAGTGATAGAGTTTAACCTGTTAAAAGAAAGGAATTTTAAAGTCTTTTCATCAGACCATTGCCCCTATACACTTTGTCTTTGCTAAAACTGCTTTTTATGCTAATGATACATTCCACTTGCTACTATCTAGATTCTAACAGGTCAGAAACATGTTAAAGAAGGTATAAATTTATGACAACCTGTTTCAACTTACATTCTTTGTTACTTGTTTCTATTTTTACTCTTCTCACTTAAGTTATTAATGTGTGCTACCTTTTAGTCAATCTTGCCAAATGAGCAGCTGTAAGTCTGCTAATAGGATGAAAGTTACCAAGTCATGACAAGTTTAACCAGTTATATTTTCAACTTATTTTGTCATCTAAGGAGGAAGTAGTAAATTTACTTTACTTTCATATTAGATTCCCTTAGACTTACCACTAACTTTTCACATTTCAGTCTAGAATTTAACACTAGACCTGGGCCTTCTCCCAGGCAAAAAAAAAACAAAAAAAACCAAAAAAAAACCCCTACAAACAAACAAACAAAAAAAACCACCCAAACCAAACCAACCCAACCACCAAAAAACCTACCACTTAAAAAAAGAAAAGGAGGGCAATATAAACTCCTACAGGATTCTCTCCCTTTTTGTTTTATTTTGCTGTTACAGTCAGGCTATCACCCAGTCCTACCCTTATGGTATTACCCAGGTTCAGATAATACAGAGTAAAACCTGTTCAGGGCCTTAAAGCCCATTCGGGAATGGAGATGAAAAATAACTAGAACAACAAGATGGAAATAAACCTACTTGCATAAAAAGTGTGCATTGTTAAGTATTTTTCAGTTTCTTACAAAGGAGATTAATATTTACAAATACTTTCAAGGAAGAATTTTTTACAAGAAATGTCCTGTGTTACATGTGAGAAATCACAAACACCAACACATGCAACTTAGGCAGAAAATGTGGTCAATAACTTGACGGTAAAGACTGATTAGAAGATCCTCTGGTGAAGCTTTTTTTGCAACACTGCAGTTGCTCCATTATGTTCTTAGATAAATTCGATCAGAGAACTCTCAAGCAGGAACACTGAGCTATTGCTTAAAAATCAATTGATTAAATATGTTCTACACAGATTTTACAATAATTTGTTCTGAATATTGCTCTTTTGAAGCTGTGGAATTCATATGCAGCAATACAAATATTAACAAAAGATGAAAACAAATGGCACATTACACTGAGCCAGTCAGAGGATACCAATGGATGAAATAAACCCTCAAATCAAGATTGCACATATTCCTAGAATTTGACCACTTCACTGCTTTGAGGATAGCTTTCATAAGTACACTTTTTTCAATTATGATCATTTTTTCCAAGCAAAAGTGACCACTGAAAGCAAGCATAGTGGTCAGCTGGTGACAAATATTTGATGGGAGAAAAGGCCATTCTAAAATCATAACAATCTAATTTGCCTAATGCATGAAACTCATAAGAGCATCTAGTATAAAGTCAGGAAACAAGCTTAAGCATATGCCACCAGGCCAAAGATATTGTGGGCAAGGGGAAAATAATTTGAATTCCTGGATAAATACTCATTTCAAATCTCCGGAGAATAGCTAATGCAGGACAAAATACTACACATTACCGTACTATTAATAAAAAATACTAAGCATTCCCTAAAGTAATTAGTATTCCAGGAGAGGTCACAGAGTCTAGAAGGTGAATTGAGAAATAAAAATAACAAACTAGAATTCTATGACCAGGCATTTAACTTGCAACCACCAGCATAACCATACCAACTGTAACTATCCTGTTGCTTATACAAGTGCTGGTGGGTATGTGAGGGTGGGGGTAACAGGACAGAGTATGCACCTTTCCTCAGCTTCTGGACCCTAGGGATTCAAGATTAATTCAGTTCCACACCTAAAGTTATTTAGTGCGTATCTCCTTATAAGAGAAAGGGAGAAAAAGCATTTTGTGCCGAAGAAGCTCTGTGCTGCAACTTATTATTTCCACATTTCTTCAAATGTATTGACACGCACCTTTGGTATGAA
The DNA here is from genome assembly GCA_013400215.1 of Cisticola juncidis. NCBI lineage: Eukaryota > Metazoa > Chordata > Aves > Passeriformes > Cisticolidae > Cisticola > Cisticola juncidis. The sequence goes on along the minus strand of VXBR01009379.1, from coordinate 390,868 downwards.
CCAGGGCACTGGATTAGCCTTATGTCTTGCCACCCAAACTAAAAATAGCACGTGTAAGTCTCCAGGAAGACTCTGTTCCGACTAGGACGAAGTTATAGGTTTGAAACATACCCAGAAGCCACAGCCAGCAAAATTAATTGTTTTCTCTTTAGTCTAGAGAGTTTTCTATTGGAATTTCCTTTCAGTATTTCCTGATGAAGTGCCTTGGTCATTCTTTTTTAAGGATAGCAAAATGAAAGGGTAATAATTTTAGGCACTCCCAGTTTGGACAGGATAAAGTAACTGTGTGCATGTGTGTGTGTGTGTTGTTTGTACGTGTGTGTGTGTGTGTTGTTTGTACGTATGTGTGTGTGTGTGTGTGTGTGTGTGTGTGTGTGTTCAAGATTAGCACACATTCTGATATTCTTCCACGTGTTCTAAACAGAAAAACCACTAAAATAAATAAGCTGTTCTCTACTGCAGTTTTCTGCAGCCAAACTCTACCCTTAAGTGTATTCCCCTTAAGTGTGTTCCCCTTAAATGTAAATTTGTCCCCAAGAAGCAAATAATAAACTTCACAGCACAATTTGCTATCATGTATTTAGTTTATATAACTCTACAAAAAACATGTTAGAAAGTTCCAAAACCATAGTGTCGCCTTCTCTGCTGCTTCTTTCCATCTGAGAAAAACTCTTTGGTTAACCTCAAGTGTCAGAAAAAACAAAAATATTCCTATCCATCATTACCTGCCTTTTAAATACTTTTTCCTAGTACAAAGCTAGCTTTTATCTCTGTTTGGTCATTCGCTTCCTAAGGTGCCATCACTGGGAAATACAATTACTTCTTTCAGATAAAAGTCGCTCACAATACTGTGGACTTTGGTATCAAAGAATCATGGAAAGTCTTGGGATGGAAGGAACCCTAAAGATCATCTAATTCCAACCCCACATACTCCACAGGCAGGGACACCTTTCACTAGACCAGGCTACTCAGGGCCCCATCCAGCCTGGCCTTGAACACTTCCAGGGATGGGGCATCCACACCTTCTCTGGCCAACCTGTTCCTTTGCATCACTACCCTCTGAATAAAGACCTTTCTAATATAAACCTGCTATCTGTTAGTTTAAAAAAGTCACTCTCTCTTTTTTTAAAGTCCCCTTCAAGTCCTGGAAGGCTGTAATGAGGTCTCCCTGGAGCCATCTCTTCTCCAGCCTGAACAACCCCAAACCTTTCAGCCCGTCTTTGCAGGAGAGGTTCTCAAGCCCTCTGATCAACCTCCACTGCTCTCTTCCACTAAAAGTGCCATGCTCTGTCTAGGCCTATATCTGCCTCTCCTGAGTCTCCAAAAGCTTTTTATCTGCAAATGAAATCTCCTTTTGAGAAACTACAGTATCAGACAGAAATACGTCAGTGGGCAGATAGCAAAGCCAGGCACATGTCTGCGACTGAATATCTAAAAGCAGCAATGGAGTGTCATGCTTCATTAAGAGTCTGCGTTCAGCAAAAATAACTGTCAGCTCTGCCAAAACTTGAGAAATACACTTTTTTGAGATACTCTGCTTGAAAAATAAACCATATTTCTTTGCCATAACATATCAAAGGGACAAGTTCATCAAAGGGCTCAAGATTAAAGACTTGTACCCTTTTAGGGTTTAGCAGGGTGCACTACCGTTTAAAAAATGGAGGCAAAGCAGAATTTAATCAGCTACTGTGCTGTAAGTCTACTAACTGAGCCTCACTCAAAATGCCATTTCTTTTGCTTGGGGACTATAAGATCTCTACTTGGATTAATAAATATGGTTAGCTAGGCACTTTGACAGCTATTTCTCCACAGCAACCAAGTTTCCACCTAAGTCATAAACAATGTATTTGGCCTTTTTCATACATAATGGCAGAAGTCAAAGAGCAACAGTGAACTTCCATAAAATAATTTACCTTGTTAAGACTTTAAATGAGACCTTTTCACAGATTTTATGATGGCTAAGCTCTGCACAGAGCAGAAAACATTCAAAGACACTCTCTAACAATAAAGGAGATAGTTGCTCATCCAGTTATATCACCTAACANATCTCATTAAAAATACGTGAGGATGGGCAGAGGGGGATTTCTGGACAAAACTCTACCCCTCAGCTCACAGCTGAAAACCTCACAAAGGCCTCAAGACACAGGCACCTTTGGGCTACCACACAGATCTCTAGCTACACTGTACAGTAAAAAGCTCCCAAACAGTTAACAGTGCAGTATCTGATACAAATTGCTTTCCCACTTAGCTGCACTACTAGCCCTTACAGATCTCACAGCACTTAATACTTGCAGCATGGGTCTTCCCCATCCCTGAAAGGAAGCATATTTGGCAGCTTAATTTTGGTTGTATTGTGCAGGATAGTTTTTGACTGGACTATAAACTGACCCCTGAAAGATAATCTTCTTTGATCTTGGTGAACCTTGTAAAAAGCTTTGAAAAAGCCAAAGATAACTCCATGATCATCAAAAGTATTTAAATCTTGAAACACTTAATGCTGAGCTCAAAGATGTCACTGACTCCTAATGACTTCTTGTACTGACTTCTTGTATGACACTGACTTCTTGTACTCCTAAATCCATTTACTTAAGAGGTGATGAAAAGAGTTATGCAGCTGACCACCGCTCTTCCCTTGCCCATATGAGCAGAAAAAAATGCAGCTTCTCTTCTCCCTGGCTTATTTTTCAAGGTGAGACATCAGCTCTAATCAGTGCCAGACAGAATTTATCCAAAAAGAGATGATCGATCACTTTACAAAATAGAGCAACAGAAAACACTACTTACTTATTTTTATTTGTATTTATATATTAAAACATATTTATTTTGCACTGCTGGAGGGGAGGCAGGCTGTCCTAATAGATTATCAGTGGACTTTGCACAGTTTTGGAAAACAGGACCGTTCTGTAAAGCATGCTTCTTGTAAATAAACCCCTGTGTGTGCTTCATGATCACCCCACCTATCCCACAGCCTTTTAAGGCTGCACACATGTAATGTCTGCATCTGGCTGGGCTTAACAGTTTCTCCAGTTGGCTCTGCAAAAGGGTGAAATGAAGTTACGTAAAACAAATAAAAAGAACAAACCCAAAGGCATAATCTCTGCTCTTGATCTTAGTGCTGAATCTCACTGCAGTCATCATTCCTGGTAAAACTACACAGCAGCTTTAGTCTTGCAATGATAAACTTTCTACTACAGGCTGGAAGAGTTCAGCATTCCCTTTGTCTGCCAAGTGGTCGAAACCCTGTGAAATTCCAGATAATCACGACCAAGTTTTCACTGTTGTTGTGGGAAAAGCAGTCTCTGCTTCAATTGTTATCTCTCCTGTAATACTACCAGCCAGATCATTATATAGAGATATTAATTCCCAGGCAGACAACTCTCAGAAGAAAGCATATGATCAAGGTCACACCATCTTTACATCTCATGTAACTGAGATCAAATGCTTTGTTACCCAATCCCTAGAAAAAAGCTAGAGTACTATGAATCTAAAAGAAAGGACTTCAATATATGCAACCCCCTCAAATGAGATCAAATAGCTATAGCAGGAGAAACAAACATGACCACAGACCTTGACTGAAATAACTGAGCACTAGAGATCAAATTTGTGTGAGGTCAGCAGAGTATCTTTAAAAGCAAGTGATGCATGGCAGACAAAGACCAGAAACACTAACATAAAAATGCGTATTTTTGGCTACAGAACTCGGCAACGAACCAAGCACAAATGTGCCATTTCTGTTGAAAGTGGTGGTTTTTTCCAAACCTGTCAGTACAAACTCTAGCTCTTCACTTACACACCTTTATGCAAAGGCTGTTACTTCTCAGCCCCATCCTTCCCATAAGCTATGTCTAGATCCATTAAGAATTAATATTATGACTTACACGAAAACCACCGAGAAAAAGATCTCTGGAAAATATAAATGCAGTGTCTAGTTTGATCAAGTGCCAGCACTGCTGATGGTGTCTGCAGCTATTAGAGCACCCACTCTGCAGACAGACAACAGTGACTGGTAGCACAGGCAGCCCAGCTGGCTGGCCTACAGTGGGGTAAGAAACCAGATGGTGCTTCTTTAGTAAATGCAGGAATTCTTCAAGGAGCTTTTAACATGACCACCATTACACCTTTGTGATAAATCAAGGAAGATGTGTTTTGATCCTGCATAAATGTGCAGGCAACATGTGCTTTGGTATTTCTGTAAAATTCTCATCCTATACACTGATAAACCTATCCTCAATAGTAAGAGAGCTCATTTAATCATGGGCAGTTATCAGAAAAGGGAAACAATGTTTCCTCAGAGTCACTGCCTTGATCACAGCACTTCTTAAGCCCCAGTCTTCTGAACACCATCAAATGAGTGTAGTTGCCATGAGAAAATTCTACATTTCAGCTGCAGGCCCAGATATTAAGGAGACACTTCTAAAGCCTCCAAATCCATTTGGTTTTTCACCCTTCTCTGATTCTATTCTCTTCTGCAAACTCTGCTTCTTTTCCTCATTTTCCCACCACTCTTTATACCAAAAAACCCCAAATCCTTTTACAAAAGAGAGGGGAAAAAAGCTAACCAGATTTAATCTTTGCATCCTTGTACCCCAGCAAAACTGACAGACAGTTGTCATACAAGGTACTCATCTTGTTTTAATACTTTTATCACCACTGAAGGACAGAAAATCTTTAGTGGCAGCACCACCATCCCCAGAGAGCTGGAAGAAGAATGGTCCAGCAGTGAAGCACCTCCTAAAAGACACAAGGGATCAGCTATGCACTGACATGAGAAAGCCTGGGGTGCTACTGAACTTCTCAACTAACAGCCATGTTCTACTCAATGCATCAGTCAAACCTTCAAAAGTTGTTTAAATTAAAACAATTCAGCTTTTGGAGATGACACCTGTCTGTATTGGTTTTATTACCCATGTATACTAAAGAAGGTTTCTTAACTAGTAATCATCAAAAATGTTCCAGTGAGGATAGGCAATTTTGAAACAAAAGTATAAAAGAGTCATAAAACCATATCACTCCTCTACAACCCTATGCCCACTACAAAATCAAAGCATTTTAAAGTCCCAAAGCGTTCCCATTTCATTCTCTGTTCTCAACCAGAAAACCATGTTTTCTCATGAACTACCACAGATCTAGCAACTTGAGCTGTAACTTGATAGTCTGCCCTGTACAAGATGAAGATTCCCAGCTATATGTACCCTACAAACCTTCTGAGATCCACTTAGTCACACAGATGAGAGGAAATAGAGACTTTAATAGTCAAACTCAGTAGCAGAAACAAGAAAAGTAGCTACTAATCCTGAAAAGAAATCACGAAGAGGAAATGAGTCATGCTCAAAACATGGACACTTATCAATTGCAAAACAAATATGAGTTTATTTGTCGACTGCAACTCTTTTAGTGCTCAGTTTTGCTGGGGTTTCCAGAGATCAAATCTATGAAAAATTGCAGGCAGCTTGTAGAGATCTGTTTTTTCAATGGTTTTTCTCAGTCCTTTTATTTTGTGCCTCTAGCATACTAGAATTACATGTCGATAAGACAATATCATCCAGCAAGGCCTGGAAAAGGCTTTCATTTAACTAATTTAACTCACAGAGTTCTGCTGTATTCCATTTGGACTGGAGACCTTGTGTACCTAGCAGAGTTTGTCAAGATAGCACATGAGGTCACACACAAGTCCAGATAGCTTCTCTGTTCCTCATTACAGGCACTCCAGAATTGACATCCTTATGCCACATAGACCCCTTTGTGACCATTGACACAAATAAACAATAATAAAGAGAAATTATTGAGGATGCAACTATGAACAACTCCATTTGCCATACAGGAGAATTCATCAGACATACAGTAAATAAAAGGAAAAAGGGAAGGCTAAATTAAATATTTGTATATTTTAATCTACATATTTTTAATCACCCATTCCATTACAAATATATGCAATTAAGGAGAACTCCAGCTGGAGTTTGTGGAAGGGTTTTTTGTCTGATTGTTTTCCAGGAGGTTTGTTTTACTAGCTATTACTTAAGGATATCAGTGATTATAACCCATTTCCACTCCTTCAGAATGTGCAGGGCTCTCTTTGATGCTTTTAGTGTCATGTAGTCTTGTGGATTACACCATCTTTTCCAGAAAAGCACAGGGATTATCTTCCTCCACTACTTGGCATTCTTCCTTACAAGATTTCCTGCTATTCTTCCAACAGTGAAAAATGGCTGCTTATATCAGATAGAAAACCTTGTCTATCACATAGTAGCCTTGTTTGTTAACCAGATATTTTGCTCTAAGTTGCTGGTATTTTAAAACATGTCTAAATGTTTCTCTTGCCTATAAAAATTCAATTTCCCAGAACAACAGTTTTTACCTTTGGATTCCCAAAATCAGCTAGAAAGTCACAATAATTTAAAGAGTTTCTTGGGCACATATAACTCTTTAATGAATTCTGTGTAGTATCCAAAAACTACAAGAGTTAGCATGAAAGAAATCATTATTGGGTTTAGATAGGCACGTGGATCTTTTTGATCCAAACTCAATAGACCGAAGTCTAACCAGATGTGTTCATTGGAGAAAGACCAAGATTAGTAAATTCAGTGATACATTTTCTAAGTAAAGGTAATCTTATAGGCCTACATTTTCTTTAAGAAGCTTTTCCACAGCAGAAAGCTGGTTGTTCGAGAAACAACAACAACAACAACAACAACAACAACAACAACAACAACAACAAAAAAAAAAAAAAGTGGAAGATGCGTAGTTTCTTCCCAGAGATCCACACAATTTAACAGAACACCATTTCCTCCTTGGTGCCCTTATTTATTTTCTCTCAACAGTCATGCACAAAATGTTGATAGAATCACTGTATGAATTTTATCTCCTATTCTCACCATTTTTAGGAACAAAAATGCTTCCTGGAAAAGTTTGTACATTTAGAAAAATCTGGATGTGCTGTATTCTCAGAACAAGACAGTGCCATGTGTTATCCATCAAAATTTAGGTCACACTTATCTATGGAAAGAAGTCCTTCAGTAAGGACTGGTGATAAAGATTAGTGTTTGTAAGACATATGTGGTTTAAAGATAAATGTCCTTCCTATGTAATTTTAAAATCCATTCTATACACTTCTAGCACAGAAGAAAATTGTTGTGCTTACTCTGAAAACAATGGCACCTGGGTGACATTTCTTCAACACCTGCTCAATGAGGAGAACTACAGTCCTAGCAAGCTCAAGATGAAGAGCTTGTCACAGGAAAAAGAGAACCTTTCTATGTCTCAGTCTGGAAAGCACTCTGTATCCCTAGGACCATGACACATGGTTAAGTTATCCCACTGCTTCTTTCAAGCCCAGATGAAATCCACAGGGCTCTTCAAATGCAAGAGCCCAATTACTTTATTGCCCCACATTATCCTGCCATTCCCATGCAGATTTTTTCACCAGTCTTTTATGCAGTCAGACCTTAAACAAAACTAAACTCTAAACCTGCTGTTCCTAATAAAACAAGATGTTGTCTCCTTGGATCTAATACCTGTAGCAACAAACCAAGTTAAAATGAGAAAGAAAGAAATAGAGAAATGAGAGAAAGAGAGAGAAAGAGAGAGAAAGAGAGAGAAAGAGAGAGAAAGAGAGAGAAAGAGAGAGAAAGAGAGAAAGAGAGAAAGAGAGAAAGAGAGAAAGAGAGAAAGAGAGAAAGAGAGAAAGAAAGAGAGAAAGAAAGAGAGAAAGAAAGAGAGAAAGAGAGGAAGAGACGAAGAGAGAAAGAGAGGAAGAGAGAAAGAGAGGAAGAGAGGAAGAGAGAAAGAGAGAAAGAGAGATTAAACATTTAAAAACAGTATTTTCCTCGCACCAGGTCTTGAAGGTGGCTCAGACTGACAAATCATGCCAAGCAAGAAGTTCTGAACTTCTACCTATCAGGAAATCAAACATCTGAAACCAAAGCAACACCACTTTGATTGGCTGAATAACGTTTTTAAGAGTGGAATGTAGTAAGGCCAAAATAAGGAAGGACATGAATGAACTAACCTTGACATATGCTAGGTAATGCTCGCACTTTTCCTGCATGAATGACAGTTGTAACTTTTCTGTGATCTGCCCTGATGTCTCTCCAGAAGTCACAAAATAAACTCTGGGCTGCTGGCTCTTTTCCTTCTTCATCACATCAGCAGTCAAGTTATAATTCAAACCTGTTTTAAAAAGGAAGAAGAAAACAAAGGATGTCAGTGAACAATAGGTATTTTCCAGCCACCTATCAATGGATCCTGTTGCCTCATGGCATCTGTGCTTGAAGAAAGGTCAACCCTTGAGGGCACTCAATCAATCATTAAGTTCCCTGTGGAGGGCTACAGAAAACCATATCCAATTACAAACATACTCCAATGTTTCCTGTCACTATTATTCCCAGCCCATCCTTTCCCATAGGAACTGATGTGTAATACATCTGGATGAATACACTTAACACAGACAAACAAACAAACAAACTAAAAACCCCAGATGATGTTTCAACTGTGTTCCTGACAGAAAAAGAAAAAATCCCAACACGAACAACAGCAGCAATCTCAAACCCTGTTTTCCTTCTAAAACAGCACAAATATCAACCAGGATGTGGCACTTCCTGACAATTGTTTTCGTTGATTTGCAGCCTTAGCAATGAATCTTAGCATTCATACCATATACTTTCCCCCCACAACTTTGTTACTTCCAAAATTAGCAACCAGTGGGGGGGTTGGGGAGATAACTGGCCAAACTTATCACTGCTGGTGGTGTAAGTTCTTCCTGCTCACTCCAGCAGGAGGTCGTAAGGAAAGTTTTCACTAGCAAATTAACTCTTCCAAGTAATGCCTTCAAACATTTGTCCAGCAGCTTTAAGTAAGTTTTCTCTCTTTCTACAGAGGAGCTACCCACCCAGCTTCACACAATGAAAATAAAACTCTGGTACGGATTTGATGAGCTCAGAAGAAGGGCTCAATTCTTCTAATGACTAATTCATTTTCCATAACTAAAGTTAAATGCCTAAAAGCTTTGATAATGGCTTCCTCTGAGAAATTTTTACTCTTATCTTCAAGACAGCTGCTATCCAGCACACCAGGTGAACTATTCCAGCCAGTAAGAGATGCACCAAGTAAATGGCAGCAGGCAATTCATAATGGATTTTCATCCTAAATAGCATATATATACTTGTGATGCAAGAGTCATCCCATAGGACTGAAAGCACCCCTGAGGGAGTGAGGAGTAAGAAGAGATTAAGATCAGGCCATGGTATCCCACAAGCTAAACTACGTGAATCACAGCTGGCTGTGCTAACAGATGGGTTGCACACTCTGAACCACTTAGAACATCCCTCCTCACCCACTAAGATAACGACAAAGCACACAAACAGCAGGAGGCAAAATGCTCACCAGGAATAAGCACATGTGTAAGTGCTTGCTAAACTACTAGCTGTAGTACTGATTTGCTGGTGGGGGGTATGTGGGAGGCACCGCATGGAAAAAATGAAGAACTAACTAAATAATTACAAAATGCCACTGGAAAAGGAATGTGTTTCTTTGCTGTCTCTGCCAGTAATTATGAGGGGAAAATGATTCATGAACTTCGCTTGCAAAGAAAATTCTTAAGTAATGAAAGCATTAAAAAAAAGCACTAGCAAATGAGAACATATAGGACACTCCCTCCATCCTCTTCCAAAAAGCTTTCTTTTTCCCGGTACTTCCCACCTTGTCCATCTTGTTTCAAATCCTCACTCACAGTGTTCTCTCTGGGTCTAGTGTGGAACAGTGTGGATGGCTCCCCACTGTTCCATACCCTGAACAACACATCCCTGCAGCACATCTGCTTCGGAGGCACTCTGAGGGTAAGCACTGACTCATGCCTGCCTCCAAACAGACTGGAAAAATGAGAGACAGACAGAAATAATAACCCTGCACCAAATTATAGCTGCATAGAGGTTAGAAGATGAGAGCCTACTTTTGAAAAAATTTTGATTAGGCATGTTTCTTCAGTCCTAGGAATATGTTTAAACAGTGAAAATATCAAACAACCTATAATCCTACACTAAATCTTACCACCCTTTCATGCAACATTATTACGGACATGAGGACTAGCCTAGAAATGGATCAACACACAAGCAATGTACAGATGAAATGAAGAGTACAGGAGAAAATCTGGAGCAATTTCTATCTATCATATCTAACATATCTATCTGCTTAACTCTAGTCAAATGGCCCAAACCCTTCATTTTCATAGCCACTAAAATTCTGACACTGGCACTATTACTATTGTTATTATTGCAGAGGAAATTATTTAAACTGTTGTGAGAGACTGAAATACTTCATGCCTCAAACACTGATATAAAATTTTGCTCATTATAGCAAAACTGTATAGAGGAGCCATAGAAGCCCACCCCTCCCTACAGATGCTTTTCAGGGGGACCATCATCACCAAGAAGACCAGTTGGAGAGGATCAATGGAACATCGTTGGGATCCACAGATGGTGATACTTTCTTAATTCTGTCTCTGTCACTCTGTTTCTGTTCCCCCCCGCTATTCTCTCTTTCTTTCTTTCTTTCCCTCTCTCACATTTACTATCAAATAAAACTCATACTATTGACTTTGGCATATGGTCTCATTTGCACCTTAATTTGGGCAGAGGCATTTCTAACCACTTTAATAACCAGATCTCAACAAATGTGGACACAAGTTTACTTCCATTTTCCTTCAGGGATGAATGCAGAAGCAGCACTTGACACACAGAGATGCCAGCAGCCTCTTTCTTGTCCTGGTCACACAGAAGTACAGTCTGAACAGGCTGAAACCTTTTCATCCAAGATAGGAAAGGCCTTCCTCCAATCTCTGCCTTTCCTGGTGAAATAGAAACCCCAGGGGAGACAAACCAATGATCCCCCAAGAGAGGGAGGAACAGTTTAAGTGAGATTCTGAGATGAAAGAGTGAAAACTTTAATGCCATTCTTCTCATATGTACAAGACATACTGGAGGCTGTCTCTGTCAGGAGGCAGGCATGAGTCACACCATACAACTAGATGTTCAGCTCTCCAACAAGTACTGAGGCAGAGTGAAGGGTCAGACAGAGCATGGCACAAAGTACAGAGCACAAGTTTCACTTGGCCATGGCTCTTTGTTCAGACAAAAAACACTTCAGCAATAAATTCATACTTCTGACAACTATTGCCTGCAAGAAACAACTTAATGGAAATTGTACTGTCATGTGCAGTATCAACCAGTATCCATAAACACAGATCCCCAGAGAGCTGTTTCATGACCAGCAGTATTGCAACTATCACTAAGAAAAAAAAAAAAAAAGGTAGGTAGTGTTTTAATGCAAGTGTGAGGCAGTGCTAGATAAAGATGACTTTTCTTTCCATTCTTGTTAACAAAATAACCACACATTCAAGTAAGTATTGAAGACACACATTTGCCACAGGAGGATGCTACATGCATGTTCAGCTTGATTTTCTGAACATTATGTAGCAGGTGGCCAATTTCAGCTGCCCAAAAGCAGGAGAAATACTCAACCTTACACCAGAAAGCAGTAATCTTGAGAACCCATGTTGACAAGCCCTAGGGGAGTGCCATGCTAGATGAGCACTGTGTTCTCGTAGTCTGATTAAACAAAATGCACCCAGACATCTGAGGGTGAGACAATTCCAATGCTTTTGGCCACAAAATTTTGGCATAGCATTTTAATGCCTCCCTAAGCCTTTCAAAGTCTGAACTGTATAACAATCATTAACAGGGATGTTCTAGGGTTTTTTCCCCTACATTTATCCATGCAGGAAAGGAACCACTACAGTATTTCCATTAATTGTTCCATCCGTTGTTAATTGATATTCTTCAACTGCAACGTAATTAAAATGGCCTGACTGCTAGAATACTAACTGAAAGCTTATTTGAGATATTTTATCCAAATCATATCCTGAAGGGGTTTTATACAGTCAGATAGTTCTGGCTGTAACATTTTCAAGAAAAATAACTTTGTTAGCAGCATCGTATGAAAGGGCAATAGTTGAAGTTTATAACAGCCTACTTAATAATAAAAAAGTTGCTTGTAACGCAATGGATCTTAGCCATCAAAGAGGATGCATATGTGCTTTTACCCAGTCAATCATGGAAAGTACAGTTTGTATGACAACACAGGGGAATTCTACCAGCTCTTACATCTGCATGATGAACAGGAAGATAGATCTTTTGTAAACAAGGGAAACCGATATTTAGATTAGAAAAAAGGCAGTTTACTTCTTAGCCACAGGTCCAAAGTTATGAAACTAAAGCAAGGGAAACATTTTAAATAGTACCCCAGGAATGTAAGAACATCTAGATATTCAGAAAACTTATTTGTAATTTTTCAGAGAGGAACTAACACCCCAGGAGCCCTCAGAAATGCATTTCTGTAATGACAGAATAGTGGGCAGAAAAAAAACTTTATCAAAGCATGTATTTGTCTACTTAGAGTCATCATTTACAGGGAAGGAAAAAGTCAGCATTTAGAAGAAGCAAAAATTGAAACTGAAGTCTCAGTTCCACCAATATGTTAGAATACAGAGGAATCTTAGATAGCTCATTGTTTTGAGCTGTTCAGGTGACAGTGACAAGCTGCTTGTAGGTCTCACTTCTTGTGAATTCAAGAAGTAGAAAGAAGCCTTTTCCTTTTCTGACTTAATTAAGAACAGAATACTGCAGCAGGGTCAGCTCACCCTTCCCAACCAGCTGCTCAAAAAAGTTAGGGCACAGAGCAGGAGGAGGCAGTGTTTCCCCCAGTTCCTCACTAGCATCACTGTCAAGACACAGTGTGCTGTGAGGCTGAGGCATCTTCCCTGAACAGCACAGTGCAAGTCCTCTGACATTCTTAAAGCATGACAAAGGTGGAACATTATGAAAAAAAATAACCCAGGCCCTAAATATTCAGAAATGCTGTGTCTGTCCCATACAACTTCATAAAACAGCTAAGATTTGTCAGCATTCGGATGTAAAAGACATAACTGGTATTTTAATAGAGCCAAGATGTAAAGGCTAGGACAATTACAAGTTACACAATTCAATTCACCTGAGAAACCCTAAGTATTTTACAGAGACTAACTAATCTGGAAAATATTCTTGCAATCAGTAAAATACTGGGCTATTTATACTAATTTTACAAGCAGGTAAACTGATGCACAGAAAAGGATTTTCTCATGACTGTTTCAAGAGCTCCTTGCAGACTTTCAAACACTATTAATCCAGAGCAAATCATACCTCTTTTCTAATAACACTGATATATGATGGATACAGATACATATGGATAGATGGATGGATGCATATGGATACAGATATGTATTATCCAGAGGTAGACAAGGAATATGAACTCAGAAGGCTGTGTTCTCTATGCTTGCAGTAAGCCCAAGGAGACATTTTCCTCATTTCACTCAGGAAGAATCTGCCTCTGTATTATGTCAGCCTCATCAGAAGGTAAAAACATGCCCAAAAAAGTTCTCAAGCCTCCAGCTTTCTGGGATTGTGTGGCCCATGTTCATCTTCAAACTACTTATTTTATACAGAAGCTCCTTTACTAAGTACAAAGAGAGACCTCGACTCCAGGCCAAGCTGCTGATGTGCTCCTATCTAGGGCTGCCACAGGTACCTTACCTATTTCTCCAGGAACATGCTTGCCACTGAAACGAAAGCATGCTGTGACATTGAGGCAGTTCACCGGCTGCAAACCATCGTGGCACTGAGGAGCTGTGATATTGATAGATACGGGCAGGAAAATGGCGATATTCACAGTAATGACAGGCCTGGATCTGGAGATCAACAGAGAAGTACAATTGAGTGACTGTTCAGAGGGAAAATTCTCCGCGAAAGGAAAAGAAAGTAAATTTGGTAAACTGCACAGTTTCAAGCAGACAGGAAAAAATAAGAGAGTACATTTGAATTGTAAAATAAACTAGCATTGTACTTGGCTGGCAAGGGCTACTAGCATTTAAATGAAAGTGGTAATGTGAGCTTGAAGTTCAGTGCTCAGACACAGACTGCAGGCAAGCAGCTGGGGAAATTGACAATATATAATAATATTAATTATCTCCAGCAAAGGTTGCATAAAGCCTTCGTGATGACTGAAGAGGATAACAAAATTACCAGAACAGAACAAGTTCATGCAAATGAGACTGGTTGCTAACCATCTTGGATAAAAAGGGACAGGTAGGGAGTCAAATCTATGACCTCAAAGTCAAGGAGGGAGCACAGAGGTCCTCCACAGGAGATGGATTTACATGTTATTTTTCTGACATATATAAGTATAAGAGTATAAGTATAAGAGTATAAGAGGCACAACATCACATCCATGTTTCTGGAGGAGGAAATGTTTGGCTAATTCTCTTCTGGCAAGTGACAAGGATTGAATACTCTTATCATGCTGCTGAAATGTGTTTCGGGAATTATCCAGTGCACTGTGAACAAAAGCTTTCTATTCTTGCAACTCCAGCACCAGGTTATTGTTACCAGTACTCCTGGCTGAGGAAGACCTCAGCCAGAATCACAGGGCAAGTTGAGTGCGCCTAAAGGCACAGATGTCTTGCTAAGCAAACTTCCCTGTCTGACCATCCAGGAGGCACTCAGGCAGTCACACTCTCACCAGCAGAGACTCTTAACTGCTAGGGCCAAAGCTCGTTTGCAGTGTATGGCTCCAGTGAGCTGACAGGTGCTCCCTTGGCTCCCTATACACACCACACTCACACAGTCAGACCAGGTTTCCCATAGTTCCATAAAGCCTTTTATTCACAGTGCAGTAACACAGAAACAGCTTGAGGTGTGCCTCCAAGAAGGGATCCCCAAACAAAGGACCCTGTGGGCTTTTATACCCTCACAGTCGAGGCACACAAAAGTCTCTGCTCCGCCTCCTGAGTTCTCTGCTCCTGCAGTCTCTCAGTGTGCCCGAGTGTCCTCTTGCTTTGGGCTCCCACCACCCAGAGCTCAACCTGCAGTTTACACACCAAGCTACCTGCACTGAATGTATTCCTCAACAGTTTCCTTTTTCACACAACACAGAAGTCCCAGCAGCTTGACTGGGAAAAGCAACCCAGAAACTCAAGCACTCCTGAGCCATCTCCAGTGCAGGACTTCAGCCCAAAAATTATGGGTGTATTCTTCCTGTTTTCAATTCTGTACGTGTTCAAGATGAACATGTTCTTCCAAAATCAACTACAGTAATAAAAAAAAGTGCAGCAACCAGCAGATTCAGTTCTAAGGTAGTCTCAGCAGCCATGCAAGGCCAGAGCTTGTAAACCACTTCAGGACTCTGACTCCACAAGCCACTTAAATTTAGAGGTAGGGGAGAGGGAGATGAGAGCAGGGATTGTGGTTACACCTAATTTGTATTAACCGGAACAAGATTCACATCAATCTTCGATACAGCTGCTCCGACTATTTTACCACAGCTTGAAATAACAGTGCAAGTTCATATTCTGAGATGGAAGATAAAAATATATGCTAGCCTTAGAAACATATTCAGTAGTGGGGAGGGAGGAAAAAAAGTCAGCATCCTAGGATCATTTCACAACTTCAAAAAAATCCCCTCTTTCTGAATGCTTGGGGAGACATAAAATAGTAAATGCTGTAATTCATCTAGAAAAATATTTCTCCTTCAAAAAAGCTTCTCCTCCAGCTATCATGCACTGTGTGATTTTTTTCCTTGATGTTATATCACTTGATTAGTCACTAGGGAAAAAAACCCAGTGCATATGTCAAAGAGCCATACACAACATGATCAACAGAATGCATCTGCCACAAAGGCTTCCACCAAAGGCTTTAAATATCACTTAGCAAAACATTTGTTGGTTTTGGTTAAAGGACTTCACAAAAGGGGAAGGTTGAGGGGATGCATGGGGTAGGTATTTATCCTAACAGCAAAAAGCACTGTAATTGGCAGTAACAGCAACTCATCAAGCTGCTCATAAAGTTAGTCAGTAATGCACTAATTTCCTCTGAAATGCACAAGCATAACTGAATGCATAAACAGAGGTCATCATGTTGTTGTGATGTATGTGGTTTTAATCACAAAAGCCTTTCAGTTTGTCTTCCCCTCTCTGCAAGTAATATCAATGTAGGTGAAAAAATGCAGTTTTCTTCTGAGCATCCTCAGAGAAGTGAGACTGAATTCCCATCTGGACATGGCACATCTTTCCACAGAAGCAGTTATTAGCATACTCTGTATATATGATGAAGAAAAAGAAAACTCTTCAAAAGCCTTGACCATCTGCCATGCTGATCATCAAGAATATTTCTTCCCTCCCTCTCCTTTTTCTTTTTCTTCAGTGTAACTGATTCAAATGGAAACAGAGCCAAGTTTCTCCTGCCTTCAACAGGAAGAAGGCTGGCACATCTGTTCTGCAGCTCCAGTACTTGTCTTATCAGGGTCACCCCATCCCTGTATCTTCCATTAAGATGCAGGAGTTCCTAAAGATACCTAAGTATGGAAAGGATTCTTTTATTTAATACTAACAAGTGTAACAAAGGAGCTACTGACAAAAAAAATCTGACTTTCCACTCTGTAACCCAGGTCACTTGCACTCTACCTCTCCACCTGCCTAATTTGATGAACCAAGCTGTCCCATGTCTATCAGATGGAACAGGCAATTACACTTTACTCACAAATTTGAAACAGCAGCCCAGCTCCTGTGGGCACTGAAAAAATGCATGCGTATTTCATTTCCCCAAATGACTCTTATTTCACTCCGCATCCCATTATAAAAT
Source organism: Cisticola juncidis (assembly GCA_013400215.1). Taxonomy (NCBI): domain Eukaryota; kingdom Metazoa; phylum Chordata; class Aves; order Passeriformes; family Cisticolidae; genus Cisticola; species Cisticola juncidis. The sequence continues at coordinate 374,150 of VXBR01009379.1, read as the reverse complement.
TATATATATGCAAAACTATGTATACATACATATATCTCAGCAAAACCACATCCTGGCATCCTACACAGCTCATTTTTTGCTCAACTGCATTCTCTTTAATCACAACTGATTTACTTTAAGTAAACATCAGAATAATAAAAAAGCCTGGTCACAAGTCAGGAGCAATCTTTTTGAAGAGGCACTGAGATAAACACATCTCCTTTCAGCTCTAACCCCTTTTCTTCATAGACTAGGTATTATCCTGGTATTATCCTGGTATTATCCTGGTATTATCCTGGTATTACCATCCCCATTATTCTATTCAAATTAGACTGCATTCTTTGACACCATTTATGTCTAAGTTTTTGCTTAAAAGTAATCTAGCTTGCTTCTTCTGGCCACAATAAACTAGGTAAGAAACTGGACTTAGACTACAGAAAATATAAACAGAAAACAGAAGAAGACAACAATGAATGAAAAAGACATCTCACCTCAGAAGTACTACATTGTCTGACAGGAAGGCTCCAACAGTCATATCTGAAATGTTTGCAACATTGAGGCAGTTACAAAGGAGGCATAAAATCCATTCCTCTCAAATCTGTTGCTAAATCACCAAGCATGAATCTAAAAATAACCATTTTCTGACTTAGCCAGTTTTTCCTTTCAAATATCATTATGTCACAAGTCTTGTAACTGAAGGATTGTTCACTTCTGCTTCACTGTTTGATTTTTGTTATTACTATTATACTATTGTCTACTTTTTGGGTTAAGATTGCCATCCAATCAGACGATAGAGCAGCTTCCCAGAAACTTAAAACCTTGGTCAGATATTGAACCCTCAATCATTGAGACTGTCTAAATATTTGAATAAGCCAATCACCTAAAATTTTTATCAGGAGTTTTGAGTGGCAGAAGGGAAACGGAAAAAGCAGCTCATTTTCACTGACCACCTGCAATGGCAGGAACTAGCAGCCTGAAAACAACCAGGTCTGCTGTTTTCTCAGTCTGCTGCTGTATTTTCCTGATGCTCTCACTGCCAGAGTAACCAACATACCTGGATAACCATTGCTATCCATATCAACTCCCCCTGATATGGACTGGCCAAACATACGCAGCTTTGGGTTTATTGTTTGCCCAGACAGTTTCTGCAGTAGAAAACACACAAGTGAAATTAGTCATTAACACAAGAAATCTTCGAAAAAAAACCCTTACCAAAACAAAAAGACCCAAAACATTCAAGCAGGATTTTCACAGCCACTGAGTCTCTCTTCTGTGGGCTGGAAGTGCTGCGCACCTGCTGCCTTGCACAACAGGAAGACTGGCAACTGCCCTTTTGCTCCCGGCTGTTGGAGACCAGGGTTGACGTGGACTAAAAACCCACACCTGCATTACAATACTTGTGCAGACCCAAGCAAAATAAGGAACACATCAAACAGATTGCTACATGAGGAAAAAACATAACTACGTACAAGAGATTATTTTTTTGTTACCTTGATTTCTGTAAATAAAAGTTTTAAGAAACATCTTGACAATATTAATGATTAGTTAAAACAGAAAATCAAACACAATCATTTCTTTTCACCAAGTTTGCCAGCATACTCAAAGTCTATTCTCTTCCGACTTGGAAATTCTGGTTTCCATCACCTATTACAGAGTATTTTCTGTCAGTTTGGAAGTATTTAATTTCTGCCTCCCCAACACAAAGATTAATTAATTTCTAACACAGGTTGTTTTTTATTTTAATTACTAACACAAAACTTTCTCTAAATGATTTGCATTGTAAATGCCTTTGTCTGAAGCAAATTAACATATCAAAATCTCTTTTTCTGAAAGATTACTCAATTATACTATTCAATTATTCTGGGCCACCAATCCAAGGCATGAACTCAAATCAACTTCTGACTGCAGAAGTTACAGACAGAGGAAACCATGAAGTAATTTAAGTCTGTTGGAGGTGCTGTTCATGACATGTGATCAACTTTTCCTGTCCCTCCCCCAAAAAAATGTAATATTGGACAAAAGATCAGGCACGAAATTTATGGAAAAAAAGACTAGTTGAAGGTAAGAAAGATATCCTGACAGTTAGTTGAAAGGGCGAACAGTGCTCCTCTGGGTACAGATCTCTTTTGCTACTTGTGGGCAGGTAAGCTGAAGACAACTGGAAATAATTTCATTGCCACATTACACTCACATTTCATTTTTGGGTGGTAAATCCCACCTGCAAACACCTAAAAGAGATCTGTGGGTTCTTTCAGGCTTCAAGCCAGAAGAGTAATGCTGCTTTTAAGTACCATAAATGAAAATAGCAGGACACAAAGCCAAGTCAGCTGCTTCTGCTAATATAGCTGCCACTGAAGCTGCTGAAGGGACATCAGAGAACACTTACCAGCACTTTAAATTATGAATGCAGAAGAAGGGAGGAGGAAGAGATAACAAAATGAAAAGGGTGAAAATATATACCCTGCTGGACCCCCCCTCTCCTCCCTCACAGCTTGTTTCAAAAGGAATGCCACAGCATTAAGATGGATCAGGAATATCCAAAGTAACAAGATACAAAATGTTTTCCATCTCCAGTTCAAATCCAGGGCAGACAGGTAAAGAGCTGAAGCTGTTACATAGTTTTGGTTGCACACAGGACTTGAACCAGCAGTGTGTCTAATGCCCTGCAGCAGACACTGGGAAATGGCACAGAGACAATGCCTGTAAGCAGTGCCCCCTTGGCTGCCTCAGGACATGGGACAACCATAGGAATGATTTATCAAGAGTCAATGACCACATACCCTGCCACACTCTTGAGCTGGATGTTTCCCCACTGACCGAATGGAGAGACATGTGCTGTATCTGCCCACCTTAAAAAATGTAAAATTTTCCCATGAATGACCAAAAAAAAAAAAAAAAAAAACCAAAACCCACCAGCAAAAACTAAAAATCGAACCAAACCAAGAAAAAATAATCTGATCCTTTTCAGGAAGAGCTGGAAAGCTCTGGGGTTTTCAGAGAAGAACCTCCCAACGAGTGGCTCTTGGCAAAAATCAGGCACAATCCTCCACATGCCACACATTATGAATACTTCTAAAATGCACAAAAGAATCACTTAACTTCCTTTTTTTCCCAAAAGCAGTGCATGTCATATACATAGTAAAGGAAGAAGGACTAAACTTTTATATTCTGTTGAAAGTGTTGCCAATATAACCACTGAACTCTTTAATTCTGTGTAAACTGATTTACTATGAAGGATCCCACCCAGCAACAAAACAAAACAACCAGAACTTCAAACACACAGAGGGAGGGAAGAGTCAGGCTTTCGGGAACAATGAAATGTGCTAGACAGAGACTATGAGACACATGTTGGGCAGCATGAGCATAAATTTATCTTCTCAACTGCCTAGCTACAGCAGCTAAATTGCACTGTTATCATCTCTGCACAAGATACCACAGCATATTCCAAACAAGGTTTTACTTCATAATAAGTGGGTAAGGGGGTTGGCACCTAAGAATGGCCTTCTGACATATTGTCAGAATGCAAGAAGGCCAACAAGGTGGGTAAAAAGGCACAAAGAACGGTAACTCCTCACTCTCACGAAGTACGCTTCTACAGGAAGAAAATGCAACCTCCCAACCTCCCACAGGCCTCTCCATAATTTGCATGCTCAACCTTTCCAGGCTTTTAATTTCTCCTCTGCATTGGTGCTATCTCCAAAAACTAACACTCAACTTTTAAGACTCTGCTTGCTTCAAGATATAGCTGACAGCTACAACAAAAGACAAAAATATACCTTCTGACTAACATAATTTTTCCTTTCAGAATAGATATAGACAAACTTTGGGAGAAGGCATCTTCAGACCAGGACTGAGAAAAGGATGTAGAGCTATGACAAGGTTAACTATCGAGGGACACTTAAGTATGGTTTATTTCTGTGGGTCCTGGAAAGTGACTTTCAGATAGGGATCATAAACAATAGCGTCACATACCATAGAGTACTGAGGTATAATACCATTGGCATCCCCATGGTAAATGTACACTGCTCCTATGTAGTTATCCTCCTTAGGCGCTCCAATGGCAACATCTGTAAAAAGTGCAGATTTCATAATCCATTCCATTAATCCAACTTTTTCCTAATTTTAGGATGCAGCTATCCATAGAAAAATAACTTCCCATCACAAAGATGATCAGCAGCTTTTATGAACCTGAGTAGAAGGAACTTGTTTAACTAAGAGCTCATGTTAAGATAAACTTTTAAAATACACAAACCTATATGATTTTGTACACATATGTATGTTTGACAGAATCAGATGTTGTGCCTAATCAGAAACACATACTGTTACAAAAAAATGTTTATCAACAAGCAACCATAGTCAAAAAAGTGAATTTAGAATTCTTTCATAACCAAATCTTCAACCCGTGAGAACATCAGCTTTGTGAACAAATACAAGACTGGTGAAATATTTACCGTAGCAGTACATTAAGATTGGTTGAAAATCCAAGGCTACACAAAGAGCCTGGGTATATTAAATGGATAGGCAAGACATAAAAAATGACTGCAGAGAGTGAATTTTCAAATTACAATTGATACAATTTAACTGCAAACTCCTGCAGAAAGTAAGATCCCACCTCCCATTCTCCTCTCCTACTTAGATCTGCTAAAATTAAGCTTTTCATGATTGTTTTGTACCCATAGACTATCCAACTCCCTCTGCAGTCTCACCATCACCATTATTGACTATAAATATTAGCAAGAACACACAAGTGCATGTCCAGATGCAGAGGAAGAGCAGGTTCATGATTTGTGAGGGCAATCTGCAATGAGGCTGGGTTAATGGGATACTGTGTCCTGAGTGGCTTGGAAGAAATAAATCCGGGCACACACTAAATTGGCCTTTGTTTAGAAGCCCTTAATCTGCCCTTTCAGAAACCAGGGCAGAAAAGGAGCATCAACATTTTGTTCTCACCTACAGCTCCCACAGCACGGGGTCTCACACTGAGCATCCTGAGAATGGAGCAGGGGGAGAGCAAAGCAAAGGAGAGAAATCAATAGACCATGTGCTATCAGGAGTGAAAAGCTACTTCTGAATTACACTTCTTGATAAGAAATGACATTATGCCAACGAAACCAGAAAGGCTTGGAAACACAGGGAAAGGGGCAAGAAGAAAGAAGTCAGACATAGGTTTCTGTTTTGCTCAGGGTGAGGTTATCTAAAGCCTTTTATAAGCCATACAGGGAAGAAGAAAACAACAGCAAAGAAAGCAAAGAAATGTTAATGTGATCTGCACAGACACAAACTAAACCAACATCTAGGACAGTTTGCTACAAAACACTTCAGCATACAAATCCTACACAAGCAGATTTATCCTTAGGTTGAACCCAGGTGCTAGTCAGGTCTGGATAAGCAAAGTATGCTGGGCAAGACTGAGTGTCACCAGTGTTGACACTCACACTTATGGAGAAACAGCCATGGAATTGCACTGACCTGGGAAACCATCATCATCAATATCGCCAAGGGCAGCCATGCTCTCCCCAAAGTGTGCATTATAGGCACGGTCACCGTCCAGGGTCAGCTGCTCTTCCAGCACTCCCTAGCAAGTAAGAAATAAAACAGGGTCAGGGAAATGGTGCAGGTCCTGGATGAGGCAAGTCTTCCCAATGGAAGCTGCCCATGTGCTGTGGGAGTGACCTGGGGCAGAGCTGCAGCCTGCTTGCTCTCAGAGGCAGTCAGATCACCTGGGCTCTAGAAATCTAATTTACTTGTGTTTTAAACCTTCTGGATTTTAAAGGCGGAGGGGAAGACACAGGAGTGCACGACTTAACCAAAATACTAAATTAACTAAACAGGAACTTAGAGATGTAATTACATGCAGGGATTGGTGAATCATGGAAGTTTACAGATGCCTAAAATGTAACAGCCCAGAGTTTGCTTTACTGGCGATTACATCCGCAGACCAAAATCCCCAAACCAAGTTAATTCAGCTAAACTCCAGTGAGCTAAGGAGTACTTTCCCCTAAGCAAAGAACATTTGATAACTGGATTTGAAAACATTTTAAGTACAGGACAGAAGGATTAAAGCAAAGTCCTCCAAATGCCTTCTTAAATTAAGAATGAGGAAACATATTTAATGAAATAAATAGATTGAGGAAAGTTGAAAATTAAGTAGCTTTGTATTACTATGCCATGAGAAGCTTTATATGGCACTGGTATTTCTTGCCCACCCACCTTCCAGTCAGATATGTAAGTTTTATTTTCTTGCAGTCTTCCCTTCAGGGAAAAGGAACATTTCCACAAGAAAAAAAAATTAGTTACACACTCTAAGTATGTATCAACCTCAGGGTTGTTTTGTTTTTGCTTCCTTTGTGAATGAGAATAAGCTACCCTCTGGAACATGCACTAAAATCTTTTGCTTTGCTGCAAGGAGTTACTGACTTTAAGAAAATCCCATATAATGAAATTGAAACATAAGAGAGAAGACAGCCAGGCATGTATGTGTGACTCAGTTCTTTGCAGTTCTCACAGGAAAGGGCAAAAGATAAGAATTTTAAATGTAGCATCACTATGCATGCTTCTTTTACAATACAGTTTTCTCTGATCCTCTACAACAACCTCTTAAGCAATGGTGCTTACAGAATGAAACTGATGCCAAGATGAATTTTTGCCTTTTCTTTTATATGACTTTCATATACCTTTCATATATCTTCAGTGCTCTTAGCATGCATATTTGTAATTGCTAAAGTCTGGTAACTTAGCATAATCCTGGTATTCTGTTAGGCCAGAAGACCAAACATCCCAGAGGCCTCACAGCTGGAGACCAGAAAGCCCTATGCTGTATAAACCAAGGCCCCCTTTAGAACACATCCTGTAAATTAGGATTAGGCCCCTCCGGGGGGGATTCTTCGGGACAGGGAGATATCACACTATTCATTCGAGCTTCTTTATTAGATATGCCAATTTGCAAGGTCTATAAAACTGTGTACACAATCTACCAGGTGTGTGCATTTTGGAGTATTCCACCTTGGCAAAGTGGTGCACCATAAAGATCCTTGTTAAATACCAAAATAAAAACTTTTTATCCCTTAATCGTGTCTGGCTCTTAATTTTTAGGACCTAGGAAAAAGCATCAAAACAAAGTTTAAGATGTCCACTGCCCAAAATAAAGCCCACAGTCCTGCAAGCCATTGCTTGTGCAAGTAGTTCTAACACTCCTGGTGCAGGAGTATAAGAAACTCATACTAGCTTCTTGACTATTTTATAGAAAATAAAAATTAACTCGTGTATACTCTCACTGTGAGCTGGAAATGTTGGCTATCTGTTTGGCATTCTGGACCCTATCCTGAGGACCCAACAGCAACACTGCAACATAAAAGGTGGAATCTCCTGTGGATAAAACTGAAAAAGTAAAGCTCTGTTAAAGGAGCAGTAATAAAAAATAAAATTATAGCAAAAACACTTCTCAACTCTCCTAAATGCTAAAACTTCTGGTGAATTTGAAGTCTAGCAAATAAACTCAAAGTTTAATAATAAACTCTAAATACACTCTAAATAAACTCTAAATACAAGCCATTTCCATTTTAGTCCGTGACAATTCTTCCTTTAAGATAGCAGCTTTAGGACCTGAATATTTAATATTTAATAGTATGTAAACAACCATTGTTTTCCTATAAATAAAACATATGAATACTCTTGGTTAGCCAATGCAACAAAGTTTAGACTTTTCCAAAACTGTTGTTAGGTCACATGAAATCAAACAGTTTCAGCTGATAACAACTTGCCCTAAAAACTCTATATAGGCATAACATAAAGGTAACATGAATTCAATCTCTGCTTTCTCTTCTCTTCCTCAGACATTTGTGCTCTCTTTTGTGTTTTGGGTTTTAGTGACCACCCAAAACACAAAGGAAATTCAGTCAAAGCTGCCGACTCTTACTTGGTTTTGGCATCAAATCCACATAAAGCCACAAATGCCACCAAGTTTCAACATACAACCAGAGACTTTCTCAGATCTCCTTAAAAGACTTACTGTGATGAATATGGGTTGTGAGGATATGGGCTGTGAGGAATATGGGCTGTGAGGAATATGGGCTGACACCTGGAATATGGGCTGGCATCTGGCGAACTATGATTCTAGATCAGTCTTCCTGTGACCTCATGCTTTGCTAGGGACATCCAGAGCTCCCACTTATCTGAGACATCGAGTTTCACCATGCAGTGCTGGAAGGAAATAAGCACCACCTTGCCAGCCCACACCCTCATCCCTGACCAAGTCATGTCCTGTACATACTCACATTTCCTCTGTTAATGTAGACCGTGACTTGACCCTCATCTCTGGTCTCAGAAAACATAGGTGCTCCAACCAGCAGGTCTGACAACCCATCAGAATTCAGGTCAACTGCACATAAGGAGGAGCCAAAGTAAGAGCCCATCTGCAACCAAGTTGAGTCACAACAAAGCATTCAGTATCTGCCCACACACAGGAGGAAATCATATAAGCATGGTTTGTGTTTCATTTGGTTATTCTTCTAATTTCACAAGATGACTTGCTGCTTTATCACTCACAAACACTCCTACAGAGAAAGGTTTAGGAATAATTCTGGCAAAAATGAAAACACTTTACTATAACAGTGCACCAAGCCTGGGTGTTTTACCAACAGAATAGAAGTTATACTCTGGGACATACTTAAGTGAGACACTTAAAGAACCCTCTTAGACTAGCTTTTGCTTGTTAAGTGCTTAAAACTAGGAAGGGGTGAAATGAGTTTCCCAAACTAGACCTGGAGAGTGATTATTCATGCCCAGTGCCAAACTTCCTTGAAGTTAGGTACCACAGATGATCTGAGGATACCTTTAAGAAATAATGAAAGAAAAAAAAAATGGGCAAGAGGCCATGAAAACAGGTATCTAAGACTACATCTGGATTGTAGACTACCTTTCTCTGTTCTATTTTTATTTATTTGTATCAATCACTGTCAAAGAGTGTACTGGTTGTGCATCTTAATCACTGCCTTCCCTCCCATGTACAGCCAGCTAAGTTGATACAGAAACAAAGACTTTCAATAAAAGCTTTTCAGTTGATACAGAACAAATGTATCTTTCAATATACACTTCTTATTGTTCAATGAACTTAATTGCTTAAAACAAATACATTAATTTCACTTCATTATTTTTATATGGGTGAACATCAAAGACTATCTCTCAATCAGCATCTACATTACAAATTTCAAAACACATTTAAACACAAGGAGGAAACCAAAAGCAAGAATGATATTTCACCCTTATTTCATTCACTTCTGCTAAGGTAACACAAGACATACTCTTTGAAACCAAGTACAAACTATAGCCTCAAAATTAAAAGCTGCTTCAGCAGGAAACTGGGAAAGATACCACTTTGTATTTGAAACTGAGTGCTGTTTCTTACAAAGTAGTAAAAACTGATGTTAAAGAAATAATTATTTATGTTCTTCAATGCTTTTACATTCCTCATAGCAGATCTCTGACATACCGTCCTCCGTGGCTGTAACTTAACACGCATTAACCACAACTACTGGGCACGCTAGAAGATTGGCAGCAGCAACTCTATTCTATACAGTCTGTAAGATTTAAAAGTTGCTAAATATATAATGCAATGGTGATTGAAGAGTATCATTTCAGTTTGTTAATGCAGATTTTTGTGCTTGTGTGGGTTTAAAGTAGGACCTCAAAAATAATTTGATTCCAGTTCTTCTGTAGCTTAAGTTCCCTTGTGGATTTTTTGTTTATTTTTTTAACCCATAAAGGTTTTAAAAGAAATTTCTCATGGGGAAATTTCTCATGGGTAAGGAACAAAAGTTATGAAAAGCATTTTATTACGTATTCAGGCAGTTTTCAGGAAGAAGCTATTATTTGCTTAACTGCAACACAGTATGTCTGCAGCATGGGTGAATTCACAGCACTCACAGTTAGGTAAGAACTTGAAGTTTGAACACTTAATATTTGTAACAAGGTACTGAATCTTCTTTTTTCTTGTCAGCATTTGACTTCCTAGTTCAGCCTCCTTTAATAAAAAAGGAAGGAAGAAATTGGCCTGCTGTTCACATCAGCCTACCAAGAATGTCAGAGCAATGAACTTTCACACCACTGAGGAGAATGTAGCATTTTGTGAGAGCTCCTTTCCAAGTAGTGCTCATTGCTGAGCAGGTCTGGTTTTGCTTCTACCACAAAACAAAAGAAAAAACTACAACCAAACAAATAAGGTGATTTAGCACTGCCTTCTTTTTGTAATAAAATTCTCATTTGGATTTTAGAGAATTTGTAGAAGAAGATGCTAATGAAAAAGAAAGCACTTGAATGATACAAATACTTATTAGTTAAGTTACATATAAGAGTAAAGTAATTAAATTGAAAATGGAAAGGTTTTGGCTAAGACCTGGAAACTTCCTGATGGCTCTGTTAATTAGGTTGAGGAATAGTCAGGAGCACATCCTTAGGGACATTTAAAACTCAACAAGGAAAGAAACTAACAGGAAGCAATCAAACACAGGAGATGGCCTGGATGAACTGGGAGGTCTTTTCCTTTCAAGATGTCTGTAATTCTGCTAGTGCAGAGAAAGTAAAATTTTGGAGAGGCCCTAAAATACAAGTTTCACCACCCACTTACACATTCTAGTTTATTTCATTAAATTTCATTAAATTCGGTAAATTAACACCCTATTCCAATCAAGTTTTTAAATACTGTGACTGTGTCTTGCTGGGAAAAAAATAACAAGATACAGTAACACTCCCAACCTGAGGACACAGGGAAACACTTCAGGTCTTTCTGTGGGTAACTGGTCTTACCCAAGCCAAAAGCCTCCAGAAACCTTATTTTTCCTGTATTTCTTCTCCTTTCCGAAGAACACAGAAGACCCCAGATAAAAGTATCATTTTATCACTGAGTTATTCCCAAATAAAGCATGTTTCATTGTTACTTAGAGCTAGACACACCATCCAATTTATTTTTCCAACCCAGCTCCAGTAAGCTCCCAAATAAAGAACACAAGTTGTTCCCCATTCAAACACAACACTACATTGGGGAAGCTAGATCTCATTAGCATTCACTAAATCTCCTGGAGGGGGAGGGCAGTTCAGCTTTAAGACAGCAGTCTCAAGAACAGAATGAAAAACTGATTTATAGTGGGGAGGAGGAAATCATAATCTATCAAGGCAATGAAACTGCTCCTCCACAGAACAGTGTAACTACAATATTCCCCTTGTCACAGCACAACACAGGAAAACAGACTGGGGCTTTGCAGATTAAACTAAACTCCAGGCTACCCACATCTCCCAGTAACATCTACTAAGAGCAAATCTCTCCATCTAGGCTCACCTGGTGCCCCATGTCCCACATCTCAGAGGTACTGCTACAGTCACATAAAACTAAAGAGAACCACTACTGCATTTTCCAGCAAGACCTTTTCCATCAGTCACAAGGGCATTGAGCAGACATTGCAGTCATGACTGCTACGGAAGAAACAGCATACTGCAAAATAGGTTCAGCTCTTCTGGGAGGATAAGAAGAAACAGGGTTTGCTGGGCAACTTATGAAGGTGTGGAATGAAAACAATGCTCCAGGATGACTCTGCCATTATTTCTCCCCTCTACCTCTTAATAGAAAACACACATATATAAATGCTCACCTTTTTTCCTGAAGCCTGAAAAATCTTTATTAGAGAGCCCGATTGTCTGTCTGTTCTGAAAATATAAACCTGAAAGATGAAAAAAGAAAAAGTTAACCAATACTAATTATGAAGCACTTGTGCTTTCTAAATAATAATGATTGTGGCTAAAATAATAATGATTGTGGCTATTGCCAGGATCCAACTTCATGACTACTTTACTGGTCAGTCTTCTTTTCAAACATGACAGTTCTCCAGTGTCCTGAAAAATCACAGGCTTGTCATAAGAAACACTTGACTATTATCTTGTTGCCTACTTTTTTTGGTACACGTCTGTATGTGCACATGTGTGCATTTAGAGGCACCTAGCCAAACAACTTTCCAACGCTCAAACAAGTGGCATCTGGAGACTGTCTGGAACTAAGTAGGGCTAAAGACTGAGAATGCATAACCTTGCACCCCTTCCCTTATCTAGCATTCCCTTATCAAGAAAATGTGCCTGCTCATACTGCACTGCAAACTTCATGATGCTTTAGCAAGTCAGAATAGAAATTCTAATCAGACCATCCTCAACAATTCTGCTGTTTCTGCCTGAAACAATTTTTGAATCAGAAAACTATTCAAACACAGCCTACTCATTGCTCATTTCCACAGGAGAAACTGTTTAATGTGGAATCCTCAGAGATAAAAGTACTGATGATACAAGTTCAAGAACACGTCTTGTACCAAAATTTAAGATGTTAAGTGCATGGCTTGTAGGGATTCCCTTCAACAGAAAGGCTGGTTCAGTCAGTCTTGAGACTCTTGTGATATTTGACAGCTCCCTCCTAGCAGATGCTCTACAGTTTGTAGGACAGAGGATCCCTTACTTACAAGGCCTTGTGACAGAACCAAGCACTGGACATAGTTGAATATGTGGTGAGTTATTAACAGGTAGTGAGACAGAGTTCAAAGCTGTTTTTAGTCAACAACACAGCACAGGTCTACTGTGGACAATTGCTCTATACACACAGGATTCCCAAGCTTTTGCAGTGGCATGTTTAGCAGCGATAGCATGTTGCCAGATGTCTCAGCTCCAAACCCAGCCTTAAATAATAACACACTGTGTCTTTGGAGAAATAACCCAGTCTCATTAAGAATCTTGGCTTTAACATAAGTGAAAAGGTATGACAATGCTAATCACTTTCTATGAGAGAAGTGGAAAAGATCAGCTTATTAGAGCGTTTGGGAAGCACAACAGGACCTCATTGTAATGTTCTGTATTCAGCACCTCTTACCAACACTTTGCCATGTGTTTCTGCTACTTGCATCCCATGCCGAAGGAGAGTAACATAAGCTTTTGCAACTAGAGCAGTAGGTCTTTAAACTACAGAGCCATCTGCTTTCTTGTGGATCTCCTGCTAGCAGCTGTATCTCCCCACCCTCCTCCTTGCAGAGAAATTAAATTTGTTCCACTGAAAAAAACAGCTTGGAAGGCAGGTGCACTACAGCAGCTGTAACAGTACACCTGGGATAAGGAAGCGATGTCTTTCTCACGCACACTTCCTCTCAGTAGCAACTGCGATGCTACTGTATCCTGTATGTCATAGTCATGCCAGATCAGGTATAAATACAAAGCTCATCCTCTACTTTTATCCCATTTTCCCCACCTGCACTGCTACCCCCAGGACATGGTTACTGTCAAACATAATCCGCCTAAACAGGATAGTGTTCCTGGTAGTGAAGACTTCTCACTGCTTGTTATGATTCAGCTACAACTCATGTCACTATAGAGCATGAGAGCCAAAGGGAAGAAGATGGAAGGAGACTGCAGGACATCTCTGCTCAAACAAGTGGTGACAGCAGGTCCCAAAAGGATTGCATTTTAAAGAAAGAGTGACAAAAGCATTTACATTCCTTCCCTCCCTCTCCTGCTTCCACTTTTCCCACCTTTGGTTTAGAAGAGTATAAGAGGTCACCCTCAACCAGTTTCTCCAACAGCATGTGGATACACAGCACAGGAGAACCAGGCTTGCCTAATTCACTAGCTATTTCCATCTAGCCATTCCCTTGTTTACATCTTTGGGACACTCTGGGACACTGAACCTATATATCTTTTTTGTTTCCTTCCTACTTAAGAGACTATCACGTTAAGATTTCTAAGTACAGCTGGCAAAAACCCAGACTCTAATACACTAAACATCAATGAATTATGAAGTTTTAAAAATGGCATTGAATCACCTAATCTCATTCTATTAGAGATGTTATCTTGAAGTAAATACTGGAGTAGTCAAATGTATGAATAGAAGAAGCAGAAGACAAATTCTCTTTTACAAGTATTTTCATTTCTAGAAAAGTTTTAAGTAATACCCAAATGTCACAAATCCTAAACAAAAGCAGTGTGAAAGAGATCTTGTCTGTGTCTCATTAAAATGAGTACTGTAAGGACTGGGTGGGAAAGAGAGGGAAGAGGGGAGAAGGATACGAGGCATCAGGAGGGACAGGTTGAGAAAATTTGACAGCTTCACCGAACTACTTCACCCCTTGCCTGCTCAATGCTCAAAACTACCCTGCAGACAAAAAAACTCTTTGTCTTCTCATACACATTAGAACTGCATCAGTATTACATTTCATGCACTGTTGCATCCAACCACATTAATGTTTGGTGAGGAGCCACACCTTTCCAATGCCTCCATCCTGGGGAGCTCCTCCTACAATGTCAGTGGTAGTCGGCTGAGAGAAATGACCTGCAGTCACCGCATATCCTGAGTGGTAAAGGAAATAAATAAATTAAATAAATATATAACCAACCATGACAAGAAAGAGCCTGAGAAACAGATCAGACAGACAGATCATGTTCACAAGGTTTCACTGCTCCTAAGCTGCGCTTAAGAGTTCAACAACTGTTCTGCTCAGAATGCACCAATATTCTGTTCAAAAGTTCATGGGGATGGGAAGTGAGAGTGAACCCTCCAGTACCCTTACAAAAGCCATGTGTGTGGAGATGACCAAGGGACACAATAAGCTCATACCAGGAGCAGTCTGCCAACTGCAAGTCAAGAGAGGGAAGCGGTAAAACAGGACAAGGCATACACAGAGAAAAGCGATCATATGACCACAGAGAAAGTACCATATCAAAGTGCAACAGTCCCACTTGGATCAGACAGAAGTGTCCTCCTTTGGCTAAAATCACTGCCCAGGAAAGCTTGGAAAATCATGCTCCCTTTTGGTCAGGGGGACAGAAGAGGACAACAGACAAAGAGGTCAGAGAAGTCAATAGCTTAGTAAGACTTTTGTCTAGGCAAGAAGAAAAATGGGACAACATATCAAAGAAAAGTGTGTACTTGAAATAAAAAGATCAAAGATTCAGCTTTGATATATTAAACCAATATATAATAACTAAACATGAGTAGAGTAGCTTTCCTTCCAAGGTGCTTTTGTATTTGGCTTGCTCTTTTGCTACAAATTATGAGGCTCTCATCGACATGGTAAACCCTATAATTCAAGTCTATCAATGGCAAAACCTATTATGTCTGCAAACATTTGCAGGTAAACATTTACTTTTCATTTAGCTATCACCAAGAAGTATCTCTCTCTTTAATATTAAAAAAAAATGATTTTTTTTAATATTAAAGGTTAAGGGGACAATGAGAGGTCAGAGCAAAACTTCTGTCAAACAGTACCAAACTGCCAAAATGCCTTCTAGGTCCTCAACAGTCTTAGGCACTTCAGATTGTGTGGAAACCTTTAAATTAAGCATGTTAGGGACATCAGCTGGTTTTAGAGCAAGTAAAACCAATTGAGTTAAAGATGTACCTGTAGCCAAACCTTTCACAATTACCTTCAGTTGACAATGACAAACTTAGATAGTGTTATTTTTGTTGAAATAAATGCATTTGCAATACAAATGCTGTAAGTAGTTGTTGTACCCATTTTAAAGGCACATGTAAACAGACATGCAGTTTAACTAGTGATAAGTAATTTGTCTGTTACAGGGCAAAGGCAGGAATGCTAAGAAGCCCACCACAATCCAATGTGCTGTTCAGTTTAAATGCCTTTTCTATATTAGTTAAAAAAATTACAGCAAAGTGGGGGGGAAGGTGTTATATCAAGGAGAGAAGAACTGAGTATCTGAATGCTTGTTTGCTTCCAGATAAGTATCACTTTAATTCAAATATTCTTCCTTTCACACTTTATTTAAAAATACTCTACATCACCACAAAAAAAACCAGTATCAACTTTATAGCATCAAAGCCTTGAAAGACATTGTTGGATAATTTCATATTCAGTGAGCACTAGAGAGCTGCTTACCAAGGTATGTGTACCTCCTGGCTATCACAGCATCATCATTCAGCTTGTAGTATGTGTTGTCAGTGAGATTCAGTACTTTTACAGTTCCTGTCCAATAATAAGATCCTGGTGCCCCCATGATGACCAGTTCCTACAACAGGAAAAATGAAAGTGTGTGGGAAAAGGGTAGGAGGAAAAAATAACAATCAAAACTTTACACATAATTGGAGAAGGGACAGGATATTTACTTAAAACACCAATAAGTCCATCTGTAACAAGCTCCATTCTGTGTGCACTTGGACAGTATCTTTCCTTCTTCCCAAATGTGGAGATCACTGCATATACCCTAGAGACACACAGCCCTTTTATGGTCCACTTCTGCTCAGCTCTTCTGCTGCAACAGAGGACTTTCCTCAGCCTTACCATCAAGCTTATCCCTGTTAACATAGTTCTCTGAAAAACTATCCCTCTACTTGCTGCCTTTCCCAAACATCCTTCAGAAGACCCAGAGACAGAAGAATTCCAGCCCACCCAGAACCCATCACTCAGCTACAGATCACGTCCTGATGCTGGCTGACATACTATAATAACCAACAATGATGGAAAAAGCGTAAAGGATTTTGATTTTACAACTATGAAGCTAAACAGCTGCCATGCACTCAACAAGCAGGATGTGTGCTATGTCCTAGGTGGAACATTTTGCCCATCTCTGTCATCAGATACACTCTGGTCTTTGAGAGACGAGCTGACTATAGAGTCATCATAGAATCATAAAATGGATTGAGATCATTACAGACAACCAGAGTGATTGAGCATTTTAAAAGACCATAGAAATCAAGCACAGTTTGATCCAGCATTCAAAGGTAGATGGTCATGGATAATGGATAATGTTTGAGTCAAAATCCAAGGTACATTTACATTCAAGAGAAATGCACAAAATATTGACCAAAACATCCAGCACCCTTGCAGAAAAACCTTGCTCCTGGATGTGGTTTTAAATACCTCCAGCAAGGGACCAAATAAAGCCTGAGGAGCATTAAGCTCAGGAAGCTCTCCATCCCCCAAGAAGACACGTAAATAGGTGCTCTCCTACATCTCCATTCAATGCAAAATCATGGGTAGACTCCATCCATGTGGGAAATTTCTATCATATCTAAGCCCTCTTCAGGTGACCAGTTCCAGTCAGAGGGGAAATGTAAAACAAGGGATTCTCCTAATAAGACTACAGGGACAGGACTGCAAAACCAACCAAAGAGCAGGATGTGCTTAGAAATAGCTTTTTCATCATTACAGGCCATACCTGTCAGGTCACTTACTGACTGGAACAACTACCATCCATAGCACTGAATATATGATAGAGGATTGCCTGTTTGACCCAAAAAAACATTTATCTCCATTTCCTGCTGCCATCAGGCTGAAGCGATAAAACTTCAAAGGTATCTTTTCAACTAGACTAGCAAAGGAGAATTTAAGCCTGGGAACAGAAACAGGCTGGGGAGAGCAGAAAAGTCAGGAAACAGCTGCTGCTGGCTGAACATCCAGTTACCAGACAGTGCCCTTGTGGTAACATTTCCTGCCATCCCGGTTTACTGAAATGGCAAAAGGCAATTTTTGAAAGAGAAAATCTTTATTCTATTTGTATCAGTCTGGACAATACATTCTGTAGATGAGTGCATATATATAATTAGGAAAGGGTATGTGTTCTTAAAAAAATCTAAATAAAACCAAAAAAAGCAAGAAAAAAAGCCACAGCTCTGAAATATTAAACCCCCCCCAAAAAAAATCCGTGCATAAGGGAACAAATTAATTCTTGACAAAACTGATATATGGCTGATAGACTTCTGTCCAGGAAAAAAAATGGTCAAGTATTTAGAACAACTATAATGCATTATATTCTACCACACTATTTTTTCTCCAGCTTTCTGCAACAAAGAACTGTAGCAGAACTGAAAAAAAATATTTATCTTCTATATGTATGTATGTGTATGTACATTATATTCATGCACATGTACACATACATGAACAAAATTATTCAGGAAAGACAGTTTTACATCACCACTTATAGGAAAGAGCTAATGACAGACAAAGAAATGCTCCTACGCAAATTTTGGGATGTACATAATAGGAATATTCCCTGAAGACATTTCCAGAGTCAATTAATTTATACTTGTCCACAAACCTTGAGAGACACATACACATATGTATGAACCACTGCACAGTTACTGTGCAAGAAACAGACACCTGTTAGACAAGTTAGACAAGGCAGGAGGGTGTTTGCTGGCAGGAAGGGACCATTCTCAGTACTCACTGTCCAAGCCATGCTTGGGAATCTCCTCCTGGGGCATGCAACAGGAGAGCCACTTACCAACCTCAGCCCTTCCATGCATGTGCTCCAGCTCACCTCGGTGAAGAAGCCTGCGATCCCTGCCTGGCATGAACCATGCTCCTCCCCATACTTCTTCTTGTACTCTGGAGGGAAGAATGGAAGAAAACAAACTGTGGTCATCCCTGACACAGCACACACTCTTCACCTAAGCCACCTGCATTGCTACTCACACAGCCTGCAGAGACACCAGCATGCAAGGCTCCTGAGCTTTATCAGTGGATCGGCCACCAACATGCACTATGTAGCATACTCACCTATCTCAGGGAGCATTGCAAAGAGCCAGCTGGGGAGAGAGGCCAGAGTACTCCTACAGAGATGCTAAACAAGCAGTACCACAGTAGCATGAAAAGACCAGCAGCATTGCTCCAGTAGAAGTGCATTAGAAGAGGCTTCCATCTCTGGCAGATCATCACAGCTTGGAAGTGGGGAGCAAAAAGTGATGCACATGCCTGTGTGCCACGGATTCTGCACTAGGAGACTGAACTCTCAGGCCCATTACCACCTCAGAGAAATAAAGTGATCTTTCCCTACAAAGACAGTAATCAAAGCCCCCACAAACATTTCTGATGAGGGTGCTTCAGGACACAAGCTCCAGGAAGAAGACAGGGACTGAGGAAAAGCCATGTGTTTCTACATGATCAGACAATAGTCTCTTCTGCAGAATGTTTAGATCTGCTGCTTTTCATGGCCACATGCTCAGAGCTCCCTGTTCACAGGGAACTCAACCAGCACCCTACAGCTTTTATTTATGGATTTTATATAGCAATCATTTGCCCTGTCAAACCTGAGGAATATTTACTTTATCTTTTTGATGATGAGGAAAAAATATTTCTAGGAATACATGAAGTGCAGGGTGGAGAGCAGGAAAAAGAGAAAAAAAAAATCACTTTCCACCCTGCCCTAATTTAAATACTTTCGTCTTGGAAGTATTTGAGACTTACAGCTGGATCAGGGCCTTTGCCGTTTTTTCCAGAGCATTATTTTCAAATATCTACCATACTATCACTACTTCCTGTATATTACAGTAATTCATGTTCAAAAACAATTTACCATATAAACTTATAATTGTGAAACATTTTTATACTTTTTAAGCCCCATTAACGCATTGCTAAATGATAAAAATTATAACAAAATCAATGAGCAAACTGCCTCTGGAACCAAGCAAGTTCCTTTGAAGTTGCATTTTGTGTTACTGAAGATCAGCAGGAATTCATTACAAAAACTGCTGCCTTCTTTCAAGATATTTTATGCAGACATATGTACACACACACACACCCCATTCTCCCTTTTGTATTACATTGTCTTTGTATTACAGTGTCTTCCTGACATCATAAAGATGTTCAGAATTTCAGACATTTGCTTAGATCATACCAGTTGCACAAGGAGAGGTTCAGTTGGAAACACCATGCAGAACAGAGACTTGATCCACAAGTCCAAATCCCCAAAAATCTTGGCCAAGGCAGGGTCCTGCCAAAGCAGATATGCATCCCAGCGGACCAGAAGTACAGCTGGGTCTCCTAGTGGTAGTGCATGACAATTCCACTGAGAACTGAAGCCCGTATTAACCCATAGCTATTCAGCAAGTGTTGGGATTCTGAATTGCTAACTCTCCATGTACAGATTCTCCAGGCAGTACTTGCCCAGGGAAAAATATTTTTTTATCAGTGTGAACATTTTTTTCATTAAGAGAGCCAAGGAGAAGAGATTCCTCCCTCCAGCATTTCCTGAAAAATGATTCTGTGTGTGTCCTAAAAGCCCTGCATTCACTATGGCAGGATCCCTACCTTTGCATGACACAATGAGGAAGGTGAACGCCCATTTGGAATTAAATCTGGTGAAGGATATCAAAGCTAACAAGAAGGACTTCTTCAGATACATCAGCAACAAAGGATACTAAGGAAAATGTAGGGCCCACTGCTGAATGGAAACAGGGACCCTTTGCAACAGAAATTGCAGAGAAGGCTAAAATACTGAATGGCTTCTTTGGCTGCCTGTTTTGAAGTCTGGGATGACATTTGCTTTCTTCCTGTCTTCCGGTTCTTTTTGCTTCAGTCTTCACTGCCAAGGCCATGACAAGGGGAAATGTAAGCACAAAGGCCCAAGCATCTCAGACATTGGGACTGTTTGAGAATTTAAAGCTATAGTGACACAGAGGAGAAATCAGCATACCACATTTCAAGGGGGAATTAAGACAGATGTAGTCCTCCCCTAGGAGCCAGCAGCCCAATACAGACAGACACTGGGCTCCTGGATTTTTGCCTAACCCTTTCAGCACAAAACTACCTCTCTTTGTCTGCCCTCCCAACTGCCATCTGCAGTGATGTACACCTGCCTCCACACCTAAGCAAGATTCCTTTCCCTTCATGTACTCATGGCCAAGGGGTGCCTAGATGGTTACATACCAGCATCACAGACTTCTGTCTGCGCCGCCCTAGAGCAGTCTGCCACTCCCAAGCAACGGATGAGCCCAAAAGGCATGAAAACCAAGACAGTGACTACTTCACCTCAGTGCACAGCAGAGACACCTGTCACTCATACAACACAGCCAGCCAGCCAGCCACGAAGTAAAGCAACCAGCTAGATGGAAATTGAGTGGTTATTGTATCAGCTCACAGTTTTTGTACACCTGAATAATGACCTTTGCATGAGGTTAAATTCATTTGGTTTTGCATAGCTCCAGGTAGTAACTGCAGTCAAAGACAAATTTGTTGTTTCTACACTTCTTTATTCTTTCTTGTCTGACTGCTGACTGCTGTGCATTCCTGATTACAGAGACTGCAAGCCATGAAACTGCTGCAGCAACAGCTGACAGCAAATCAGCATGATAAGGCTGAGTCTGAAGGAGATTGTAACTTGTGCAACTTCAAAGATGTACCACAAATAATGCATACAGGAAAAACAGTAAGAAGATGGCAGTGTTTTCTAGCCAGGATGGTCTCAGGTTACAAGAGAAATGAGACCGAGGAAGGAGTAATTGCATACAACAACACACAAGCAAAAAACAATAAGCTGTGATGTGTGACAGTTCTAAAGGTAAACGCCCCTGAACTTTTTCCTTGAACAAAACTCTCAGCCAGTCTCTAAGCAAACGTCAATGCCATAACATAAATTAAGTTACAGAGTGCAATAAAATAATCTATCATTCTCAAAGATGTAAACTATCACAAGCACTGAAAGCTTTTTGTTTCCCATAGCAGTGTTTCACTACTCTAGGAAGAAATGGGAATAATTTTTCTGACCTAGCACTGTGAGTTTCTACCACAAAGCAGGAATGTTTTGATGGCTCCCAGAAAACTAAATGTGGTTTGAACCTTTTTCTTTTGGAGGCAAGGAATATGAGCATGTGCTGCTCCCCTTATTTACTAACCAAACGGAGCATTAGTCTTCCACACTTCCACCATCAATTCTTACCATAGAGGAGTAGGAAACCATTCCAGCTCTCCTCATCAGCTGGACTGCCTCTCACAGTACGCACAACCATCTTCTTTGCAAACCAAATGTGTTGGGGAAATGAAGAGGCAGACCCCTTTTTTGGAAAGCCATTAAAACTATAGGAAAAATAACCAAATGAAAGTATTGCCTGGAAAACTGAGGCCTACATCAGCTACACCACAAAGGACATCCAGTTCATCAAAAACAGATTAATTCCTACTCAGAGACATTGAATTTAACTATCAAGTTTGCTGCTGTGTTCTAATTATCTCTCAATTCCAGACTTCTGTCAGCCCTTTCAGGGAAGCCAGGCAAGAATAAAATGGATTGAGACTACTAAGCTGCACCAGTGCCATCTAGTCAAGAAATTTCCATTTCCTCCATAGATGTGCCCTCAGCTGGCCTTCACCAGGTGAGGCTTATCACCTTAGCTGCACTAAAAACAGGGTTTCTGGCAGCAAACATGCTCCTGTCTACCCCTATTTGCACTTGGCGAGATCTAGAGAAGGTTGAGGCACTGGAATCCTGCCAGGCAAAGGCATGTGTCCTAGTGCAGGGTTTGCAGCCACAGGTCTGGTAGCCTCCCAGCAATGGCCACAGAGGCTGTCAGTGCAGAAGCACTTCAGACTCGCTTTGCACTAGCCATTCATCCGTGTCAGTGGAGGAAAATTATTCTGCTCCAGAAGGTGAAGGAAAAAAGTTACAAGGATGACTGCAAACTTATTTCACAGCAAACTTTAAACAATGAACTCCTCATTCAGATGTGACACACCACAGCTATCTCTCTTGGAGCCTGTTTTATTGAAATTTAAAGAATCAGGAATAAATAATTTAAAGAATCAGGAATAAATAAATGCAGCCATTCCTTGTGATACTGTAATTTCATGTCTGATGGGGTGAGGCAGCTGGGTGGAAATCAGTCCCAAACTTTCAATTTTCACTTTACCATGCACTGAAATCAAGCCAGCGTAGTACTGCATCAACCCTGCCAACTTTCCACTGACTGCTCTACGTGTACTAAGCCCACACATTTCTATTTTTTAGCAATTCCTGGCAAATATCCTGTCAGATTAACAGCAGTTTTACTCCAAAAACATGACGCATAGATAAACAAGTGATTCTTCTGTTCCAGAAACCACATCCCCACCATGGCTTCAGGCAGTGCAGGAGCAGTAACAAAGGCTCAGAGGGAGCCCCATTGGCATCTCTGCATTTGCACATTGTCCATAAGGTTAATATCAGATGATTTGCAGTGTATGACATCGGTGTGAGGCCTTATCCTGATCTACTGACAGTAATAAGGAGGGCAGGGAAAGACAAAATACAATAGGAGAGTACTCATAACAGGAGGGCTTACATAGCTTATAGGTACTCTGCTGCACAGCAGCTAGCATGGCTAGGACAAGTCCCTCAAAACTTCTCTGTCACAGCTAGTCTTTAGCTAAGACAAATCTAGTCATGACAAGTCAGTTCAGATGACCTGGCTTTTTCCTGAAGTCCCTAGGTGAATAAGAGCTCGTGCAGAGACCTCAGCCAGTCATACTCAGTCCAGAGAGCAGACATATCACTGGTCAAGGAGCTGGGCAGGGCTAAGACTCAGACCAATGAGTTGTCTAGATGCAGGACTTTTGAACTCTCTGTATAAGTGAGTTCTGAACAATAAAAGAGGCTGTTCGTCTTATGACCAAGAGGACTCCAGCCACGATTTCTGTCTTCAACCCACAACCATTGTGTAATACTTTCATGTTTCAAATAATGACCAATTTCATGTCAGGGAAACACTCAGTGCACAGGTATATGCCATCTCCAAAAGGTGTGTGAGTTTGCAATGGCAGATTCCCAAGCAAAACCCAGAGGGAGGTGAGGAGCCACCTCAGAAGAGAGAGCATTAAACAGACACAGTTCTATCACAGGCCTGGCTTTACAGGCCACCAAGCTAGGATCTGACCATTCAACAGCAACAGAGAAAATTGCAGGGACATTCACTGCTTTATCCTGCTCCAATTTACTAATTCCAGCAGCAAGCCTGCTGCTGGCTGCTGCCAACTATGGAAAGGAGGGCAAACAGTTAAAAGCAAACAAGTAAAATCAGAGGTCTTGCCCACAACAAACCCTGCTGTGTTTTGTCCTCCAAATTCCCCTACTTCCTCAGGGTCCTACAGTGAAGAAATAAAGAAAGGAGGAAGCAAAGGTGCTTTCCCCAAAATGGTGTTCTCAAGGCCAAGAACCTTAGGAGATATCATATCTTCTACCTAAAAGTATACTTGTGCCTCTAGTTTAGTTAATTGGTCTTGGCCAAGGATACTCTCTCTTCAAAAGCATTTACAAACCAGAAACATGATATAAAAGTCTCACATGCACTAGAGAAGGAGAAATTAAAATTATGGCACTTGAGATTTGGTGCAGAACCAAAAGGCACAGCCACCCACGGGTCAGAGCATGAGCCCTCCCTCTGCACCCACCTCTAACCCAGACCTTAACACAGCAGCAATTTAATATAAATTGTTGCAGAAGTACTCTAAAGTGACGGAAGTAACCCTTCACCATGTCCCATGTCCCAATCCTCTGATAAATGATGATGTAAAAATGAAAGTGTTTCCATAAGACAGGTAAATTGGTTCATGACTGCAGCTTAATTCAGCATTTTATTCCATGTCACCGTGAAGCATAAGAGGCCAAGCTCATATCAACATCTTCTCACTATTTACCTAAGGGGAGAGCCACTGCCTCAAAACACAATTCAGAAACTTTATATTCCTCCAGTAAAGTGTAACCATGCACTTTACCAGTCACAGAACCCAGTCATCGTGCTAATTTCCCAACTTCATCCAAAACCCCAACTGTCACCACATCTGTGCCACAAAGCAGCCACATGATACGAAAAAAAACAAACCACAAAAGAAAAGAAAGCACCACCAAATCAGTAGTGGAGGTTACTGTAGTACTAGAAGTATAACAAGGGACATTATAAGCTCCACTCGTGGTCTGACTCCTTACCTTCATAGCAGGGCAAGAGCTTCCTCCCTCTGGACTGCAGGTCAGGAGGAATGATGTTGCAGAAGCCATGGGGCAAGATGTACTCTGTCTCATAGTAGATGTTTTTCCAGCGGTGTGCACATGCCTAAACAGATCATGGAACATGGGTTATTGGCCCAGAGTCACAGGAGATCACTCCAGCCAAGGCACAGCATGCATGAACAGGACCACTCAGCATCACCTTCACCCCACAAATCCATTGTACTCTTCTTACATTCCACTAGCTAAAGTACCTGCTCACTGTTAGCTTCTGCAGCTCAAGACATTGTCTGACCTGGCAGCTCAGATCTCAGTCTTCACATGTATATAGCTAGGAAAACAACAGGTCTCAGAGCCTATGCTGGAAATATCAGATCTCTGACTGTGCATGAATCCTTGCAGACAGCAAAGCTTTTCAAACTAAAGATGCACTAACACAAGCCAGCAAAAGGTGAAAAACAGGAATAAAGACACTGAGAATATTCAGAAGGTTAAACCACCAAATAATGTATGTGTGAGTCAAAAGTTGGTTTCCACTGGGAAAGACAGCTCTGTCTTCTGCTGGCAGGTGCACTGAGCCTGGCTTACTGGCAGTGAATTTAATTGAAAATGCCAATGATTTTGTAGCAACAAGAGTGGCAACATTAGCCAAGGTATGGACAAGCTGCAGAGCTTTATAGTGAAGAATGAGATCATCCCAAAAAACAGGACTCACCAGGACACTTGCTCACTACAACTGCCATGCACAGGCAATGTAAGCAATGTAGAGGCTGGTTCACACCTTCACAGAACCAATTTGCTCCAAAAACTAACACTGCATTGTTGCCAGCCAAACCACAAGTTGGCTTCTGCTCGGGATTTATTTGGAATAAAAGAAAAGGAAATGTGAAACAGCAAGGGCTTTGAACTTAGCACATGCCAGACCATATCTTCACCTGGTCTGAGTCTACTCTGAAGTCACTGTAGATCTGTTAATTTATACAATTTAAGGCTTAACCCCGTGCCAGGAGAGCAAGTCTCTATGCTACAAATCATCTCCTCCACACACCTTCAACTGTTCCTGGAGGCTTTGCATCAACCCCCTTCACATGAACCCCATATTTGACCCCATCCTGCCCAGATGAGATACGCTCTTCCATTTCTGTGTGCTACCCCACTTTTCTGCCTCAGCACCTCAGAGCTGCCCATTGGAGCATCTCAACATTGTTAAAAATTATATCCACTCATAAAGCAGGCACAGCTGTGTCACCTCTCCATTTAAGGACATGGGAAGTGTATCAGGCTCAAAATTCAATCCAGCCATCAATAGATTTCAATATACTTATGTCCAGAAAGAAATAAATAGATAATACTACTCCCAAAGAGCAAAATCAGTTGTGCAAAACCTGTTGTACTATTAGTAGTGCTACATTTGGAGTTTGGTATTTATTGCTTTCCTAATTTCCTGTGCTCAAGGAGAGGCGCATATTTCCACACATGGCTATCACAGAGGGACAGTGAGGGGCTCTGTGGGCAGAAAGTTTTGTACCACACTGCATGAAGAGTTCTTTTTTACATTTTGTTAAGATAAACAAAGGTATTGTAAGTTCCTTGACATTTTATATTTCAGAAACTGCAGAGTACTCACATAAATTAACCTACTAACTAATCTCTCTCAGAAGAGTACAAACAATGGAGTCAGGCAGAGCAGCAGCATTTCATCACAAGCAGGTGGCTTTGCTCAGGAGTGAGGTGCAGAGGCCAAAAAACATAGAACAATATAAGGAGAGAAGAAGCTGCTGCTGAGTAAGAAGTATGTTCAAAACCAGGCTATGGCCTATGGGCTACGGGCTCAGTCCAGCAATTCTGGGCAGACTTAAATCAGTCTCTTAAGTCTTAGGTTAGTGACAACTTCTCTGCACCTTCATCTACTGAATGTGTATTCCGTAGATTACCACTGACTGCCTTAGTCTGCAAACCTTCAAGGGATGAACTCTCCTTGGTTACCTAAGTCAGTGCTTCCCCAGACCTCCCTGTGCCACAGCTACAGAATTTTATATTTTCACAATGGACAAGAGCCCAGCAGCTCCTTTTCCTCCTCAAAACTCATTTCTCTGCAGCCAGACAACCAGCACATTTGTTTCCCTGTCACAACACTTCTGATTTAGGTTTCTCTCTCTTCCCAAAAGTGTTTAGAGTTGATTACAGTTCACCATTGCTGTATCATTCAGTGTTGCCAAGGCAAGGTGATGTGGTTACAGGCTTCCTTCTCTGGCAGCAACAACACATGTCTGAAGAGGTCTTTGGAACAACAGTGAATTTGAGGCAATTGCAAACAACTGACAGCCTATGCATCCTATTTTAGATGCAAGTTATAGGTAGGTCCTTGTGCAGTAAGAAAACCAGCAGCATATTTCAGTGCTCAGCAGCTGCTGCTGGGGTACAGGTTCCAGCTCTACCACAGAACAGGGCAGAAATGATGCAAACACTTGAAGCAAAATAAAATGCTTCCAAGCAAAGCAAGATGAGACAGCTATTGATAGCCAACACTGCATTACTGCAATGTAATGAATAGGCCATTTCAGAACTGCTGACACTTGGCTCTTTTGCATATTGTTCCAGCCATGGGCTTTGCTCCACAGGAAGAGGAACACAATGACAGAAATGGCAGGTATTTAGGAAGAGCAAGACCAAAGAATGTGGCTTATCTCCAAATCACAATGCACAGTCCCTGGTTCCTCTCCTAAGAGAAGTAACAGAAGGAATTTTACTGTTTCAGTTTGGAAAGAGCAGGCAATCTCTGACGTACTATTGCAGTGCTGAGATTAATGCAGATTGACTGATAGTATATCCAAGGACAAGAAGTTTCTTATTTAATCTTGCTCCTACATTTGTTTATATCTTCACTGTTTGATGCTTTACTATTTAATCAATCACACAAGCACCAAATTCTGGTTTAATAAAATCCTGGCACAATATGGGCTTAAACACAATCCACATTTTACCTAACACCAGCTAAAGCCCTCTGGCACTCTCCTCACCCTCCCTACTGCCCCCTTCCACTGAAGCCGCTACTCCTACCAGGCAATTGCAGCTGAAAGGCTGAAAGAAAAAAATTTTGGCCGCTAAGCAGCTACAAAGCAAAAGTAACAACTTCTTTATACAACCCACAGTTAAACCATGGGACTAGTTAATCTAATCATAGGATGGCAAGAGCATGAATATTTCACACAGGCAACTACACTTGTTTATGGAAAAAAAACCCACAATCCATCCAGGGCTAGTAAGCAGAAAGATATTACTCTGACTTAAAGGAATCCCTGGAAGAGATGCAGTAAATAGATCTGTAATGTCTGACAATATAGACTCCACACACTCCTAACTAAAGAAACACACGTTATCCAGCAACTTAAAAAACAAGTTTGGCAAATACAGCTATGAACACGTATTCAGACATACCTTTTCAGAACACCAGATTTTCAAATGGGCTTCAAAGGAAAGCTACGTTTTAAAGATACACTAATCCTTAAAACTAGAAGAACACGTGTATGGAAAACCATCCATGGGAAAATCACAAATCATTTTCAGTAATAAATTCTCAAAACAGAGAGCAACAATGATGTGAAAAATCCAGGTAATTTCCTTCCACAAAGGAATTTGTATACATTCATTTCAGGCTCTGTTTACATACAGATGGGCATAGATGTATAATTAGTGATCTTTAGTAATAAATAGTAATGAGAATTATATAACCAAATATTCTCCAGCATCTGGACATGATCTGCAAGGTGAGGGGCAGCCTTATCTTGTCAGATGGCTGGATTAGTATTGTTTTATATCAGCATCACTTGTGGAGACATTTTACCAGCCTAAACTGTACTGAAATAAGCATACCACCAGTTGTATATTTTACTTTACCAACATTATAACCTGCTTTATGTGTGAAATTCCTACCCCCTCAATACTAATCCAAGGTCTATCCCCTCAGCCCCAATCCAAGACCACCCATGTCTCTCACCCTTGTACCCTCCAATCAGCAGCTTGGTAGTTGCTTGGCTTTTTGTCCCATCAGCATTCCCTTCAATTAATTGTTTCTGTCTAGGGACATGACCCCTAAGCATCAACTGCAACCTGTTTCCCTTTGAATCAAAATACACAACCCGCTATACTTAAGATATAATTTTGACAAGAATTTTAGAGTTGCCTAAAAAAACCCTCTAAAAACTAATTAGGATGAATTTGTCTATTTTAGCCTGATGACTCGACAATGAAAAGGATGCTGTCTCTCAAGGATACTGTTATCCTGATCAATGCAAGTTACTCCTCAGATGTCACACACAGTGGAGCACACATACATCTTAGGATACACCTTGCAAATATGAATTGCTTACACTAACATGAATGCCTTAATTTTGTCCTTTGTTGTATCTGTTTACAGCGTATTTTATTTATGCCCCTCTTTCTCCCTTCCTCTTGTCCTGAACACATTTAAAACATCCAAGAAGAGTAAGGTAGCCCCTATCACACTAACAGGGTATATACCAAGAGAGATGAGGCAAAAAAATATCACAGTACTGGGTATCAAACCTACCTGCTCTCCCATGGGGAAGCCAGTGTGCCAGGATTTGGGGCATGAGCACCTGAACTCTAAGCACGCATCAAAAGAAAGTCTTTGAGAGGACAAGGTTTATCCTCTTGCCTTTCACAGGTGATGGGTACAATAACCACTGCACAAGATCTTACTCACTAGCAGCTTTTTGATAGTTTGATGTTGAATACAAGGTCAGTCTCTATATCACTGGAAAGATGAGGCCAACTGAAAGTTTCCAACTCACAAACAGTGTTTAGAATTAGACTGCTGTCAGGGTTACCTGATACAACCTTGACATCTGTCTGCCACATATAATACGCACAACATTTTGCAGCAAATTTTTTTATTATTATTATTTCTATTAACATCCCTGCAGACACATTCACTCAGGCAGACAGTCAGAACCTAACCATGGATGTATATACAGGAAATTATTGATCATAATGTAAAACACCCAAGCATTCTAAGAAGGGTTTTGCCCAGGGCTCTACGATATCACAGGAAAAGTTTCACAAAGAAAGACTGCGCATCCTAAGGATCACATCTGCTCTCCTTGTCCTGTCTGTGTGCATGGTAACCACACTGAACACAAGAAGTCAATCCACACACAGTTAAGACATCTCCATTTGCAACCCTTCTACCTTGATAATAGGAAATCGATACAGATAAATGAAAAATATGGCCACAAAGAACAATGTACATTTTTCCTTGTAAGTTTTGACATGCAATTTATATGCTCAACGAAAATGTATGCTTTTATATTTCCTACGTAAACACATGCAAACTACAAAAAGAACAAATCAGTAGAATACCTCCCAGACAAATTGTATTTATTCACTTCAAAGATATAAACCCTCAGATTTAGGAGGAAGCCCTTGTCTGACACAAGTCAGGTGTGATGGCTTGGAATCCTCCCTCTACAAATCACATCTTCTGGCTGGGGCTCACTTCTTCTCGAAGAAAGGGATGATAGAATCTGCTGTCTCTTGCTCTGGACTCTGTCAGTCACTGCCAAACACAATTCTGATGTGCTTAGTCAGACAGCAGCTAAATTTTTAATGAGATCAAAGAATAGCATGGACTTACCAGGACATTTCCATCAGCCTTTGGCTGTCTAGCTAGGCTCACACCCATCCATTCATCATCTCTGTCTTCCTTACAGGTCTTTCCACAGAGTGTGCCCCGAGAATTGCCTACAGAAGAAAAGGAAAAGGCAGCAAGGCAAGGAGACATGAGTTTTAAATACCTACCAAAGAATCCTGACAAGAAAAGAGATTTTCCATCTACCATCTGACAATGCTTTTATTTCCCTCTACATCCTGATTATTTATTTGTTCTTGAATGCATTAACTTGGTCAATATTTTCACTCTTAAGTGGCACCATATACATAAACAGCTGAGGACAGACCCTGTTCCCAACATCCAGCAGCTATCACACTATGTCCACAGCTCTATTTAAATGAACCATCAATCCATCAAGTCAATGGGAGAGGCATTAGATTGCTTCCTGAATGCAATCTTGAAATCAGGGCACTTAAAAAAAAATGAGGCTGAAATCTGTAGTCCCATCAGGCAGCACTCATGAATCCATGACAATTTACAATCTGGTAGAGGACAAAACACTTAGCCAAAACATTGCTTTAACACATGTAAGCTTCAAAAAAAGAAATTCTACTTAGTATAAGTATGAAAAGATGAACAATGCCATTTTTATAGGCAGAGAAAGCAACATGTCACCAAGAAAACCAAAATATTAAAATGCTTCAAACTTTACCATCATTATCCAGCAGGAATTTTTAGATCATAATTTCACTTTAGGCCTGCACTTTCCCCTGCCTCAGACAGTTCATCAGAGGAACTGAACCCATGATCCCATGCAACTGCACACTAGTGGTCTCACTGAGACCCCTTTAGTACAAAAAGTAAACTCAAGAAATAATTTGCTGCACTATGAAGGAAGTCATAGATCATCACATTACTAATAACACCACATATCATGAGCCCATCTGCATTGCCTAGGGTCATCCCATGCACTCTTACTTCAGCACCGGCCTGAGCAGGCAGTAGCACTCTGAAACACTTACTGAGTTACACTGAAGCAGGTGAAGAGAAGACAGAAGCTTAGGTTAAGCAGGCAAAAATTCATTTACCTAGTTACTCCCTGGAAAGAGCAAGCAAGGTCACTGGGAGGACACCAGCACCAGTGGGATGTTATTTTGTAATGCTGAAGAGAACATGACACTTTTGCTAATAGTGCTAATCAGGAAAGGCTGATTGCTCTCTCTCAATATTTCCAGGCCAGTTTGAAGGTGGCAGAAGGACTGCTAGCCATGTGGTTTGGATTTTTTTGGTTGCCTCCTGCTGTCCCAATATCACAGCTACCCACCTCTCCCCATATCCAGTTCTGTGCATCTTCTGTCAGGGTTGGTATGGACTCGGCATTTAAACACTGCTCCTGGGGACTGAACAGAGGTGCTGTATTTAGATTCTGCCTTGGGAGCACCAACCAAGACCCTGGAAACCAAAAGCAAAGCAACAAGTGATTAATAACTTCAGGAGGAAAGGAAAAAAAAAAAAAAACCAAACACCAACAAGGTTCACATTCCCAGAACTTCAGCAGCAAAAACACTTTTCTGGGCAACCTTATAAAATAATGACACTGATTCACAAACTGAAAACACCACACACAATAAAGGCATTTCTCCACAGTGAAGGCACAAATATTTTTAACAAATTATATTTCCATTAGGATTGTAGCACATTTAAAGTGACACACCCTCACCCCACACCTCCCAAAAGCATTTAGGAAAGCATTAGGATGGATAACAGCATCTGCATCCATTTTTCCTCAGTTTTAGCTACATCCATATCAATCCAGAACTGGTACACCCACAGACAAAATCTGAACCTCCTGCTGGCTGCATTCTTGTCAGCTAGCCCAAGATTTGTAAGCTTGTTTAGAAAGTAGAGGCATTCCATTCTCAGAACATTTTATATAATTGTATCTTTAAAAACAACAGCAAAAAATCAAATCAACTATACAAGCAAATCTCTTCCACAATTCATTGCTATCAAACAACACTTATCCTTAAAGCTGTGAAGACTTTACCCACTATTTATCCCACATGAGATCTAGTGTTTCTGGGAAGCACCAATGGCCTGCTCTAACCACAGGGTAACCCTCGAAAGAAAGACGGTCAGCACTTTTTAATCACTTGTGTTAGGATCTAGTTAAACTCTTTAACAATACAGCTTCTATCTTCTCATGCCCTAAGGGATGCTTTTTGAGGAGGATTACAGGGGAAGCACAAGTATTAAAGGAGTCCTTTCACTGTCTCCTCATTAAAAGGACAATCTTTCTCATGTGGTTGTGACCCCAGACTGTGCAGGTGAGGAGGAGGAGGGAGGTTAAGCAGGAGCAGGGCAGCTCCGAGGAGGACAGTGGGGAGCACCAGGTAGCTAAGTAACAGTTCTGCAATTCTCTTATGAGCTTATGAATGTAAAAAAAATCCTCACTAAAGTTAAGCCCAGGGCTGGAACTAAAAGTGACCATCTCTAAAAGGTTAAGGTTCCAGAAGTCCCCTGTGCAGAGCCTGGCTGCTACCTGGGAGGCAGCAGCTGACCAAGGAGACACTGCTCTTGGATTAGCCACTAAAGAGCTATTGCTGCACAGTCTGCATACACAACTCTATCACTCACAGGTGGACAGCCTAGCACCAGCCCCAAAATGGATGCTTTCCCTGTTCTAAACAACTTCTCCCTCACCCTCCAGTCTAAAGTTCCATACCAATCACCATCCCAGTACACACAGGGAGACCCAAGACCCAAGGTGTGCACTTCTCCAGAGTCAACCAGAGTCACCCAGAAGAGCATCTCCTGCATCAGAGCCTCATCTATACACAGCAGGAGCACATCTCCACTCCTGGCACACTGCCCTGGACATTGGATGCAACAAAACTGTACTGTGTCACTTGATACATTTACAAAAATATGAGAAAACCCTGTGTTAAGTGACCATTTTCTCTGAGGTTTTATAGGCTAAACTGTTTCATTTGGAGAATTCTGATGGAACTGCACTCTTGCACCCTACAGCATACATCATGCTCTCACAAGTGAAGAGAATTGATGCCCAAAATACTTAAATTGCTAAAACCTACAAAGCCTGCACACTTGGGGAGCAAGTGCAAAGCAGCTTGAAAAATAGCTCTAAATGGAAATCCTACTAGGCAAGCAGCAGATATAAAATCAAATGCCAGTCATTTCATTTACACAGGCAATGAATGCATAACATTCACTTAGTGACATTCATGAGATCTAACAAAAATAAACATTACTAGCTTAAAGAGTTACAGGTTCAAACTGCAAAAGGAAGCACCATGTTTCCATGACCTGTTATAACAATAAGACAACACAGGTCACACTGAACTCCAGTTTAAAGAGGTTCTGCTCTAACCTAAGAAAAGTAAATATGATTTAGGAACTAGTGCACAAGATACCTTGGGTTGCAACATGAAAAACAGAGACAATGGATCCTAAATTACAACGACTTTTCATCTCTCTTTAAAAAGATAAATAGGAAAATGATGATAATTAACAATTTGAGTAAGCTACTGGCTTACAGATGTCTTAGGCAATTACACCTTTCAAAATAAAAATGTCCATTGCCATTTCTTCATGTGGACTGAGCAGAAAGAAGCAGCCAGTGATACGCCAAGGACAAATGTATTTTGGATTGTCCTGAATGTCTATACATTCAAATTTGATACTTCACATACAGCACACACTATGTCATCTTAGGTCTTGTCTCATTCTCTCACTCTTGCACCTAAAACTCAGCAGTAGAAACCTTTGCAGAGCTACTGTTTCTTCTGGCATGATCCACGCTCACCCATGCCCTAAGATGGTTACCTTCAGGGACACTGGAAGTTTTCTGTAGGCTCACATGCTTTTTGTTTGGTATTTGTTACATACCAATTACTTTAATTTTATTCAAAGGTTTAAGTCTGGAATATTTCCTTTATCAACAAAAAGTTTTCTTACCCTTTCACTAACTTCTGTATGTAACGCCTTAACTGTTGAAAGGAAGTCACTCATTTAATTATCTTGAGACTTTTCAGCAGACCTGGATAGATAACTTATTTCCATCTAAATACTTTGGGACTCCTGGAGCAAAAAAAACACCTGTTTGTATCTCCTCTACATATATAAAACACGTTTGAAATCTTTTGCAATGTCTATGAAACAGCACTGCCATCAGAAAAAGTGTTTTTTCTCTGCTACTATATCAAATCAGAAATTCTTCTCAAAACAAAGTTTTAGAGTCTAATAGAGTCCTCTCTTATTTCAGTGCTGTGGCATCTTGCCCAGCATAAACATAGAAGATATAAATACAGCTAGAAGAAGTACAACTTTCCAACATATTCCAAATAGTTTAATCAGCACTTGTTTAAAATTACTGATTTTTGCAGTACCAATTTCCAGTGCTATTATAAGACTACTTGGGCTGTCAGCAAGCAAGCACCAGCAGTTCTCCAGCCTTCTGCCACAAGGCTTACTATGTGTGCAATACTGTCTGCAGAGATTACTGATGAGTGCATGTTCTCACCACCATACTATTTCACTGGGAGCCCCTCGAATATTAGTGAGTAGCTGCATGAAGATACCTTGGAGGGGAAACCCCATCAAGAGAAAGAGGTTACTTTCTATTCAGAAAGGAGGAAAACCAAGAACAGGAGGAGTGAAGTTTGGAGTGATTTTAGCCATTTTCCTTGAGGTGTACAGAAATTTGTAAGCAATAGCCTCATCCCACTGGCTCTATGAGAAAAGTATTGGAGTTCAAACCAAAATAAGGAGCAGTAAGCAGAAAGGCCATGTTAACTCCTTGCATTCATAGTCACACCATCAAGGACAAACATCTTTATCTGAATTGAGTAAACTATGCAGCTGCCTAGCCATCCCTCGGAAGGAGTTGCAGCAGCCGATTTTATTGGATGACAAGAAGCTTTCTTGGCCACAGAGAAATTCACACACCTCTTTAAAATTAGTTCCTGAAGAACAGTAACGATCAATTCCCTGGTGACTGACCCTCAAGACATACAGATTTGGAAATAAAGTGTAGGAACTGGTGAGTAAAAGTGCAGAGCTGACCAAATGCTGGAGAGTTGTCAAGCACATTAAGAATGGGCCTAGCCAGCAGTGATTAGACAATCACAGTTTAAAGACTGAGGACTGCGGGTACCTCACCTCCCTGCAATGTTAAGTGGCAGGGGAAAAAAGTCTTTAAATATCCTCACATACCACAGCTCATTCAAAAGTAATACCAGAGAAGGGTGCTCCACCATCATATCCCAGTTGAGTTTCTCCCCTTTAGAAAGGCCTTTATTATTTAAAAAAAAAAAACAACAAAAAAAAAACAAAAAAAAACCTAACAAGCAAACATTTACTTGAAATGAAACCCTGTGCTTCATCCATTACATGCAGAGCAAGAAGCAGGAGGGCTGGATGATCCATGACCAGTGACAGCAAGCTCAGGTTCCTCAAAATTCCAAGGCAAGATCTAGGGTATCACTGCTTAGATTATGCACACAACACTCAGTATCCACTTGGTCAGTCTGTTCCCACACCTTTGATAAATAACATGGAGAACAAAAATTTTCAACTCCCCTAAAGTGGCTGAATAGAGCTTAAAGACTAAGCTGGCAAAAAAGAAAAAAAAAAAGAAAAAGTAACATAAAGGTATACACATGGGATGATAAATGTGACTGGAACCAGTAAAGAAACAGATAAAGAGGCCTACAGTGTTTGTTTGGGCAAGTTATGCAACAAGAAGCAATAGCGCATCGAAGAAAAAGTTCAGGGAAAGGTCACCTTTAATATTGAAGCATTCAGTGCATGCAAACACCAGAGACCCCTCTTAATAAGCCTCAGGAACCATAAAAGGACTTTCAGAAGGAGGCAGATACATGCAAAATAGTTCTAGGTAAGTGATGTGTACATATTAGATACGAAACATGTTTTAATGAATATATGTGATTATGGCAAGTACTTGTTGTAAAGTCTCACAACATAAGCAGAACAAGGAGCGATCAGCTGTGTGTCCTGTGCAGATAAAGAATGCCTGCTTTCTAATTGTATCTTTTCTTTCAAGTTGTATTAGAAAGTTTGTTCTGTCCAATTTTGGATGGCCTTCCTTCTGACTGCCCGCAAGTTTACATGACATGCTAACAGCGCATATCAACCAGCCCAAGATGCTGATCAGCCTTCATTATTTCAGCAGCAGTGCAAATCGGTGAAGAGCAGGGCTGAAGGAATGATGCAACAGCACAGAAACCAGACTCATTCGTTATTGTAAAACTCACAGCAGGACACCATGCAACTAAACGGACTTCATTCCTTTTTCATGCCAGGTCATTTTGCCAGACAAGATTAAAGATGGTCACCCTGAATTTGCTGAAAGATTTGAGGGTGTCACCAAGAAGGGGTCATAAGGAGGGAAAGGGGAGACTAAAGTAATATCTTCCTCATTTTAAATAAGAACAATCAGGGATTTCATATTATTAACACTTTTTATTTGTGGAAAAAAAAAATTAACTGTCTGGGGTTGTTTCTTGGTTGGCTTTTGAGTCCTTACTCCAAGTTTCAAAATAATATCCAGAGTGCAGAAGCACTTCAACTTGTCCCTGCTCCAAATGCAACTAGCCACCTGTTTTCTTGCTGAAAATGGCAATGATAGGTAACTGAGTAAAACCTGTCAAGATTTACAGCTATAACCCACCTAAGGAAGGAAAAACAGACATTGTTAGAAATACAGTCACTTCAGCGCATCTGTGCTGAAATACCTTTGTTGAGACAAGAAAATGTGCAAAAACAGCTCAATGGAACATCGTTGCAATCAACTATTGCAGCAAATGTCAAAGGTACCAACTTGTTCCACTGTTGTAGTGGTGGCTGAACACCCATATTCCATTATAATTTCTGTGTGCTGCAGCCTGACTATTCACATTTATCTGATGTAAGATTTCATATCAAATATCCCACCCCCTTTTTTTTCATTCTACATGAATATTTGGCTCATATAAAGCCTGAATGAATCACCAAATCCTGAACCAGTTTACTGGAAACCTACAGGCCTAAGGTAAGCAATACAGACAGGTGCCTTTGTGGTCTTAGAAAACAAAGAGTTGAAACATGGAAGATATGGCTAGACACCATCTTAATATGAATTGGTGACTATACACACACACACACACACACAAATATGTTCATACACACCAGCACATAGAGAAGATTACAGAAAACAACACAGCTCTCATGGTGAGAAATACATTAGGTGAATATCAGGACCACAAGCAACATAGAGCAAGAGTTCCCTGAATACTTTCAAATGCTTGAGAGTATATTAACATACTAAAGAATTTTAGATGGGCAGGAGCCCTACTTGCCTCAGACATGATCAATCACATTTTTGCAGGCTCACATAGTGCTAAACTCACTGAGCAAGCCTTCAGTGTCTGAAATATCACTGCCTAAAGTTATTTTAACTACTTCCTATTGCAGTATACAGACCCAATAGACATGAGAAAACTGAAATCATAGTTCTTCCTTGGATATATAAAAGTCACAAGAAGAAAGAAAAAATACTTGACACAAAAAAACAAACAATAAGCCTAACTTTTAAGAGAAGCTTCTTCAGTAAACTGGAAGAAGGCTGCATGTACTTTTAAGAGACATTCATTACTGACGTTAAGGATGCACACACACATTACGAGCACAACTGCTCATAGCACACTAGAATCAAGGGGAGTGCAAAAATACTCTTCTCCTAACTTGCCATCCCAGTGTCTGTTGGAAACGAGATTTTGAAGAAAGCAAACTTCCTGGTCCAACAATGAAAAGAGAAGCTTTCCCATCAGTGGTGACAATTCCACCCTCATGATTTCTGACTGTGCTGATGCTGACCATACGTTAACCTTTCTGGATGTTAGACTTAACAACTTTTTTATTTAAAAACATTTAATGATCTTAGATCTTGGGTTTTGGAGCTGTTTTGTTGTTTTATTTTTTCTGAGTGCCACAGGAAAGGCACCATGAATCAGCTCCATTAAAAAAAAATCACCAAAAACCACAGTTTACATAACTGGAGATTTTAATTTTGAGCACATGACTTCCCTGCAGTCAGACAGATGCCCAGCACTTACAATCCAGCATGTTTATAAATGAAGTGAGGGGTCTCTGCAAAATTCCTCCCTAGTCCTCCTTCCTTCCAAAAATACCACACCAGCAGGTGCTACCTGAAGATAATTCATATTATTAAGCAGAATGACAGATAAAAAGCAACAAATTCTACCACTTTTGTCCCACCACACTGCACTAGATCAGCATTTCATTCACATCATTGCGAATCTCCAGAAATTTTTGTTGAATACAAGTTCCTTTCAGCCTTTGCACCCTTCATTGATTCCTGACCTAAGTTAAGCCCTGCTTTAAAACTGAGATCTTTTCTTCTCTCAGGATGCTTTTCCTCTATGAAATCTTCTCATAAGTCCTTTAAAATGAATGCTCCATGAAAGCCACTATGGAGAAAGGCAGAGCAGAGAACTACTTGTGAACTAAAGGATGTGAAAGAAATTCATTTTTAAAGAACTGTATGCCAGAATGAATACATTTATTTAAACCACAGTGCACCAAAGTTCCAACATCAATAGCTGAATATTTAAGTATAAAAAGACAAAGGCGTGCTTTGTGGATGCTTGCTGGCACAGTGGCTCCTACTGACATTAGAACTGCACCAGATGACACCAGCTAGGTACAATTAAGAGAAATCACTTTTCATTCTAACAAAAAGCCTCTAACCAACAAACAATGGTCCAATGCGCTTTTCAATTAATGGGAAAACAAGAAGCTTGCCAGTTTCACAAATTTTTGGATGTAGAAAACTTTCTATCTTCGGCCGCCTTCTTTTTAAGTTACACAGACATTTCCTCTACGATTTGGAAGCGCCTCTTCAGCCTCCGAAGGAATTTTGTCCCTTGCCAGGCAGAGTGCGGGGAGTTTAGGTGTGGACGCTGAGCGCGCTGCTCCCGCTGGAGGTTACTATCATTAGAAACATTTCCCATGAACACGGCAAAACCCATCATCTTCCCTACCCCGTGCGCCTTTTCGTACCCGGTCAAGACGATGAATTGCTTAAGATTCCCCGCGAGGAAGGGGGATCGAGCACAGCGGCGGGACATCAGCCATGGGCCGCTGGCGCTTGAGGACAGTTAGGTTACAATGCCGAGCGCCGGCTGCCAGCCCAGACCTCTCCGTGTTAAAACCCTCCCAGCGCGGGGCCCCTGCTCACATCAGGGAAATCCCTCACGCACAAGAGGCGCGGAGACCACGGCTCTGACTCCAGCGCACCCAAACCAGAGGCGAACCGAGCGCGAGGAGAGGCCCTGCGGCCGGGGCGGAGGCGTCCCTTCGCTGCCCTCGGAGGGGGCTCGGGAGATGTGGCTGCCAGGAGGGATGGATGTCCCGGCAGCGACCGCCCGGCCACATCCCCGCCGCCCCCCGCGGGCGCGCACGGCCGCGCTACTCACCACCGCGTGCTGTCGTGGTAGTGCTGCAGCACCGAGTACCCAAAGAAGGAGGCGTTGGGACCCCGGAAAATCACGGGGCCATCCACGTCCACGTTGTAGGAGCGCACCGCGGCCACCCACAGCAGCGTCCACANAATGCGCCGTGCTCGGCCCCGCCGCCCGGCCCCTCCCGCCCGGCCCCGCAGACACCCTCGGTGTCCCGCTCTTCCACGAAACTGCCCGTCAGCAGCTATGCTTGCTTTCATTTTTCGATTTACTCCCGTTCTCGCGCAGCCCCTCCCCGGTCGGCGTCTGGAGGGGGGAGAGGGAAATCGCAAAGTTTAGGGCAGAAAGACATGGAGGAATCAGTCCTGACTTCCATTAGTTTGAGGCTATCACCCCTGCTTGAATTTGGTAATCGGAGAGGAACGCTTCGCGAGTGACAGAAGAAAGATGTGATTTTGCATGACACTGAAATGCACTGGAGATTTTCTTGGGAAAAGGGAAGCCCTGAGGAGAAGCGGTTTGTTTTGTGGGGTTTTTTTTCAGGTCAGCAGAAATGAAGATACTTCGGGTAAAAAAATCAGACCAGTGTTTTCTGGTAGAAGTACTTCAGGTCTGAAAAAGAAGCAGCAACCTTCGTGGCTAGGTAAAAGCTGAAAATAATTGTTCTAATACTTGAAATGTTTGACCATCTGAGAGCAAAAAATGATCAGTCAAAAATGCACTAATAGATGAGCAAAGGCAAGAAGATAGTCTGCTCAAGAGGGTAAGACAAAGGTGACCATCACTCTGTAGGAGAAGGGGAGGGAAGATACGTGGTGGATAAC
The DNA here is from genome assembly GCA_013400215.1 of Cisticola juncidis. NCBI lineage: Eukaryota > Metazoa > Chordata > Aves > Passeriformes > Cisticolidae > Cisticola > Cisticola juncidis. Next base: position 333,492 of record VXBR01009379.1, on the reverse strand, counting down.
CCTTGGGGCCACAGAGCCCATCCTTTTATTAAAGTAAAAAGCAATGTATTTTAGTGCTCAGAATTCATGTGTTTAGATCCTTCTTGAGGATCAAGCCCAGAATCTCAGAGGATAAATAGTTTCTCACAAATAATTGTGACTTTCATATGTTTCTGTTAGCTTTGGCTTTGACTCTTTAATTCCATTGTACACCCCTCATCAATAAGAAAGTGCACCAGGAGAAGCAGAACAAGTCCTGGGAAACACAAGAATAGAGGGGCCAGGAACTCCGACTACAACAGGAATTGCCACTGTGGCAGGTCACTGGAGATTTGCAACCAGGTCCAGTACCTCTTGCGTATGCACACAATAGTGAATGGGGTATTTGCTTCTGGTGACATCGCTGATCTCCAGGGAAGAGTGCTGCATGTTGAGGCTCTTGGAAAGTTATCATGCAAAAATACTCTTGCAGGTCAAATCTTCTCTCAGCAAAGGAAGTTCTCGGTGAAAGAGTAATTAATTTCTTGCAAAGGGTTTGCACCAGGATTTGTGTTCAATGAGGAGGGAATTCTGTGGTAAGCTGTTTCATTATACTCATGTCATTTTTTCAAAAGCACAGCTTGTTTCTGCAAGGGAGATCCTCATCAGGAAGACTGATCACAATCATTGCTTTTGAGCATCACCCTCAGAGCAAGTGCTCGGGTGCCACTTGTAGATGTTGCTTTTTAGAAACTGCCCTTTTTGATGTTGATTGTAATGACAGAAAACAAAAATTAGCGTAGAGATTTTCAGGGACAGGTTAAACAGAGAAGTAATAATTACAGAATTTGGTGGTGAAAAAAATCAATAGAGGAATGGATGTTTCCAGGCACCAAAATGTTTTATATTGGCTGGGTGAAACTTAATGGTATAATTATTTAGTGTTCTTGTTCAAGGTGGATTGTGAAAAGGTTGCAGTAGTGTGGGTCTTTCTTCATCTAACTGTGCCAGGGTTATGGAGAAGTGAAAAATTTCCAGTCAAATCTGACTGGCACAATGCTCACTATCAAATAAAAAGCCTTGGGTGTATGATCAACTGTTTTGGTTTTGGTGCATTAAGTGAAAACGGTCAGGCATTTATGTCATATTAGCAGGGAGATTTATAACATTTAATAGAAATATTTTCACTGGGATTTTATAACTGTGCAATCAATATGGATAAAAATAATCTGATTTAGGCAGAAAGTCAATACACCTCAATTAAGCAAATGCCACAAATGACATGCCATCCCATTAGCACTACAAACCCATATCTCTGCCTTTTGAAGCAAGAAAGTGTTGGGGCGTTTTAATTAATTACCTGGGCAGTAAATGGTGCTCAGACAGCTCTCAAACCAAGTTAAAGGAAGTGTGGATGATATGCTAGAGAGAGCAATGGGTTCATCCTTCTCCAGAAGGAGAAGAGAAGCAAAGCAGCTAGATGAGGTGAATGGAACACTTGTCTTTCACATTGTAGAGTGCTCTCGGGAGGACTTATTCCAACTAGAAATGATACACAGAAAATTGTGTCAGTCCATAAAAATGTCAGCTATCCATTCTTTGCAAGGAAGAGTATCCAGAAAAAGGCTAGGAATATGGTATTTCCATGCTTTTCTTTCTTTTATTGCACATCCAAATACTGAAGTTATCTCACACCATTTAATCCAATGGGAATTTTGTCAGTCCAAACAGAAACAGAAACAGAAACAGCCTGTCTCAGTGGTGTAGGTTTAGCTGATAAAATTCTGGCATGCCATTTCTGAAAGCAATGGGATAACCAACTGCAACAACAAGGATAACAATAATGTACAGTTAAATTAATATGATGGGCAAACTAAGGGGTGAGAACATGGAAATAATACATTAAATCATATACCACAGAATTCCCTCCCCCCTGAACACAAATACTGGTGCAAACCCTTTGTGAAGGAACCATTCAAACCAGGAATAGCTATAATAAGCACTTCTATATCTCTATTCTCACTGTGTGAGCCTTGATGTTTGTATCATCTAGAGAAGCACCATACCTGCACCGTACGGCTAATTTGTACTTTACACCTACCTATATTAATTAAACACTGTATTTTGGCAAGACTCAGTCTCCAGATTAGTTGATAAATTAGAAACATTATCTGTAAATTGAGAATCAACAATGCATCCTTGACAATACTTTTTAATTATTAGCAGAGCTTAGGGGAAAAAAATGTCCTATGCAATAGTCCTATGCAATGCTGTGACTGTGAAAAGAAAATGAAAATTAAAACAAATGCCCCATGTCTTCATTGCTTAAAGATTCAGCTGTGTGTAGACTATTCATCAAGTGAGCACTAACAGATAAACTGTCTTCCTGGAAACTTCTCCTCCCAAAATGGCAGTTCACAGGCAAGACATATATATATATATATGCATGTGTGTTTGTGTATGTGTATATATAAATATATGTAAAGATAAATTTGTTCCTGTACTGCACAATATTGGAACTCAATATTGATTTCCTTTCCTTGCCTTGCCTTGCCAATACCTTACTTAAATTGAAGTTAATTCTTCACACATAATTCTACTTATCATTTGCCTTTCTTTGCATTTCTTTCAAAGTGGTGCTGAGGTTGAAATTTTGCCATCTTTTTCAAAACAGTTTCTATGCACAAATAACTTCATTTTCACCTCCCATAGGCACCTACAACTAACAGTTGTGGTAAGCTTATTTGATGATCTTTTTTGAGCCCTACTTGTTTGGGTGCAGATTTCTCTACCTGGCCCCCAGCTACCTCCTGCTTGCTCTTAGCCACAGGTGGGGAGGGGATGTGCTGCTGAGTGGGGATGGGATGACACCTCCTTCTCTCACCCTGGCATCCATCAGCAGGGACCTGGTAGCAATGGAAAGGCACCCCGTTATCTCATTAATACAAATACAATATCTCCTAATCATTATTCATACATTTATGTCAGTACATGCTCAGTATTAAGGAGGTTTTAACTGAACTTGTGTTAAAGGTTTCCCATTGCAGTGGTGACCTTTGATGATTGTTCCTGTGCATTCTTCATCTTTCTCTGGCAAGTGCTTAATACAAGGAGATCAGTAACTCTGTTTGTAAATTAAGTCCTAATGATAATACTGCAGTTTATTTTCAGTCAGTTCCCACAGAACTCTCTGATCTAACCCACCTACAGACTCAACTGAAAAGTGTTCAGGAGACCAAACTTAGATGAGATGTTTTCCAGACACTTCTCATAGCTCTTCTTGCCTCCAGGCAAAGAGCATCCTCTTCAGTTTTCTTCCACTGTGACTTCATTCGCAAGATAGATTGTGCTTCTCCACTGAAGGAGAGAGAAGTGTTGCCACCTTTCATTGCACTGCAAGGCCAGTGGGAAAGACTTCTCTTTCTTTTCAAGGCCTCATGATTGTTGAAGCTGTCAGAGAGAGGGATGCTCCTTTGTAAGAATTACATTAAAAAAAAGGAGTAACTGTAAAAGACCAAAATATTTATAAATATATACATAAAATATTAGCAATATAAGGTATTTTGTATAAAGAGGAAACTCTCACTTGCCTGCCAGAGAATTAGCCTGTCAATTACTACAGCCACACTGAAAGGAACTGACTACATTTCTACTGGTAGGATTTCAGTCTTGTCTTGGTTTGGAAAGACAGGTGTCTGCTAGAGAGGGCAGAGCCTCTCTTGGAATGGAGAATTCAAACTCCCTCCCTCTGAATTATTATAATTTTGAAAATTAAAGGGGCTTTCAGGCAAAGGTATGGGGATAGGAACAACAGTTCTTTACTAGTTTGTATAACAAGACAAACAAACAACAACAACCACAGCATTAATAATAAACAGAACCAGGAACCCAGTAACAGCTTCCCTGACTGGAGGCACTTTCCCCTTTGGTGCAGTTCCAGTCACAGCCGGCAGGGGCGCTGGTGGCTCCGGTGGCAGGGCGGGTGCGATGATTCCCCCGCGGCTGCAGGGGGCGCTGTGGTGCGGGCTCGAGGAGCACGTGGGAATGGCGGCTTTGTCCAAAAAGGGAAGGAATGGAAGGGATGTATCGGAAACGCTGGAACTGAGGCTGAAGACGCAGGAGGTCTTGGCAGGCAGGGGATGCAAGCTACAGAGTGGCGAAAAACTCAGAGCAGTGACCTATGTGATAAATGACACGGGATAATTTGTGTTTATTGTGTATATAAAATATAAATTAAGGAATGTTCTGTAAAATAAATGAAAAAGTCAGTCAGGCTTGGGACAGATGGATTTTTAGGACGGACAACCCTCTCTGCCGGGAATTTGGGATGAACAATACCCCTGTCAGGAAACTGGGAAATACAAAATTAACAATAGAAAAGAAGGTGGGTCTGGAGACAGATGGACCCTCTTGGGTGATGGAACTGTGAAGGATCCAGCCATTAGGATCGATAGGGATCTCGCTCCACCATCTGGGAGACACCTCTCCATTCATGATTCTGAGAAACTGAATTAACATTCATTCTCCCTCGGAAGAACCATTCAACCGACCAGATGGCAGAGAGGAACTCCCATGAATATGAAGGAAAAGACGAAAGACATAGAAGATGTGGAGAAATACTCTGCCCCTGGCTAAATAAACTGTATATAAGGAAACCCCAAAAAGACTGGATTTGTCAGCTGGGGAGCTACGGTGCACTAGAGGCCGTAGCTAAAGTTCACCCAGTGCCGATCCTAGGATTTGACACTGAACTTCAGATTGCTGGCTTATCCTAAATTTTGTTTTGTTAATTCTTGATAATTGATAAAAATACTTATTAATTTGGAATAGGCTAAACGTTTATAACACCTAGAAGCAGCGAGGGGCAGGACAAGAGTGACCCTGCTCCCAGCACAGCAACAAGCCTATCAGACATCAAATTACTTCCAGTATCTAGACTTAGAGGCAAAATCTAGACTGCTGTTGTACAAACTGTACCTTTCTACATTATTCACATTAAATTAAGGAGATGTCACACTCAGTTTCTGCATCAAATGCAAGACTAATTACTTCTGTTGGATAACATGTTCAGGTTGAGTTCATGTCTTGTGCCACTAGTGGATCCTGCACTAGGAGGTTTAACCCTCAGGCTGCTGAAAAACTGAGTGAGGTGCCTATATTGATCCCCTCAATAACATATAAATTTAATTCCTGCTAGTCTGTTCTTCCATTTTTCTGCAGTTAGTTCTCTAGCTGGAGTAAACAGGCAAGAAGGAAAAATTATTCTCTTGCTTGTACTGTTATTTACTTTTGTTAGTTCTTCAACCACTGTTTCTTACCTTTTTTATAGACCTATACTAGGATTTTCCAAACAGATTGAGAATCCTAGAAGTTTCACCTGCATGGAAGACAGAATCACAGAATCAGTTAGGTTGGAAAAGACCTCTGAGATCATCAAGTCCAACCTATGACTGAATACTACCTTGCCAGCTAGACCAGGAGTGGCCAGGAGTACCACATCCAGTCTTTCCTCAAACATTTCCAGGAATGGTGACTCCACCACCTCCTGGGCAACCCATTCCAATATCTAATCACCTTTTCTGTGAAGAATTTCTTCCTAATGCCGAAACAAAGCCTCTCCTGGCAGTACAGAGGACTATGTACTCTCATCCTGTCTCTTGTTGCCTGCCTGTAGGAAACAATGTCACCTTTGAGCCTCCTTTTCTCCAGGCTGAACAACCCCAGCTCACTCAGCCACTCTTCTCAGGACTTGTGTTCCAGACACTTCATCAGCTGCACTGCCCTTCTCTGAACTTATTCCACTACGTCAACATCCTTCCTAAACTGAAGGGTTCAAAACTGGACACAGCACTTAAGGTACTGCCTCAACCATGCTGAACTTCCCTGGTCCTGCTGGCCACACTATTGCTAATCCAGGCCAGGATGCCCTTGGCCTTCCTGGCCACCAGGGCACACTGCTGGCTCATGTTCGGCTGCTGCTGACCAGCAGCCCAAAGTCCTTTCCCAGCAGGCAGCTTTCCAGCTACTCTGTCCTCAACCTGTAGCACTGCCTGGGGTTGTTGTGGCCCAAGTCAGGACCCAGCACTTGAACCTCATGCCATTGGTCTTGGCCCATCAATCTAGCATGTCCAGAACCCTCTGCAGAGGCTTTCTACCCTCCACCAGATCTGCACTCTTACACAATCTGGTGTCTATGAATTTGCTGGTGGTAAACTCAATCCCCTCATCCTGATCATTAATAAAGGTATTAAAGAAGACTGGGCCCTACGCAGATCCCTGGGGTGCACCACCAGTGACCGGATGCCAACTGGCTAAGCCACTGCAAATCTTGGAAGATACAGATTGATTTAATCAAAAATCATCATCATCTTCTCATAAAAACAGCTAAAAGAATATAATGGGAAGAGATTTTTCAGAGCCTCATAGACAAAAATCATTTGCCACTTCGTAAGTATTTAAGGGATTTCTTAAATTGTACTATTTCAGCAGCAATTGAGTTTTAGTGTTCCAGCCTTTTTTCTATTCTCTTGAAAACTATACATTAACACTGCAGTTTAACACTTGGCCTGGCTTTCAGTACTAGAGTTTATTTCAGTCTGATTTAAGGTCATTTGGTGCCATAAATGCATCATATTTACAGAACATTTATCATATGCTGTATACCAGTAACTGAAGGAATTTATCTTAGCCAAGTAAAAAAAATATAAATCAAATCGGGTAAATTTTTGTAATTTGATTTTGTTTTGTTTTGTTTTGTTTTCTTTAGTGGATCCAGATCTCTGCATTTTCATACTCATGTAACAGACCTCTATTCAACAGTCTCTATTCAGCTATGGAATGTGCTTCCTTTAAGTATGTGCTTAAATATGAGAACATGTTTGTACTTCATTGACCTAAGGGGAACTGAATGGCAGACTTGAAGCAAAGCACATGTTTGGGGTGAATAGGGATTCAGGCTACCTTTCCTACTGCTAACAGCAAGCAGTCATTACAGTTTGCATCTCTCATTTTCTGATAGCCAGCATGTGGTCAGAAATACAGTTTTGCTCTACATATTCATATACTATATATTTCAAAATATACACACACACTTTTCAAGTCAAACACATACAGGCTTCTTTTTTGTTCACTAGCATTGGTCTCGCTAGTAGGATTGTGACTGCAATTTTATTTTAGTGAGATCTTACTCAGTTACTCAAATTGAACCTCATTACCACATCTCGGGCATCAGATATTCTTATTTCTTTTATCATTTTATCACCATAACAACAGGAGACACACTTTAATTTGGCAATATACTACAATCAAATTTTCTATGTGATATTTGTCATATACAACTTATAAAAAAGCCCAGTGGATAAAAATGGGTAAATCCAAAAATAAGCCAAATAGCAACATATTCCAAAAGCACATGCAACATGTCTCAGGTAGTTACCCATAAAATTGCCACACCAGCTCCATGAGGCCTCTCTTAAGCAAAATTATTAAGAAATTTTGTTTTCTTCAGGTCTGCTGAGAAATGCTCCACTGTAAGAAAGGGGACAGGTTATCAAGGCACTAGAACCATGGTTAAGGAAAAGTGAAGCTCCATCAGTGGGCAATTTAGAGCACCCAAAGCTGGGCTTTCAAGAATGGTCAAGAGATAAAACCTCTCTTATTTATGACTACACAGAAACTCCAGAAATACTAACTGCCCTATACAAAAACTAGCCTCTAGTACATCCTAAGCAATCACTGGAATGCAACCATATATATAATACCCCTAAAACATAATTTATGGATATCCTCCATACTTAAGAAAGTCAATGTGCTCTTCATTGGACTTGCAATGCTTCAGTCTCATCAAATAATGTTTCTTGGCCGTGTAGTGAGCTCTCACCCAGGGCTGAATTTTAGCCTCAGACTAGATGAGGCTATAGAATGAATTATGCAATTTGGAGAAAAACTTATTGCTAGCTTTCAAAAGACATTGTTCCAGGCTATAGCTCCTCTCCATAACCTTTTTTATAACATCATAGGGATTATAAGTAATAGAGATGAATTCTGCAATTGTGACTTTTCACAAGAGAGCTTTTTCCTAGAAGACTACCTCTTTACAGCTATCCCTGGAACTTCTGAGAAAAGTGCTAGGCCAACAACAGAAATACATCAAAGAGAAATGATAAATCAAATCCTTCTACCAATTGTTTGACCTGCCACAAAAACTGCACTTCCTACAGCAACCTCAGGCTGTCAAGAATTTGTGTACCTGAGATATAGAGGCACAAAGGATTGTTATCATAGTTTTTCTAAGTAGCCGAGTCCTAGCCTCAGTCAGCATATGAGTTGCACACCACCAACAGCTCTTCCCCCTTCTTCTAGAGGATCCCCAGGAGAAGGGGACAATTTCCTAAGCAGAACCAGCATGCTGCAATGTTGCCACGAAGATAATAAATGATGAGATTCTGAAAGCATCACCTTGCATGAAAAAGTCCCATTGATTTCAATCTGCATAGTTCATATGCTAAGCACAGCTAGAGGCTCTCACTCTCCAAGGCAGGGAAAGCCCCATTGCAGCCTTCATATCAGCAACACTATCACAACAATTTATGGAACTGCTGCTTTATAGACAACTAACCCTTCCTACTAGATGTTCTGTGGCCAGACTCAAAGGACTAACTGATGATGAGACCTACAAAACAAATACACTATTATAAACCAGGAATTGTTCAGTTTTCAATAATAGAGTTTTAAATTTATGTGGAATTAACTAGGCAAAAAATGCACCAATTTACATGTCCTTAAATTTATGTCTTATCTTTCTACAAAATTATAGCTTAAGACAAAGATATGAGGTATATCATTAGATAGATAAGCAGAGATTAGGTAGGTAGGTAGATAGTCTGCTTCCTTTGATTTTCATCTCTTAGTGAACCTCCAGTGATAGAGGTTCAGCCTGAATCTAACCCACAGAAAGTCAGGGAATAGCTCCCAGAAGCTTTAATGAAACCAGACTGGTTAGAATTTTCAAGCCAAATATAAGTGGATTTTATCTCATTTTTCTGACTACATCAGAAGAAAAATCACAACTGGGAAACATGTACTAGATATGAGAAAGTCATGGAATACTTGCCCCGTGATCCACCATTATTTTACATATTAAATCTCACTGATATAGACATTGAAGTGGTATCTGTTCTTTCTGATATAGCCTCCATTTTTAAATGTATTAGGCTGAGATCCTAGTGGTCACACAAGCTTTGGCCACTTGTTGAAAGGTCCACTTTAAACCACCAGCTTTCAAATATCTTACTTGGCATTCTTGGCACATCTGCTATTCATTATTCAGCCATTCAATGTTTATTATTCCATGTTAACTATTATATACTCCTAGTATGAGAAGTTCATGCAAACAATAACCTATTTATTATCTTTGAGAGATCCAAACCCATTCTCTACACAGAGAAGACACTTTTAGGTGTGTGAGCTCAAAGCTTGAGCTTAAACCATATAATCTGGGATACACAGACCCTTCTGTGATCCATTTATTTGTAAATTCTCTGCTATGCTATGGCATAATTTGGCATATATTGTACTTACTGAGAGTTCAGAAAAATAAACTGTGGAACTCTGTAGGACTCCATAGGACTTGCTATTGGCCTGAAATATGCCAGAAGCAGCATAGTTATCCAGCTTAATAATGAAAAAAGAAAAGAAAGAAAGAAAAAAAAAAAAAAAAAAAAAGCCGAACAAAATTAACCCCTCAACCTCCCCCTCCCAACTTTCCAGTGACAGAGTTTTTGGCAAGTATAATTAAATTTAAATGAGTGGATTTAAGACAAGGAATTTGCATTCCCCAGAGTGATATTCACTATAAATAATGTAAAGAGAGAAGCACAGCAGGCGTGATAACACAGCAAGCTCTCTTGTTTATAGGCAACATTATTCACATACCTCAGTGACTGGCCCTGCTATAAGTGAGACTCTGGGAAGAATTCAACAGTAACAACCCTGCCATCTAATAGACTAGGACGGAAACACAGCAAATTTGGGAGTTTGATGTGACAGTTCCATAGTTCACTCTCTGATTTCTAACAAGTTCCTTATAGCATCACTCTATTAAAACAAAGTTACACACTTCTAGGTGACCAACCAGGTGGTACTAACAAGATCAGAAAAGTCTTGGGATGTCTTCTAAAATGGAGGCAGCAACTGTCATGTCCAAGCTGTGAGACTTCTTTGGTATAGACTCCTCCATCAAAAATAAAGAAAAAAAAAAATCTAAGCTCAGTCACAACTCCAATTTCAGGGAAAAGCAGAACCTTTGAAAAAAATTAAGAGTATATTATGCTTCCCAGCCTCCTTCTCAGTTCCTAGAGACCTGCATATCCCAGGTGAAAGCAAGCCATGCTTCTGTCCTCAGCATCATCACAAATAAAACTGGGACCAGCCTGGTTGGGCTGGTTACAAAGCACATGAAAACAGCTGAGATGTTAATTGCCCTGCCTTCCCTGAAATATGATAAATCATTTCAGGCATCCTAGTGCAATATATTAAACAAACTATACTCACAACTAATTGACAGCAGCAGTGACATGTAAGATGTACTGCATTTATTTGATTCCCAAACTACAATATGCCACTACTTCTGCCACAAAAAGGCTTTCTGAAAACCATCAGGATCCTGATGAAGGATGCCTACAAATAAATCTAAGTTGGTTTCTACTTTTAGTCAGTATTACAGCTTATCTAAAGTAAATGCTAATTACAACTTCCCTAAAGTCATACACACTCCTACTCTCTTAAAAATAAGCTGTTAACTTCACATATTTGCCTCTTATGTTCAGTCTCCCCATTTCATATAAAACAAACAGCATACCTCTGCTGTCTAGCAGCTCATTGAAAGTCACTCTTCATGTCTCTGTTTAAAAACTTATTTCCAAGGAAATACTGATGCACAATATCTGGAAAGGGTCAATGAAGACAACTGAAATAAAATGTTTAACAAATAATTGAACATAAATGAGGAGCTGAAGAGATTGTACATTGGTTTTCATTGTACAGAGACCTGTGTGCTTTTGCCTAGAGGAAGCTGCTGGCTCGGCTGAAACTTCTGATCTGCTCTGCTGCTTTGCTGAGGTGTCCACATGCACCCAGCCAGAAGGTGTGACATTAAATGTCGCTCTCCAAGCAGAAAGGCTCTCTCTAATCACAAAACTTTTTTTTTTTTTCTTAACAGGTTTCATACCACTACAAAGAACTAAGAAAGTGCATCTGTATGTGCTTAAAAGCCTAAATCTGGCAGGTCCTATGTGTGGCCATGAGCAACACACTACAAAGCAACCATATCTTCTTGTTAGACCTAATTCATGCTGGCTATTGCCATGGGTACATCCTTCCCTCTATTCTTGTACTGAGTGTGCTGGTTTGAAAGCAAAACCAGTGAGACTCCAAGTCAGAAATACAATTTAATAGAGAGAGAACAAACAACAAGAAAGATAAAAATAAAATAAAAATAAAATAAGATAAATGCAATAGTACAAAGCACCACTAACAGAGTCAAAATGCAAACCTGACACCCTGTTGGTCAGGGTGGTAGATGCAGCCCGAAGTAAGTCCTCCCAGAGTGACAGTTGTGGCTCTGTTGAAGTAGAGATGATCCTCAAGAAAGGGTCCAGTCGTCCTCTGGGAATCCAGTGTTTGGGATTGCTGGTTTTATCTCGGTGGAAAGGCTTTGGCTCCTCCCGCTGGGTGGAGCATCTCACAATGGAATGAGGTACTGTTATCAGCCATGTGAGAGGCCTTAAATGGCCCATTCACAGGTGATGTCCCTCGGAGGAGGATGGGTGGAGGAAGAGATTAGGAGGCACTGCCATATCTGGTGTTAGCAGGTGTCCCATTAACAGAAAGCATCCTCTTTCCACTCCAGCCCTCTTTCCACCCCTAGAGTTACGAGAGATAAAGAACAATATCTCCCAACTGACTTCAACAGATGAAAATAGAATACACATTTTTGGTTACATTTTTCAGCCCAGGACACTGGGCAAGTCACATCTAAGAAAGATAATGTCAAAACCCTAGCAGATGTAGGATAGATACAACCATATATAAAGGTACACCCAGATTCCCAAGGACTGGCATGGCAGTTTTGTATTTACTCACTGGTTGAACATAGAGAGTACTCTAAGATCAGCTCAAATTCCATACTATTTTTAAGTAGCATGTGAATACTTGCATCTTGAGGAAGAGTACACACAACCGGGATCTCTCCTGCTCATCCTATATCTATCTAACAGCATTTCTATCAGTCCATTCTAGAAATGAGGTCCCACCCTAGCAGAACCTGCATAAAATAGACAGAAACTGTGCTTACCTCAAACAGTTTAATATCCTGAGAATCATTATGTCTTGAATGTGCTATCTCTGAAGCTGAGAGGGAAAAAAAAGTATCTGTATTTAACTGAGACACTTCCTGTACTGAATTTTAGGTTGGATTTGATATAATTAAGTAACAATGCTGGAATCTCGGGACTGAAGTATGGTGAGCTTCAAATAAAGTGCAGATAACTCTCACTGCAGGGCTTCAAGGTGAAGACAGTTTCTTTCAGTGTGAAAACACATTTCAGGAAAGTAAAAGGTAGAAGCTCAGCCTAATTACAACTTCCTTTACCATAAAGGAAGACACTAACTTTTTACCTCATTCTTGCTCCTATTTCTTTCCTTTCCCCTCTTATTTATCTACTATTCTAAAAGGGCCACGTAACAAGCAGGGATACACTCTGCTGTTCATTCCTTTTCCTTTAAGCAAAGATAAATGCTTACAGAAATGCTGGACAAGCAAGCCGTCCTGACACAACCAGAGGCAATCAGGCAAAGGCATCTCTGCCACAGGCATGCAGACCTGGTTTGGCAGCAGGATCCACGATGCTCTCCACACCCTGGACCTAGTCAGCCCCCAGAGCCACACAGGCCTTTGTCTCCATTTTGAGAAATTACCTGCCAAATTAAAGTGACTTTCAAGTAATTAGAAAGCAGCGAATACTTGCCTAATGGCCACCAGGTGACCTGGACTGCTCTGAAAGTTGCAACCAAGAGATGCAAGCCATGTGTCACAGCAGATTCCTGCACTACACTTGGCTCCATTACCATCCCTTATTAGCATGACGTGCCATGATGTGCCATGGCATGTTAGCACAGCCATAAAATAACATGTAATTACTGTAAGCTTAATTATTTCTTCTCTGCTATGTCATGTGGTATTGGTGGCAATTGCAAGAAATAATGGCCGTCACTGTTCTACAACAAAAGAAATCTCCGGAGATGTACTTCCTTTAAGTCAGTGTGCCTTTGAAATTACCCTAGTGCATACAGGAAACTAACTCTGTTAACAGAGGAAGACAAGAATCAGTGTAAATGAAAACCTGAGAAAGAAAATAAAAGGTAGCAACTGCTAGAGCATGGATGGACACAACGTAGAAGAATATGCAACCTACTGCTTACTTCTGTTCTGTCATTTCTAATTTGCCATATAATGAATATACACAGAGTTTGAAAATGCTATTGAGGACCAGCATTTGTGAACAGCTACACCATAGCCTGGTCTGGATATCACTCACACAGTTGAGAGGCTGCTAGTCTTCTGCTCATATTGAAACAAACCTGTAATGATTTTGCAAAAGAGCTGTTTTTTCTTGAAACAGCAAATGAAAAATAAGTTTCTCTATTTAACAAACTCCACACAGGAGAAGAAGTATCTCCTGTAGCACACATAGAAGGACAATAGGATTTATGCAAGAGTTTAAATTACAAAAATCAAACCAAACTTCTCAGTGTGCATTCCAGTTTACAGTCTAAAATCCTCATTTTAGAGGAAAGAACCAGGTTCTACATACCACATACCACATGGGAGAGTAAATTAATTTTAGTAGAGATCACAGAAAAAGGTACGATAAATGGCAGAACTAGAAGTTGGATGGATTTATGATGTTTATAGAAAGTTTTGAAATACTATATTGCCAATAAATATCAGCCTAGACACTGAAATCATACATGAATAAAATCCCTAGTATTTTTCATCTAAGTTTATGGTATTTAATCCTTACAACACTAGAGGATGCTCGATAAACATAATAAAGTCTTTTCTTTATAAACAGATCTACACATTTTCTGTGCACATGTATATAAGTTCATAATAATACAAATCATACATATTGCACATAAGATTAAGGCATGGCTCACTGTAAGACGATCCAAACACATTCTCTTTCAGTTGCATCTTTTAACAATTGTGTCTGAACAAGTTTAACATCCTTCAACCTTTGCTTAAAAGGCAGCCAAAGTTTTGATTGGCACTACTAGCACCATTTGACACTCCAACAACAACAACTTACTCGTTGTTGCAAAGCAAAGCAGCCATTTTCACATGTTCACCTTAACATCATCTAAAGCAAGGCCTTATTTATTCTTTTTTTGAGAAAATCTAGAAGCACTTAAAATTTCAGCCAGAAAAAAGAAGGCCAATGGTATCCTGAGCTATAGCAAAACAGGATTGGCCAACAGGTCTGGGTAGGTGATTCTCCCCTTCTACTCTTCTCATAAGCCCCAACTAGCAGTGCTGTGCCCAGGTCTGGGGTCCTCACCACAAGAAAAAACACAGACCCCTTGGAGTGGGTACAGAGGAGGCCATGAAGATGCCCAGTGGGCTGGAGCAGCTCTGCTAAGAAGGCAGGTTGAGAGAATTTGGGTTGTTAGTCTGGAGAAGAAAAGGCTCCGAGACCTCACTGCAGCCTTCCAGAACAAATTTTACACAGTCAGATAGTGATAGGACAAAGGGGAATGGTTCTAAACTGAAAGAGGAGAGATTTAAATTAGATGTTAGGAAGAAAGTCTTTACTGTGAGCATGGTGAGGCACTGGAACAGGTTGCCCAGAAAAGCTGCGCATGTTCCATCCCTGGAAGTGTCCAATGCTGGAAAGGGCTCTGAGTAACCTGGTCCAGTGAAAGGCATCCCTGCCCATGGCAGGGGGGTTGGTACTAGATGATCTTTAAGGTCCCTTCGAACCAAACCAAACTGTGATTCTATGGTAATTTAGAACTTTTACAAATCAAGCTTCTCATGCTAGCTTTTTAGCCCACCATGCACCTGTTTCACAGACTGTGACCCCTTGGAAACTTGAATGTCTCCGTTGTCTTCCTACAGTTTAATGTACTTAAATAGCTGTTCTTACAATAGTGATTTCAGCCTGGAAATATCTCAGCTAACCATGCCTCCAACAGGAGTAAGAACAAAACTGGTGTGTCCTTTAAAAGAAAAACCACACCTAAAATGTTCCAAAATTATACAGTAAATAAACTTTATTTCATCTCAGCTCTATTCATATTAGTGCTGTCAACAGTTACAGATCAGCATACAATACAGTTATGTAGTAACTATTTACAATTTACAGGAACACACCTTTCCTCCAGAAAATATAAGTACAAAAGCTAGGAGTAAACAAACGAGGTACTGCAATTTGGATTTATTGTAGGCAAAAGCATATAGAAGTGACCTTCTAGCAAACAATCAAGATCAAATCAGGAGAGAATAGTCAACAAGAGTGCCTAGTTCATCAGAAAAATCATCTCAATTGCTATCTATCCAAAATGTATTGCACAATTCAATCAAAAATAAAAAAAATAAATAAACAAATCATTTATTTCAACTTTTAAAAAACACCCAGTAAAACCTGTATAGAGTTACAGTAGCAGGCAATTCTTTCCTAGGATAAATTCTTTTCTCTCCTTTAAAAAAATAACCTCTAACACAAAATAGAAGACAGTATTCAATAGAAGAGAAATAAACAAATAACCCCTGATTAGCATTTCTGCCAAGGCAGTTTTTATTATATTCACAGTCCAAAGGTGGTGCTGAATTTTGGTTCTTGCTGTTCTGTTTGTAACCTTGAATAATAGCTTCTCTTCTTGTCCCTTCTCAAGGGGAACAGAGATATAAATGTATTTCTAAGCAGCAATGTCATGACATTCTCATCACAAAATCTTCAAGATGGTCGTAGCCACAACTAGAAGAATAGAAAGTTAAAAGAAATGATCAAATGTTCCATTCTTGATAACAACTTAGAAGCACTTAATATTAAAATAATTGCATTATTTATTAATACAATTAGGAGACAGAAGAATTTCAAATAAGTCGAACTGCCAAAATAATTGAGCAAGCAATTCCATTCCAGTACCTGCAAAACAGTTGAGAAACATGAAAACAAAATAAGGTGTAGAAAAACAGTCAGCAGTCTCACTGGAAACAGTCTACCACATCACTGCATATTAATCCAAGGAAAAAAAAGTTGGACTCTCTTGCATAAGGCTTATCATCAAAATTGAAATGATGATGCAATATATTGGACCTAACAAATAGCGTCCACTACAGGAAAATAGCAATTGCCTTCACAATGAAGTCAGCATCCCCTTCTAAGTTATATACCTGCAAGAATATGTGACAAAAATACTTCCGATGAAGTAGGTAACTACAATTGAATAATGAAGTCTAAACACTTTACTTATATATTAGCTGATGTTATGAAAGTGTAACCAATAATTTCTGACATTAAGGTCAATATCAACAAGCCTTTCTGTAGTATGTTTCAGAGGCAGCTCAAAACACCTGAATTTTTTTACACCAGCATTATAGACAGCATGATAGGAATGTAAGATTTAAACATACCTTCTGCAACCTATTCTGCGATAGTGTTGTATATTGCATTGTTCCATCAGTATCAACAATTCAATTCTTTTCAACAATGGCTAGAGAAAACAGCTCCTAATTTTGTCAGAACTGATGAAGTCTGTTGGCAAACAGTCCAAACTCCACTGTATTTTAAGTGCAACAAAGTGCATTCACTATTGCATTCAAAGATGGAAAAGAACACCAAGTAGAAACCATAACTGTTAGAGAAACAATTTTTTTCCTTTGGAAGAGGTATTATTTTGTGTTGAAGGCTGTGTTTGCATGACTACAGGAGAGTAATACAACCTGTTAACTGCTCTGTGGTAACTGGCAATGACAATAGCCTGTTAATTAATTTTGCTCTGGCAGTGATGCAGGCCAATAATTGCATCTCAGCCAAGAGATAACAACTGCTTCACAGGCACTGAATCAACTCCTGGCAACTGTGCAAAGTTGCAAGGAAGGAAAAAAAAAGCTGAATTGACCATCTCCTATAGAATTCATCTACAGAGTTTATTAAATATCATACATCACTAGTGACACAAATTATAATCTTTATCAGCTAGTGCAGAAAGTTTTTTCCTGTCTATTTCCATATCCCAGTCCTCTCTCAACCAACTATTGCTTGTGTGTTGCTTGTTTAGCTAGGCTAGTCTGATGCAACCTGCATGTTTACGCTTACATCAGCTGTTCCATTCTTGTAATGCGACAATTAGTGTTGTAGATTTATAATTGAAGTAGCTTACTAAAACTTGAAGACACAAACAGAGAGCATAAAGCTCCCCTAATTGTTCTCCGTCATCTCTCTGCTCTAGTTTTTCTTGATATCAAACCAAAGCTGTGATTCAGAAAGGTACTGGTACTTAAATGCAATCATTCCTAATCCCTCCATAGAGAATATTCATAACTCTTTTTAAAAATAATTCATTTTCATATTTACAAGATGTAATAATTCATTTCAAGCAGTACAGCATGTCTCCCACTAATCTATTTGCCTATTCAAAAAAAAGTAACCCAGAAAATTAATAGACACAAAACAAAGCCAACTGCAATAAAATTCAATATTACATATTAATTGATTTTTAATCTGATTTTATTACTACAACTGAGATTTTTGTGGCTCAATCAACATTTGAAGTTATGCCTAGGGTTAGGGTCAATCAAAAAGCTTGGTTTTCAATCAATATTTACCATTTTCAAACTCAGCTTTATAAAGCAAAACATGATTAAGAGGAGAGCAAAAATTATCATATGCATATACAACCAAAATTTGTTTTTTAACAAGGAAAACAGGCAAGAAAAAAAAGCAGAAGAATCATTAATTGCATAATACAGATTTAATTTTACATAAAACAAGAATGTATTAGACTTCACTCACCCACACGCTAGCTAAGCACAGACTGGTGGCACATTCAAAAGATACCACTGCGAGGTGAGGCAAACTACAAAGCCAGGAAGAAAAGAGCTTATTGGACTATTTTGTTGATAGCCTTATGTAGTGTTAACGAATAAGAACTCTGTGTACATTTATGGATGAGATTCCTGCAGTTAGATCACAAGCTACATAGTAAAAGCCAGATTAGTGAAGATTACATTGATCTAGCATACGCTTATTGCCCAGGAATAGCTACAAGTTTTCAGGAACTTGTTAAATATAAGCCCACTAAGAGGGTATAAAACTACTCACAGTTAGTATACACTTACTCTAGTAGCACAGTAAGTTAATAATTTACACATTAAAATTACTTACAGATGTTTTAGCAATAAACTAAAAGCTTTATGTTAAAATGCAAATTTATGTTGTAGTTTAGAACTTCATTGCTCCTGAGAGCTAAACACTGGATATTTTCACATACCAGCATCAGTTCAGTATTAAGTATGGAGAAACACTAGTGCCATGTCAGCCAATAAACAAAACCAAAAAATCCCAAGCATATTTCTTGACAGAATAATTTATAAAGACATCTTAACTTTTTAGTTCTAAACAGAATTATGGAAGACTCATCTGCAGAATAATTTGTGCTTCAGCAAATGAACATAGTAACATTGAAAGTGAAGGAAAAAATTCTTCTTCCTTCATAATATGCCTTAATATTTGAGTTTCCATTAGATGTCAATCTCTTTGTGGATTTGGAACAGAGAAAATTTGTACGCTAGATATGAGCCAAGAAGGGACTGCTATGTGAAACCCAAGAGCTCTTTGAACAATGATATCTTTAACAAATAAAAGCACTTGCAGCCTGCAAAAAAAAAAATCACTGTGTGCTTTAGCCAAAATTTAATACTAAAGATGAAATTTGCTGGATGAATACAAGTTAAAATTTTATTTTGTATCAGAAGTTGTGAATGTCTGTTGTAAGAAGAACAGGTTTAAATACCAAAAAGCTGAAGTAGCTGCAAAACAAGGCCCGTCCCTCTGTTCTTAAAATATTTCCTAAATATTACTCAGGCTTAACAAAACAAAACAAAAAAAATCTCAGATTTCTATTTTAATGTCGGAGAGAAAAAATCATGCTTGGGATACATGATATTTACTGGAGCTGCAGTATAATCAATATTTTATCTTCTAAAAGTATTTAAAATATTTAAGACTGCAAGATTCTCAAACATTCTAAGTGTACAGAAGTATTTAGCAATTTCCTCAGATGTGATACTGCAAGATGAAAATACAGACTTCAATTTTTTTCAGTGAATAAACAGGACTTTAATATATCTCTTTCAAGTAAAATGTAAAATTATTCATATTTTTCTTTATTCTGTATTTGCAAGCACTAAATAAATACATACGTAAGGTCAGTGAGAGAAACAGAATGCAATTCTTCCTCTCACTTTAATTCCTAAATATTTCACTAAGGTGACCCACAAAGAGAGGGATCACAGTGTTGATTCCAGATACTATGTAAAGGAGACTATTAGTGCAGGGTTTTTTTTTTTAAATTTATTTTAATTAAAAGTAGCTCCAATACATAAAACAGTAGCAGTAATATGAAAGAAATGCTTATGCTCAAATAATCTTATCTGCTTTTACATCTGCTTTTCAAACCAAATTTCACCTTTCTAGTGAATAGATCACCTGATAAATATCAAGCAAAGGTCAAAAAAAAATGGGAAAAAAGGACAACACTAAAGTGTTGACAACTCTTATTTTTGACCTGTCCTGACCCAGAGTGAACTAAATTATTTTCATGTTTATTCAGTACAAAAATAAGGCAGGCTCACACAAAAAAGCCCAAAGTCTAATCAAAACCCCAGTCTCGTTAGGATACCCACTTAAGATAAAATGGTACACATCTCACTTCAAACACACATATCTCAGGTGGTTGAGATGATCAGCTTTCTATTCTTCAAGCAAAATGCCTATTGTTCTTGCAGAAATTTTATCCCTGGGATGAAAAATGTTTCTTGATATATTTTTCATAAAAGAAGAGACTTTTAAGAAGAGTCTTTAAGAAGAGACTTAAAAGAAGACTCCACAAAAACTTATGAATTTAAGAAGCATGAATTTTATATATTATATGTATTTTTATATATAATTAATATGTCAGATTATCTTTTTAATTTAGAAAATACATCTACAGAATAGTAGTGATGCTTGAACTTGCTTTGGTCCTATTGTACCCACTGCTATCAGAAATATGTCCTAACTGAAGAAAAATACTAGTAAAGAAAACATGCTTGCTTTTTTTTCTCACTGTAGTTATAAACTCAAACCTAGAGCTGGAATTTAATATTCCACTGAAGAAGAGAGACATAGGGAGAAAAGGAGTCCAGCTGAATGTGGACACTGGGAAAAGAAGTTGTAAAAAAGTTCCTAATTCCTTATTCTTGAAACCTAATCCTCTTGCATAAACTTGATTTATTTACATAACTTACCATTGGTCGAGCATCTTCTCGTTCTAGTATCTTCTGAGTCTGATCTGCTGGGAACTTCAGCACTGTTGTTATAACCTTGGCCATTGTCTAAAGAGATAAACGTTATCCATACGTAATTCCACATCCACAAAAATGCTTCGTAATATTTTAAAATAATTTAATAATACTGGATACTATTTTATTAATGTCAGTGGAAAACAGTGAAACCAATAAGATGTAACTATTTGATTCACATTATATACACATGATGTGAATTACATGAAAGTAATGTTTGCACACGTTCACAAACTTCAGCTACTATACTGTGATGTAAGTTCTATAGTATCTATGCTCAAATGATAAGAGTCCATTAATAAAACAATACCAGATAAAGTGCACGCCTAGAAAAAGCAATCTGTTGGTCTTGTTGCAGCTATCCTGTCAAGCAAGGGGCAAACAATAAAGTTGGATGGGAGGGCAAGACACTAAAACCTCCCAACAAAGACGCATATACACCTTGGTCAAGTAGTTTACAAAGAATGTGATAAGCTACACATTAGAAGTCATGACACAAATTCCTGACACGTAGATCTGTATCAACCACCACAGTTCTCTTTTGTCTCCAATACTGTAGATCAACTGGTGGATTCATTAATGTCTTGATCGCATTCCAGTATCATTTACTAGGATGCATAATTGGCAATACATCCTAGATAATTTGCACAGATTCTTTTGAGCTCTGTTCAAAAAAGAGAAAGCATGTCCAGAGATATCACCAATTCCACTACCGAATAACCTTTGAGACAAGGCATACATATTTGCACTACAAAAGATTTGCACAGAGAAGGGCCACCAGAATGATCTTACAAAACAAAATCAGATTTTAAAAAAAGTCTTTTTCTTGTCCAGGAAGATAAAAGTTGTGAGAAAGGAACATCTGTACTGAGAAGATAAATTACAATGTAGATCTTTTAACTCAAGAACTGTGTTGGGGGTGGTGGTGGAAAGCACAATAATACTTTACGAGCATACTTAAAAGTGTTTTTAAAAGTTTTATCATTCACATCATCACTGCTTATGGTTTTTCCAGTCTGTGTAGCAGGATGAAACCAGTTCTCAAGACATGTCCATAAAATTATGATTATATTATATAATCCTGATGAGAGCAGACACTAAGCTCAGTGTCCCCAGCAACACATCTAATGACTGAAAGAAAACCAGCAGACGAAATCAAGATGCCTACTATCCAACTTTTCACTGCTTTTAAGAGTGAATGAATAACATCTAAGATATATAGATTTGGGAATACTATGAAACATCTTCAAGCAACTACTATAGAAGTATTTCACCATCTTCAGTTAGTAACACAGCTACTAACAACCTGTTACTTAATCCAACTGTTACTTACCATGTCTTCACATGTTTGTGTCAAGATTACATCAAAAGATCACTTTTGCTAATATTGTGCGTACTGGCTTTCATTTTACATTGTTTGACTGACAACAGGACTTCTGCTGATAAAACCATGTCTACCCATAAAGGTTTTTGTCTTGATAGGTACAGTGGTGAGAGATGTGAAAATTCCTCCACCTACCACTCATCTTGGCAGGCTGATGAAGTTTTAAAGTTATGGATTATGTGTCTTTGGGAAAAAAAAGTGAATCCTGTGTCAGAAATAAAAAGCATATAATAAATCACAAACACACAGTACTTCACATCTATACAGCAATGGTGTTCAACCTCAACCTGCATCAACTGTTGGCATATACAAATTTCCATACCTTTGTCTCACGACCCATCATATATTCAAAGAGCACTTTCCTCAAGTATTCAAACTCAGTGGGTTCCTCAAACAGGGAAACGTCAGTATGGTGAAGGTTTCCATCTGTGTAAACAAAAAGAAGAGAGTATTTATACTGAGAGTCACTCATCTGAATCCAAGTTTCAGTAATGGCATGAAACCAAACAAGAACAAATGCTGTACTCTGCACCTGGGATGGAGTAACTGCAGCCCTTCAGAAAGGCATTTGGGGGTGCTGGTTGGCAGGAGGTGCAACAGGAGTCATCAGTGTATGTGCCCTTGGCAGCCAAGAGGACAAACCTCATCCTGGAGTGCATCAAACACAGCATCATCAGTTGGTCAAAAGGTGATTATCCTGCCCTATTTAGCAGTGGTGCAGCCTCACCTTCAGTACTGTGTGCAGTTCAGGGCCCCACCATTTAAAATGGATGTGAAGGTACATGAACACACCCAGAGGGTATCTCTGCTACTGGATAAGGTGCTGGCAGGCATGTCCTCTGAAAAATCAGCTGAGGAGTCTGGGTTTGTCTAATTTGGAGAGATGGAGGCTAAGGGGTGACCTCATTGCTCTCTAGATTTTCCTGAGGAGACACTGATAGGCAGGTACTGCTCACTTCTCCCTGGTACCCACTGCCAGGAAACACGGAAAATGGTTGAGACCTTCATCTATCACGGGGAGTTCAGACTTGATGTGAGGAAATATTTCTTTACTAAGAGGGTATTTAAGTCTGGAACAGACCTCTTGGAGAGGTGTTTGATGCCTCATGCTTGTCAGTGTTGAAGAGGCATTGGGACAGTGCCCTTAAAAACATACTTTATCTTTTCATCAGCCCTGAAGTGGTCACACAGCTGGACTACAAAACTGATGTTGGTCCCTTCCAGCTGAAGCATGCTATGCTATGCTTCCTACTTCTCTCTCTACCACTTTATGCTGAGGAAATCCTTCATTACATTTCCTCCTAGCCCTGCACTACCAGAAGGCGATGAATACCCACAACTATCTCTCATCACTGGCTCAGTCACCTTGAGAGAAATTGACATAGGCCTTTTGAGGGGATGAGAGATGTAGATCATCCTGAAATAATTTCACCATTTGCACAAATTTGGTAAAAGCAAGTGTGACATGGTTTTTGAAAGTCTTCTGAGATCCTCCAGCTAAGATGGGTCTGCACAGGATGGCAAAACCCCCCATCTCTAACATTACGCTCAATGCTTGAGCCATGAATCTCATGCAGTATATTCTCCTCAACTAAACAGCTGCAAATCTTTTGGATGTGAGCAATACCTGTTCATTTCCCTGTGCATTTTTCTATCTTATGTCAAAAGTCCGAAAAGAACAGTATACCACCGGAGAAGGTCCACAAGCCCATACTCTATCTCCAAAGTGTCCAACCACCAGAGACTAAAGCACAGTACATGAGCAGAAGTCTACTTCTGTCTGGGTCCTAGGGCTACTCACAGGCCTTGGGTGGCTGGGACCAGGCTCCCCTGGGACCCCAGCATCTCCTGCCAAGGGCCCAAAGCATGTGTCCCAGCTCAGTTGTCCCCTCCTGTCCCCACCTGTGCCCTGTTATAGGTGGGCTCGACTCTGCTCCTGTCTACTGGAAGCTCCTGGGTCCTGCACTCTAGAGAGCTTAAGAACTCTGATAAAGAGCTCTTTTAACTAGATGACATAAAAAAGAAAACATCAAATAAAACATGTGATTTGGTCATCTGAAATCTCAACTCTATCATAAAAGACAAGAGAAATCAAGGATGTCATAACTGTATAATAGAACTGTTTTAAAAAGACTGACATTTTATTTTCTAGACCAAACTGTATCTTTCTAACAAATGAAAAACTTGTTTGTGATGAAAACTCTGTACTTACCTCTATATGGTGTTCCAACTGATGTGACATACGTATTTTTCTCATAATGTTTCAGCCGGTCTTCCAGTACATGAATCTAAATAGAGAACAGTTGACATGATAAATGGTGTTAACTAGCAGCTAAAATAAGCATAACTGAAACAGTTTCTAGCTACATATAATCTCTTATAAAAGCAAAATACATCTGCTTTTTAAGGAAGGAAAACATTGAAAACTGTGTTATTAAAAACTTTCCCAATGTTGTACATGTGTATATACACATAAAAATATCTATAGCAGATGTTATGCATATATTATATATTCATGTTTCTATTTTAAATATAAATAAATTCATGTTTCTATTTTACACAGATAAAAAAAGCAAACAACACAAATTGTACTTGAATATCAAAAAAGTTTTAGTTTTGAAAAAAAATCCAGAATTTCATAAAGTGCACTGTTCCCTTTTTTACTGTGCAATTGTTTTGCTAACCAGTATCATAAGCATGTGGTATTTTTATTCCCAGGGGATAGAGGAATACTTTGAAAAGTACACAGAGCTTCTGAGAGCAAGTATGAGTGAAAACTATTGTTTGTCTATTATATTCATATTACCTTGTATGGAGATGTACCACATCCTCACTTGAAAAGAATAAACCTTTTACTACTGCAAACACAGAATATCAAACAAAACTACTACTTACTCCCTCAACCTCACCCTTACCTGCTCTTTCAATTCCTGCTCCTTCAGTTTTGAATCATTGACTAGTGTTGTCTTCTGTGCAAGTTGTGCCTGAAAAGACAGTCACATATGAAAATACATCATAGGTACCTTTGCAATAAACTTATTCCTCCTTTTAACACACACAAACTTATAAGCAGTATTTCAGCTTTAAAACTGCTCCACAATGAAAAGTATTTGAGAGGAAAATCAATAACATGTAAGACTTACCTTTAGTTCTGTTACTGTGACCTATAACAACAATAAAAATTTAAATTAAAATGTATGAAAAATACTGACTATATCAAGCACTGGAGAAAGAAATATTAATCATCTAGTTGTGATACAGTGTGTTAACTGAGAACGACAAAAATTGCAATTACTAATAACTTGTCTCATAAATAGTTTAACTTACTTGTACTGACAGTATGTAAAGTTGATATTTAAATTATCTCATTTGATTCTGTAAGATAATCATCATAAATATAACTTCAAGAACCTAGGGTTTCCAAATCTTTATGAAATGCATATTGGAGATGAGTAATTACTGAATGAGGATTAAATACATCACAGGATACCTTAACTACAAGTAATACCATTCAGAATATTTTACGTTTTTCCTTAATTCTTCAAGTCACACTTCGAAATATGAACATTTACCTGAAAACAGCTTCAGTTAAGAGCTTCATGAGCTCCGCATCTTGCAAAGAAGTTTATGAAGTACAGAAAAAAAGTCTAAACTGAAATTTCTATCTTTCAGTGTTTCAGCTCTAAAGAAAACAATGCTTCAGTAGTCATGGGTATAACTCAAGGTTGTGTAAGCATTTCAACATCAAATAATTTATGTGTGAATTTTTTTTAAGGTTCTTAACACAGAAATGGTACGTATTTACAGAATCACAGAATATTGCAAGTTGGAAAGGACCCACAAGGAGCACAGAGTCCAACTTTTAAAGTGATTAGCCCATGCAGGGATCAAACCTGTGACTCTGGCATAATTACCATCATGCTCTAACCAATTCAGCTGATCTCAGGGTCAATATTACTTTTTTCTTCCCAAGTCTCTTTAGAATTGTTTCGAAAAGGAGATTTATTCCTGATCTCAAGTTGATAAAATCTGTGCGATCTCCTACAAACAGAAAATCTGTGTTTCTCCACAAACAGAAAATAAGGGAAAATCATTCCTCTAAGGATCTAAAACCTCTAAGTTAAATTCTTGCTTCTGAAAACCTCAATCAGACATTTATTTTCTTATATGGAGAGACACCTTCTGATATTTTTATCTCCAAACATTAACACTTAAGATTGTTAGTATTTGTCAATTTTTTATCAGAGTCAGACAAATACAGTTCCAGTATCTAAGGTACGCTTCATTTCCAAGTGGGTAAGTTATGTGCAATGTTTGGTCTAGTCTGACAACAAGCAGCACAGAAAGTTTTACAAGAAAAACTTCTGTGATTTGGGAGTCTCTGATTTTAGACAAAAAATGTTGACCCCAAAAAGTTCCAGTTAATGGAAGACTTCAAACTGCTTAACTAGTATTAAAGGGTAAAAACACCAATACCAAAATAGAATTATGTTACAAAGCAACAAAATAAAAAAGAAATCAAGTGAGATAAAAAATGCCATGGCAAATGTAATTCATTTGAATGCACTGTAAAGTCCAGATGTGGATTTGTACAGTTCTGTTCGGGTATGCTGACAAGTTCCCCAGGCCCTGTCTAATTTTCTCATATAGCTCTGTAATGCTGCCTATATATGCTATTGTAGCTGTTGCAAATATTATTATTGTACCAGGTAAAAGCAAAATTAGTTTCCTACAAATATACCAAGCACAGGCAACAGACAAACTGAGACAGGAATAAAAAATAAAAACAACTCAATTCCTAAGGATGACAAAAGAAAACTACCTCTTGACCCCAGAACAGACTGTGTCAGAGTAAGAATCAAATCCTGAAATACTGATAAAACAGGAACTGAAAGCCTACTTACATCAGTCTAAATATTTGAACTTTGACTGGATCAGAAGATATACTAGGAATTATGTGCACATTCCACATCTATTAGAATAGTTACATTGTTTTGAGATGAAATCACCTTTGTGAATAATATCAAAGCATTTACATTCAGTTGAATCAGCTATGCAAAGGAAAGCTTGTGAACAATTTGCTAAATTTGAATTTAGTTGGAATTCTCAAAATTACTCAAAGTTTGATGCCTGTATTCTAGACATATTACATACAAACACTCAGGAAAACAAGAACCTGCATTTTTATTCTGAACTACTTTGAACCTGGATGTTTTAACTGTATCTAAACACTGGCACTACCACACAACCTGGTATTCTTCCCCCACAAATTAAACTGCCTTTATCCTTTAAAACTAAGCTGTTTATCAGCGATGAAGTTGTCCGAATTGGTTTATACTTGCCACAGATGGAAAAACTCCTTTGAGTTTCTCCAAAGTCTGCCATGAAAACTCCAAGGAGTGGAGAGCTGTGGACAACACTTCAGACAAGGCAAAATTAGATGCTTATTTTGTTTATTGTAAACATATTCACTTTTAGAGATTTAATATTTGCAATATTCAAATACTTTACAGTGGCAGAGCCAATGGAGAGAGGGGGCCCCTGCTTGCAGGCTGGAGCAGCCTGTCCTTGAAGAACTGCACCCTGTGGAGGAGTGACCTACGCTGCAGCAGTTTTGGGGAGGACTGATTATTTGTGGGAGGGTCTCACATTGCAGCAGTTTTGGCACGACTGCTGTTTGTGAGATTGGAACCACATTGGAGAAGTTCACAGGGAACTGTCTCCCATGGGAAGGGACTCCACGGTGTAGCAGGGTAGGACTCCTCTCCTTGAAGAAAACTTGGGGTAATGAACTGACCAAAGCCCTCACCCCATCTCCCCTAGCTGTTAGTGGGAAGGAGGAAGAGGGCTGGGAGGAAAAGGTGTTTTTAAGGGCTTACTTTACTTCTCATTATCCTCTTCTGATTTTGTTAGTGACAAATTCACTGTGTGACTCCTAAGTTGAGCCTGTTTTGCCCTTGGTGTGGCTTCTCCTGGTCCTTATCTCAACTCATGAAGCCTTCATTTAATTTTTTCTCTCCTCTGCCCACTGTGGCAGGGGAGAGTGAGTGAGCGGCTTTAATGGCTGCCTTGCATTTGGCCAGTGTCAAACCATGACAAGTGGGCTCCAAGTCTTCATCCTCCCAGTCCCTCCCAGTCCCTCCATCTACCTTTCTTGACCTGGGTGGCGTGGCTGGAGCACTTGCCGTTGAAGACAGAGGCACAGAAGTCGTTGAAAACCCCAGCCTTCTTTTTGTCCAGGGTAGCCAGGTTTCCCATTTCCTTCCAAAGCGAGCCCACATTATCCCTAGTCTTTCTTTTGTTTGCAACGTATGTATAGAAGCCTTTCCTGTTTGCCTTCATTTCCCTGGCCAGAACAATTGTAACTGGGCTTTGGCTTCCCTAACTTTGTCCCTAGCTTCCCGTACAACTTCCCCATATTACTCTCAGGCCACCTGTCCTTGTTTCTTGTTTCCACTTCCTTAAACTTTTTTTTTTTTTTTTTTTTTTGGACTCAGCAGGTCCGTATTCATCCATGGAAGCCTCCTGGAATTTTTGCTTGGTTTACTCTTCATTGGGATGCATTGCTTCTGAGCTGAATAGATGAATACATGAAATACCATTGCTGGTTTATAAATTTGATGTAACTTTCATATCGTATCAGTAATCTGGAAGATGCATGTATAATACTAAATGACTGCCTGAATTTATAGCAGACTGCCATAACAAACTAGGAGTGAAACAGTTAACAAAGAAGTCCTACAGAAAAAGTATTCTTTAGACTTTCCATAATCATGTTTTAGAGGTTAGGAGTCTCTTCAAGAGTTTTCCTCTAGATAATAGCATTATATAAGACTATCAGTAGGTGAAAAAGGGTTCATTAAGAACACAAGGCAGTCTTATACAAATATTTCTGCTTTTCCTTTTATGAAAACAACACATACCATGGAATAGTTACAAAAAATAATAAAAAGGGTTTTGTATGCAAGTGCAAGGCAGAAGTAACAAACACTAAGAAAATGAGATTATTTGTACTTTAGATTTCTAATGTCAAATACATAAATTTACTCTCCCCAGGGCTACCTGTTTTAAAAATCAAAAATTTAAAAGTAAGGTCAATATAAATTCTCATCAATGACTCAACAACTCATACACTTTTTCTCTCCTCAGTATAACAACAGCTGGTAGTATTTTCACCAAAGAATTCTTCAAATTAAAATGTAATCTCAAAAAGACAAAAGAATGAAGGCAGTCTTTTTTCAATGAAGGCCTCTGTCCACAATTGATATATTCAGGCACTACTTCAGACACCTCTGAAATGCGAATTTTTTAAAAAATCACTCTAAAATTACTTAATGGGATTTTCTTTCCTTCTAAAGGGCTTCCAGTAAAATCGGCATAAACACATAAAGAGGACAAAAACCCCCACCTTAATAATAACAACAGAACTGGATTTTTCAACATATCAATTAAAAAGGTAGTAGCAAATATTGCAGATTCTAAAGAGATTAATTTTGTGAAAGTGAAGGCCAGATATATAAATGAAGTCGAATTAGGAATCAACTACAGAATTTCATGTGGACCAAGAATTTCACACTTAAGAGATATAAAAACAAATGTCAGTGCCAGCTCACTTTTTCACTGTTGCAGTGTTCCTCTTCCGCAATCCTTTGTTTGTATTCCCTCTGCAAGTCCTCCAGCTGTGCCTGCAACTCATGAACTTTTGCTGTCATCTCTTCTTCCCGAGACTTCAAAATACAGGCAAAAAAATTACTTATACAACTGATCATCTAACTATTTGAAACTTTATAGTGGATATAAAGCAATCAACAAACATTATACTATACACAGAAAGAATATGCTTGGTATTTGTGTAAAAGCTAGATATGCAAGACCTACAGAATAGACCAAGAGAAAGAACTGGTGATTAACAAGATTTTGTAGGCCTCAAAAAATAAAGATTACATAGTTATGATCACATTTACATTCTTTCTTTTTAATTCCAGAAAGGATCTATTTCTCTTGGGCACTAAAACAGCACTTGAACATAATCCAGTAAGTGCATGAAGGTCATAACCTTCATGTAAGGGGTAGATGATGACACAGAATTAACTCCTATATTGTGGAAGAGACAAGGACCTAAATCCTTCCCTCAGCCACTCTCACAATGATGTTACTAAAACAGTTTTAAGCACATTTTCCAAAACAATGGCCAACAATTTCCCATTCTCAAGGGTTTGGAAAGCAGTACTCGGTGTGAAGGAAAGAAGCAGTAACAAGAATGGTAGGGAGGAAATTAACTTTTCCTCTACAGGAGAAAAATACAATGACCTGAATCTTAGGAAGTTAATCCATCTATGTGGCACTTTGCAAAACCAAGTATTTTTAAAAATTGTGTCCCCTCTGGTCTTTTTGTGAGAGAATATGTTAGGGACCTTATAAAATAGCACTCCAATTCCTATTGCATGTCTCTGTTGTTGAACAAAACTAAACCCCTAGTTTCACTCATGCTACTGGGCATGTACACTCATGCGTACAGGGTAGTCAGTCAGCTGATGGCTCTACTAACACAGCAGTACTTTAAGTCAAATAAGTACAATTAATTAACTGTAACAAGTACAGAACTGCTGATGGAAATTTTGTTCTATTCAAAATTTTCAGGAGTACAAATTATAATGATAAAGAGTATTCTCTGGAAAAGTAAGTGTAGGACAAGAAAGCTTATCTAGGCTTTAAGAGACTTACAGTATGCCATTACTAATAAAAAAATATTTTCCTCTAAGACCAATTTTTAAGGTGTTCCTTACACATTACTTAATAAACTAATACCTTCCCCATGCAGCCCCTCAGCCCATAATGCATCACCAAAAAGAAATAAAGCAAATCTACCCACAAAAAATGAGAAGACACAGTATCTGAGCAATTTTTACAGCTTCAAAGTTTAAAAAATACACATGCTCAAGGAAAAAACTTGCTCAAACATCATGTCCTCCAAACAATGTTGCCTCTATTCATTCTCATGATTTTTCTATGCTCTCAGAAATGCATCAACAATTGTTTCTAAGAATTTTTTCTTTTTTATAGATTATCAGTTTTACTGATTATAGGTTTATAGGTTATACTGCCTAGGTTAAAAATCCTCAATATCTGGCATATTCAGGGATAGTGATGGTTGTTGTTTTGGCTTTTGCAGATTTTTTTTGTCCATCAAGAATCTAAAATTTTACAATTTGTACACAACTGTTTAATTAAATAAATCACAATTGAATGCACTTCTTATTTATAAAAGGCTGAAAAGGAATTAAATTCAAAATTATGAACAACACTTTTGTAAAAGGGACACACCCATGGGCAATTATTTGGATAAACCCCTAAAGGGAGATTATTATTTTAAATTTGAAATTATTAGTGATCATGCCACTGATCTGTATTTACAGTAAGAACTTATTGTTCTATATAGTACCTGGCATACTCTGAAAAGAAACTACATGCTATTTAAATTTAATTACAGTTATAGACTAGACTTCAAAAAAGTTATAATTTCCCAAATCTTAATCAGAAAGCCGACCCTGTACTCTTACGGAAGGCATTACAACAAATGAAAGGACACAACTGAAGTTAGGTATTTTCTTTTCAGTTGATAGTTAGGCTTAAAATAAACTAGCTGGAAAACTGCATTTGATTTTTCTCGAAGAAAGAAAAATATTTAGCTCCAAATTAGAGGCTATGCCGATCTAAAAATCCTTTAATTAGGGAGGCTTTCATGAAGTCTTATGTGATGAAAGTTTTCATGAAAGAAAAATGGAGCACTTCACAGGTAAATCATATTAAGATTAACAGACAATGATTCTTGCTTATCTTCAAGGATAAATACTCAAATCGAGTTAGATAATTTTTAGCATCAACCATGTTTAAAATGCAACAGAGAGCAATGAAGTTATACCAGCAAGATTCATTCTTGCAACTGGCTTTATTTTTGCATCCTCTTCTTACTATTTGAGACAAACTTCTCTGCACGATATAAAATTTCTCAAATGCATCATAACCCAACTCAAGTGTAAGTGGGGTAATAACTGGTAACTTTAGGCTAAATCTGTTTCCTATTGTATTCTATTCCTATATTGTTCCTCCTTCTATCAGAGATGTCAATGAACATGATTTACATTCAACTTAACATAAATATTTCTCAACTTTTGAGATGCCTGCACTACTACTTTCAGGAAAAATACCTCTAAATTATTTTTAAATTCCCTAAAATAAGAGAAATAAAACATTCACACATATACCTATGAAAGATAGATATACAGAATACCTATGTATTCTGTAATTTAAAATATCAAACTGCAATTTAGTTCAGTTCCAGGTAACTGTCATTGCCATCATCAATGAGATGCAAAAATATGACAGTGTCCTCCAACTGCACATAAGTCAAATTAGTCAAACCTTCAAGATCATACTAAGACTACATCATGCTTGTTTCTGATATTAAGGATGAAAGGACCAGAAAACACAGAGGAATTAGACCGGCATGAGTTGAAATCACGTACCTATCTGGGCCTACAAAGTAAAGACCTGAATGGCAACACACTGCACACTGAGGTAAGAGAAATGTAAATCCTCCAGAAATGCAGAATTTAGACCTATGTTACAAAAAAACCCCCACAAAACAAAACAAAAACCACAAACAAATAAACAAAACCCACACACACAAACCCCAAACCAAACCAACCAAACCAAACGCCAAACAAACAAACAAACAACAAGCAAACAAAACCCACCCCAAACAAAACAAACAACACAAAAACACACAAAAACAAACAAAACCTCACCACCAAAACAAACAAAAAAGCCCACAAGCTCCCAAAGAAACCACCTTGGTTTTTTTTACATCAATCAAATTTCCTAAATTAGGAAACAAAAGAAGGGGACTCTAAATCTAAAACTCTGCTAACACTATTCATCCTGCCAGAAGTTCAAAAATCAGAGTGATACACACGAGGCTGCTTATATGTTCGAATTTTTTAGTATGAAGCACTCAGTAATGTAAGTACCTAGGTCTTTGGACTGGTAACTGATCACAAACAGTCCACTTACATTAATTACTGCTGGATCTATTCATGGAACAGTCTCTTTTATAACACTATTTCTGTAAAGAGGACTAAGATTAACAAAGTTAATCTGAATTCCGATAAGATGTAAATTCTAGCACTGAAATGCTAGACACATACAAGCAGGACTGGGACAATTTACTTGTCTAAAAAAGGAGGTATCCTTGGTGAAGTGTCCTTAAACTGAAATTGGCTGGTAACTTCTGGCTGAAATGCTACTAGTGAAAAATTATGTCTAATTCTGCAAATATCATGCAGAAAATCTGTTAATTACAAACAAACAAAAAAAAATCCTTACTAGCATACAAACTACAGAAACACACTGGACCCTGAATCTTGGATTCTGAATGGAACAGAATCTTACTTTAAGGGCTGTGGCACCAATCTCAGCAGGGCATCAGAGGAAGGAGAGAGGGAGACTGCTCCATAAACACTATTTAATCCTTATAAAAACCAACACATAACCATCACCACCACAACTCTAGTGAAAGCTTAAATGTCACTCAGTTTTGTCATTCCACTCTGGCACACAAACTGCACAAAGATGTGAGGACTTACCCATCTAATTTTTATTACAATGATCAGCATTAGGGCTTAATTTCTGATTTTTTTTCCATGCCCATAAACCACAGAAACAAATATTTTAATTTCAAGCTGGGTTACCAGACATATCAAGTGTAATTCAAGTAGTTTACGAGAAAGAACTAGTTTTCTGTGTAGATATGCAATCAAAAAAGAATTATTTTGAAATTTATGTAGTCGTATCACTTTTCAAAAAGTTACCTCAAGTATTTCTTCATATTTTTTCACAGTTCTTTTTAAATCATCATCTTTTTCAACAATTTTTTTTTGCAACTGTGTTGTCTCTATGTGATGATTTTCTATCAATTCATGTTCTACCTCCTGGGCTTTACCTACAAAAAAAAAGACCAAGAAGATGAAATATGTTGTACTGTAGCTATAAACACATTGTGCTACAATCAGACATCATACCCAGTTGGTACCTGTTAGTGGTTAGTGAATGAAGTCTGCAAGATGCAGCTAAGAAAATGCAATTCTGATTCTCAGATGGATCTAAGTTTCTCTAAAAGGCACTCTCCAGGTGCCTTATATTCAACAACAGAATAAAGTTATTGTTATTTATCATTAAAATTTGTGCTACTGTAGATAAAGTAGCATTGCAATGGAAACTTACCAATGCACTTTTATTTTCAAAATTTTCCTCTCATTTTTTTTTCTTTTCTACGTATGACAGAAAATAGGTACCTATGGCTATCATGGGAACTCTTGCCATGGCAGATGTAAAGAATGCTAGATCAAAGATCTATCCTACAGAACAGCTACATATGCATTTTCCTAATTGTACTACAATTCAATTTCCTGAGCAAGAGAAGTTCTTTCTGTAAGTTCTCTAGACATCCATAAAACACGTCTTGTGCTTATCACAGTCACAGACAAAAATCTCTTCCCCAAAACAACAATAACTCAAGATTTGGTTCTCTGACTAATTTACTGATTACAGTTACATTAATATTTCACTTACTGATTGTCTCTTTTACTGCTGTTTCCAATTCTCTCTCTTTTTGAGCCAGCTGAGTATTGAACTCTCTTATTAACTGTTTTAGGGTGGAGTTGTGCTTTAACTCAATGTCTTCTTGTTCAGATCTGTTCAAAAATGTCAGAAGATACAGCAAGGAAATGTTTAAAGAGCATGTGAAAACACAAGGCAAGGCAAGAGATGTGGGAATTTCTTCAGTACTATTTTAGAATGGGGTGATTTTGAATTATTCTGGGATATTCAGGGAGGCTCTTTCTTGCTCTTCTAATTCACCTGGTAGGCATAGGTGTTTCATTTAAAAACAACCCTGAATTGAACCCTTTCAAAGATACGGTGCTTTTGCTGAGGAAGTTGAAGAACTGGAAGAATATGTCATAAAAAGAACTTATAAGGAAGTTTTAGAATTGCTTGAGAAACTACTAAGAGTGCTGAGCAGTACACTGCATTTTGTGCAGTATGTATGAACAATTACTGATATCATCTGAACATCAAGCTCTCAGTACTAAGTTTGTTTCCTGTTTGAGAAAAATAGAATTATATTATATGCTTCAGCAATGTTGAAAATTACCATCACTGAAACAGATCAGAAATGGTATTACTCTGCCAAATGTCAAACCACTTTTCTTTCTGTTTCTTTAAGTCTATTTAGAACAACTTAAGAAAAATATCACTCATTATTTCCCTGTTACAAACTGAGCTTTAGAAAAGTATTCTTGAGGTTTTAATGGCTAGAGATAAAATACAGAAATGGTAACACAAACAGGAACAAAGAATTTACCTGATTTTCTGCTCCATTTCCTCTAAGGACTCCTTCTTTACTATGTCAAGCTCTTGCTGATGTTCCTTTCGCAGAGTACGCATGTCTTTCTGAAGATTATTCACCTCTTTGCATAGTTTCTGTTTCTCCTGTTCAGTCTCCTCCAGTTTAGTCTGTAAGTCCTTCTGCTGGTTCTGCATATCAGCTAGTAACTTCTGCAGCTCCAAAACAGATCTGGCCTTTTCTTCAGCATTTTCCTCAAAAGCTTTAAGACTGTCATTTCTTTCACCCAACTGTTCCTGTAGACATTTTAGCTTTTCTTCATATCTTAAACTCATATCTTCCATCTCAATCTTATGCACTTCATTTTTCTTGACTATCTTATTTTCCAACTCTTTTATCTTCTGTTCTAATGACTGACTGCCTGCCTCATTTTCCTGTATTTTCTTCTGTAAATCTCCAATTATATTCTCCATATCAAGATACTTTTGTTCTTTAACTTTCAATTCTTCCCTACTGCTTGCTAAAATACCACCACAACAAGCATGCTCATCCACTAACAATGAATATTTTTTTGTTTGCTCCTCAAGTTCTTTCCTGAGACTTTTGGTTCTAACCTGCTCTTCCTGATGGCTCTTCTCAACACATTCTAGTTTTTTAAGGAGTTCTTTCTGTTTGTTTTGCAGTTCTAGATGACAGTCATTAGTCTCCCGTTGTTCCTTCTCCAACTTCTCTAACAATACATCTTTTTCGGTTAAGCCCTTCTCTAGTACCTGCATTTTCTCTTCATATGTCTGTTGGACACTTTCAAGTAAGTTATTTTTTTCTTGTTCTACAGCAGCTTTTAAACTCTCTACTTTTTCCAGCATCTCTTTCTCTAATTCTGTGGAATCTCTTGTTGACTTAATTTTTTCTTCTAAGGATTCAATTTTGGCTTCTCTCTCCTGTACTTTCTGCTTCAACTTACTTAATTGATCCTCCATATCTTGCTTAAATTGCTGTTCCTTTTCTTCCATCTGAGACAGTAACTGCTTTCTAATAGAACCTATTTTTTGCTCTGCTTTCTTTTTCAGATCGGCCAGCTTTGTGCTGTTCTCTGCATTCAGTCTCTCTTCTAATTCTTTCAGTTCTTCCTCTTTCCTTTTAAGTATCACTGACTTCATTTCATCAAATTCCTTCTCTTTTGCTTCAAAATCAGCTTTCAGTGAACCTATTTGCTTCTCAAGATTAAGCACTTTTTCTTCAGCCTTCTTAACTCTATTTTCCTTTTCAAAAGCCACCTTCTCTGCCTGATGGAGTTGCCAAGCTATTTCTTTTTTCTCTGTGTTTTTTTGTCCATTACACTTTTTAAGTTCCTCCACCAAGGAATCATTTTCTAAACTTTTCTGAGCAATGTCTTTTTCTAGTTCAGCAATTTTTGCTGCTTGTTTTTTTAACTTTGAAGTTAACTGATTTTCTTCATTTTCCCTCCTGTTTTGCTTTTGTTCCAATTCACTTTTTAAACTATCAAGATTCCTGCTTTGTTTAGCCAGCTGTTCCTTCAGTTTATTTAGCTCTTCATCTTTTTTACTGGCTTCAGCATTGCTTAATTCGAGTTTGCTCTGCAAATCTTTGATAGTAGCATGATTTTGTGTAAACCTGGTTTCTGCTTTCATCTTCCACTCTGACAGCTGTGCTGTGAAATGATCTATCTGATCAAGAGCTGATGCTTTTTCTTGACTCAGCATCTCAACTATGGATGATAACTCTTCTACTTGATTTAACAACTGCAATCGATCCTCTTGATGTTGTTTGGTTAAAAGAGATATGGCTGCTTCCTTTTCTGTTAAACTTACTGTGCTTTCAAGTCTAACATTAAGGTCAGTAACTGTTTTGTTGAGAGCAGACACTTCAGATTGTTTTTCTTGGAGTTCTTCCCTCATTGATGTGACAGCATTAATATTTTCAGATAACTCTTTCCTCAGCTGTGTTATGCAAGTTTCTTTCTCTGATGCTGCTTGCTGTTGATGTCCTCCCTCTTTTTGCAATTGTTCCTTTTCTGTTACAAGTTCTTCAATATCAGCTCTCATGGACATAATTAAATTTTCCTTCACCTGCAGTTCTTGCATTGACTTTTGCAAAGAAGTAGTAGCAGCAGAATATTGCTCTGTTATTTCTCTTATTTGAGCTTCTAGTTCAGTTATCTTACTTGTTTTGATTAATATTGCTTCTTTAACTTTTGCAGTTCGGCGCTCGCAGTTTGCAATTTGACATGTTACCATGCCAATTTTTTCACTACATTTTTCAATTAATTCATTGGTCTTAGTTTGAAATGCAGCTTTAGCATTCTTACAAGCATCTATCTGGGCTTCAAGTTCTCCTGACAACCTTTTAAACTCAATTTCCTTTAGCCGAATTGCCTCTATTTTTTTCTCATAATTTTCATTATCTGTATACTGAGAAGATTGCACAGTTTGGAGTTTCTCTTCAAGGGTTCTCAGTGTGTCAGCCAACTCAGTAATTTTGGCTTTGTCCTTTTCTTCAACTTCTTTCTGTTTACTGAGCTGTTCCTGAAGTCCTGTCTGGTGTTTCAGGGACTGTTTAAGATCACTTTCCAATTTTTCCAACTGTGTTTTTAGGTCACTTTCCTTATCTGACAAAGCATTCACCTTAGCCACTGACTGCCTCAGCTGTTCTTGCAATTCCTTCAGGCACTCATCTCTTTTCACTTGTTCTTCCTTCAGTTGGGTTATTTCTGCTCTGGAGTCCTCCTTTTCAGCACTGAAGATGAAAAGCTTCTGTTTCAGGTCTTCAACTTCCTGCTCTTTCTCTTGCAGTTCCATATCATGTTTTTCCTTGAGCTCTTCAATCTGCTGATTAAGTTTCTTTTCCCAACTTTGGATTACTTCTTCCAGTTTCCTCCTGTGGTCCTCAGCAAGACTGTCTAGTTGCTCTTTCTGATTAGATTCCAGTTTCGATACTGCATCATTGATTCCAGATGAGCTGGCATGTGCCATTTCCAAAATTTTAGTATTGAATTCACTCTCTTTCTGACTGAATTCCAACTGCTTGTTTTCAAGCTCTTTTTTTAGTTTAGCTTCCTGCTCAGCAAGTTTATTTTTGAAAGTTTCCTGCATATCTTTTGATTTCTGTTTCATTTTCTCCACTTTTTTCTCCTGACATTTCAGTTTACTTTCATACTCTCCTTTTATAGCACTAACTCTCTCCTCCGCAGCTAACAGTTCCTGTTTAAGCTCTTCCACTTGCTTGTTCTGTAACTTCTTCATGTGCTCCATTTCATTTTCCTTTTCAGTCAGACTTCTCAACATCTCATCAGCCTTTCTTTCTAAGTCCTTCAGTTGACATTCATATTGTTGTGTTAGAGTGGTTACTTTCCGTGTATTTTCATTGCTTTGCTCCTCTAGTTTTGCAGACATTTGGAGAAGTTCAGCTTCAGATCTTTCTGCAGATTCTTTCATTTTCCGTTCCTGTGCTTTTAACTCCTCTAAATGTTTATCTTTCTCCTTCAGTGACTGTTTGAGTTTGTTGAGCTCCTCTTTGAGTACCTTCTCAACACCTTGAATTGACATTTCATGCTCTTTTAACATTGTTTCAATCACTTCATTGTGCCGTTTCCTCTCTTCTTCCAACTTTCCTTTCAATTCTTGCTTTGCTTCACACACTTTACTATTTAATTCTGAGAGCTCTTGTTCTAAATCATGACGTATTTTTAGTGCTTCTGATAGCTCAGAAGACAGTGCTTCTAATTCTGTTTGTTTCACATCTAGTTTTTCTAATGTTTTTTCATTCATCTCTTCTATGTGCGCACAGAAAATTGTTTCTTTTTCTTTCAAAATCGCTTGTATCTCTTCTTGTTGTTTCTCTCTTATTTTTTCTATGTCAGTTTTTTGTTGTTGCTTTAAAATTTCAAATTTTTCTGTCCAAAGCTTTTCTTGCTGCTGTTTCATGTTCTCCAGTTCCTTACTGTGTTTTTCAACCATGTCATTGATTTCCTTACTGTGCTGGTTTTTTTCAGACTCTATAAGAGTATTTAATTCCTCTGACTGCTTTCTGTCATCTTGCAAATACTTTGCAAGACAGCTTTCCAGTTCAAGAATCCTCTGTTAGAACACAAATTTAAAAGAATATAAATATTCAAAAGGTAACAATTTGATTAAATTTTTTAAAATTTTACCAGGTTCACATAACTACAGGTCACTTATTCCATTATTTTTAGTCAATGTTAATTTCTTCTATAAGCCTTTCATTCATCTGGCTTGTTCTCACTTTTGTTTTCATAACAGATAGTTAGTTAATAAATAAAAACTTTCTATTTCACTGCAGCGAAAATAAAAATAAAAACTTGAAAACAATGTAACTAGTTCAAATAAAGTAAGTCATATGATATTTATGAGAGGTATGTTTGCATTTTCTTCCTAAACTAAAGTACCAACATATAGGATGAAAAATATAGGAAATTTACAATAGTAATATGGAGTTTTGTACCTGCCTATTGATTTATCATAATTCTACCTCCCATGGAAATGCTGCTGGTAAAGCTTTAATGCTTCTATAGGCAAAACTTCCAAATTAATATCTGGGAGTGGTGGAATAATATACAATCTTGCATTAGCAGATAATACAGTCTTACTCATTACATAAAGCAAATGACACTTCAAAAATTCAAGCAAATCTTTTTGCTTACTGTGGTGGTGGATTCCTCCCTCCTTTTCAGGTTGCACTGCTATCTGAGAAATACTCATTAGGCTTCAGCCTTGAAAAAACAGCACCTGTACTCAGCTCTTCCCAGGCTTATCAGAAACCTTGTCTATTCTCAGGAATTGCTGCTGTCTAACAAGCTCAGGTTTTCCTTATGAACACCACTGGAAACTATTTTCTTGCCTGAATGGTATAACATCCCTGTTCTCACACTTTCAAAGAAAATGCCAACACAAACTTGGCCAGGATGAAACAATGTTATGACTAAGGCCCACTCTCTAGAGATCCTGTAAACAGCAGTCCAAAATGAGCTCTCCTGGACCACAGCAGGCTGTAGTCAGCAGCCTCCCTCTGAGCGTGACCCATGTCAGAACTAGCAAACTCTCAAGACTTTTGTACTCGGAGGATTGACAAAAAATGACAAATACTTGATGCTCAACCCTTTACTCATTGGGGAGATACAAAGGCATCCAAGGTGAGTATTTCACTTACCTTCGAGGGGAATTTTTCTTAGGTACCTTGCTTGCACTAACTCTTTATGTCTGTGTGCATACACATGAGCATATGGTATAGCAAAGGTAGGAGAAATGCTGCTTTCTTACATTTTTAGGCACCTTAGTTATCTATGTAAGTCAGACTTGTAGTAAGATTAAGTCATTAAGTTATAAGCTAAGTGGAATGCTGCTAAGCGTTTTCTTTGCTAAGCTGCTAATTTTAACTTATAGGTTAGATTAACTGCTGTTAAATATTATTTCTCTGTTAAATAGTTAAGGTAAAGTTTTAAGTTGAGTTAGGTATAAGTTAAGTGTTATTCCTTTGTTAAGCTGTTAGGTTTTAAGTATAATTTAAGTTAAAGTACTCTTAAGTTTGAGTACTGTTAAACTTTTAGGCCATATTCCTTTTTATCTGTGCTTTCACTGTCTTTTTGTCACATGCACCTAAACACGCACACACACAGACATACACATACACATACACCTACACACACACACACACATACCCCCAAGATAGTTCTCAGTTCATTTCTGTTTGATGTTCTGGATTGTTTGGTTTTGTTGTTGCTTGTTTTCCCCTAGTGTGCTTTAACTGTCCTGTAAGTAGTAAAGTGAATCTTGCCAATGAATTTTGTTGTGCTGTCACTTATTACTAAATCTGGTTTTTACTGATACCCTTGCTGGTGACTTTTTTTAAGCTATCTCAAACACTCATTTGTACTTCTACTAAATTATCCTTATATTTAGCATTTGTAAGGTAGCAGTGCCCAGAAATTAAACAGCCTGAAATTTAACTCCTCTTTATAACATACTGAAAAATTACGTAGATGGATATAAATGCATATCCCACATCATGATGTAAAGTGAACGTATTTCTGTATTTTGCCACCTAATCTTACAAAAAACTAGGGGCTGCAGAATAGCATGGCAATACATTAAACTTTTGTCACTTTAATCCCACAAAACCCAATCACAACAAATCACCATTTGTAAACTTGTCACAGTTAAGCACATACTTGTAAATGCTTAGTCTTTTGAAATCTTTACTCACAGTTCTACAAGTCTCAACTTCTTGATGCATCTTCTGAACTTTCTTGTCACACTCAGACTGTATGGCTTTCTTCTGCAGCTCTAATTCTTCTAAGGCTAGGGATTCTTGCTGCTCTTGCTCTTGAAGAGCTTTTAAGCACTCACTCTGATTTTTTTCCTGCATGAAGAAGTACAACAAAACAATAAATTATAAATGTAGTCATCACACCTTCAAGAACATTATGACAGGATATTTTCAAGTCAGTTAATAGGAGTCATATACTAATCACCTTTATTTTCTACGGAAAAACACATGGAGTTTGTATTTGATCTGTGAAAACATAATTTTAATAAATCACTTCCTTTGTAACTTGGAAACCATTTGTGTTTGCATGAAAAACATAATGCAATCAAGCCTTCCATTTTTGTTTGTTTACCACTATTAATTGAGAATAACATCTGAGAGGAATGAAGTCTATTCTCACTTGATTCCACTGCTAATATATTTTTAAGCTTCTGTTTCTTACAATTAAGGAAGCAATCTGTGAAACAGGTAGAAAAACATACTCAGGACAGGGCTGTTGAACTCTCTCTGTCCTAGTCACTATCCATCATGGCGAGGTACAAATCCAATCTGCTATTTGTAACAGGATATACAGGTGATATATATACATATATGTTACATATATATCAACTATTCAGGCAAAATTACATTATTATCTATAGTGGATTACAGTTCATGAAAAAGTGCAAAGAATTCCAACAATTCTTCGAAGTCTGATCTCGAAGAAAATTCTTTTTCTGATGTCAAACACTATGAATAGTTAACCCAGTTCACATAACACAATACAACCAGACATAACGATACAAACACTTTTCAAACAGCCTCATTTTTTGTACTTCTTTTACTCTAGTTGCTGGGGCTGACTGCCAATGATCCACAGGAAGATATTAAAAAAAGCAAGTCTAAAAAATTTTCAAAAAAGAAAATAGTTTCCATAAAATACAGCTGTTACTGAGCACTGATAGTGGTAACTTATCATTATTCAGTCTGGATCATCGCAGTTGCTTTTTTTTCATGTTGTTGAAGTCTCTGAGCTATTTGACTTTTGGAGAGCACTCCTGAGCACAGAAGGCCTCTCACTGTGGAATAGTGTTAACCCAAGACTTCTAATCCCAACTCACACTTCGAGAAATGTCTTTCTATGCATTTTAGGTTTACTTACAAGAGCTGCCTTCATCTTCTCCTGAAGTACCTTTTCTTGAGCCTGTAGTCTCTCATTTAGCTCCTGATCTTTGGTAGCCAGTTCTTTTTTATGGATTTTTTCTAGTTCAGCAACTCGTTCCTCTGAAGACTTCTGTGAATCAAAGTCAGAAAAAACTGATTTCAAAATATTAACTAACAAAACACCTTCTGTTTTTTCTTAATAAGAAAGTAGTGCAACAGACAGAAGAAACTAGAACCTCTAGAAACTAGAATCTCTTTGCTCACTTTGGATAAGTTATGATTGATTGGAATGCTTAATTTTAAGCCTGACAGTTCTTATTTTCAAGCTTGAAGTTATCCATCTTCCTTCTCAAGAAGGAGATATCCATCTCCTTTCACAGTTGTACTAAAGGAAACACTACATTTTCTTAAGACTCTTCTTCCAAGTCAAACTTAGTGTTTTCAGTTAAAATGTGGTAATACATTGGAAAATGAACTTTTTTGTAGCTTTACAATATTATTTCATAAGCCAGAAAATCAAGT
Source organism: Cisticola juncidis (assembly GCA_013400215.1). Lineage (NCBI taxonomy): Eukaryota > Metazoa > Chordata > Aves > Passeriformes > Cisticolidae > Cisticola > Cisticola juncidis. The sequence goes on along the minus strand of VXBR01009379.1, from coordinate 290,151 downwards.
GATGATACTCTACGTAGACAGTTATCTACAACCTACATACACGCTTTATTTAAAAAAAATGTAAAGCATGTCAGTCATCCCCTTAAAGCATCAGTGTATTCTCTTACAAATATTAACACCATCATGAATGTCAGCACAAGATAACTCAGAGGTGATCAAATTTACAGCTTCACAAGGCATGTCAAGTACTCCAGAAATTCTTACCGATATACACCAGATAAGCAAATTATAGAAACTTTTAACCAGCAAACAATATGGCAACAAGTTCTTAAACATTTACATATACTCAGCTAGGATAATGATTAAAAGCTAAAAGTGATTAAAACCCAAGATCCTAGTGGAGATGTGTGAGCTTCCTGCCATTTGTCTCTTCTTCCTGTCTCTGTTTAAAATCTCAAGTGTACTTCTAATAAATAATTTTATTAAATACTGTGAAGTAAAGAGTAATACTATTTATTTTTACATGCCATTAATGAACTGCTGATGAAAAAATCTATGACGAGTTTTCTATTTTTCATTAAGTAAATCTTTAATCACAGAAAATAATTTTTATAGGTTTTATTAACTAGCAAAAGCCTTATAACAGAGTTCTGTCATACTGATGTATTTTACAACAGTGGCTTAACTGTAATAAAATTTTTACCTTCATAATCTCAACCACCTCTTGTTTGACTCTGGTTAATTCCCGCTGAAGATTTACTCTCTCTTCTTCACTTGCCTTTTCTACTGCTTTAATTTTTTCATCCATTTCTGTCTGCAGTTTTTTCCGGGCTTCCTCTGTCTTTTGGGCAATACTTAGAGCCTTCTCAAGCTCTTCAAAAGCTGCCAAGAAAAAAAAAGTACATGATATTTGAGCAATATTTATATATTTTAGTAGAAGAATTTCACCAAAAGAGAAGAATGAACTTAAGAATTCATCCAGAATTCACATGTTCATTTTCTAGAAAAGAAAGAGAACTGACAAATAGATGTGAATTTCTTCCAATACATCCTGTAGCTTCTGTTTCTTTGCCTAAAATCACTATAATATGCATAGACCATATTAATGAATGAACTATAACATTCCTCCCTATACCTGCTGAGTAAACTCTGAAGAAGTGGAAAATAGCTGCATAAAGAAAGGTAATTCACACTAAAACAAGCAGACAGAAACAAACCAAGAATGACTACTATGCAAGTGAGTTATTAGTGGGTCATGAAGAGTATCTCCTGAATAGAACACTGATGTATATATAGTACCAGGCACTTTATTTACCTAGGAGTAACTCCAAACTGTAAAACCTAGAAAATCATTTCTTTTAACTGTGTTTTGTTGAGTCCACAGAGATGGCTTTGCTAATTTCATTATCTCAGTATTTAAATTTAATGTATGTTTCTACCAGTGCAGTAGCTGAGTGTTAAGAAGACTGTCCAGAGCTTCTAACTGCACAAATAAAATGTAAAAATAAAAAATTAAAAGTTAAAATTTGCTCTCAGAAAACTTGAATAGCTATAAGTTGTTTCAAAAGAACACTCAATCTGCAGTGCTGAAATTTATTTACTCTTGCACAGGACGCACACATCCACAGAAACACATTTTAATTTACAAAATAGAAGCAATACTCCACAGTTTCATTTTATGCTAAAGAGAAGTATTCTAACATGCTTTATTCACTTCAAAGATCATAATTTAGATATAAAAAGAAAGCAAATAAATTTCAGTATTGTGAGCTCGTTTATTTATTCAATACCCCTAAAACTCACTACAACTGATGTCAGAATCTATACAGAATTACGTAAGACTAGAGTCCAATCATTATTAGGGAAATCTTTTCTCCTGAATGGATCATGAACATGGAAAACCCCTGTAGCATATTAGAAAATTTCAGTCTCAGAACACTCTGCCATATGGTTAGCACTTTGCATATCAGAATTTCTGCATATCAGAATTTACACCTCTGTAAATTTCAAAATCACAATGCCAATATCAAGATTGTAATTTATCAGAGCACAACCCCTAAAAGTATATTATTCTATTATACACTGGATTACCTTGACTCTATTTTGCAAGGAAACAGAAAAAAAAATTTTTGAAGTCTTATTTAATATGCTAAGCTTTCCTCCAGTAAATTGTGTCCCCAAAAGGAAATTGTCATAGACTCACACATCTCTAGTTTTTTGATTCATCATTTGTTAGTAGGCATTCACAGCAGTTACAGCCATCTGCTTTTTTGAAATTATCTTTAATAACATTCAGGCATGTGTTTGAGAAGTGAGCAATAATTTCCATTCCACATCTTTTGATAACATTAAAAACTGAAGATTTTAACCACAGACTATACTTTTGAGGCAGTGCTGCAAATATGTTTTCAAGTAACTTAATTTCATAAAACTGTATTCACTCAAATTATGACCTTTTACAGAATTTTGTTCTGCTTTTTAAGGAAACCTTTTTCTTACTACTCATAGCAACAATCATGTTTTAAGGAAAAATGGGACTGTTATTGACTCTGGCAATACCAAAGCAGAACACTGTATCCACTCTTCCACTCCTGCTTAAATGCTAAAACTATTACAAAAAATTAGGATCACTAGAGATTGATCCAAGCAGGAAGACAGTCTGAAATGTAATATAAGCATGCACAAGGGTTATAGCTCATTATTTTGCACAGTTTTTCACAGCCCTATCAAGGTATTTGGCACCTGCAATCTGCAGGATTCAAGTTCTCCCCCCTTGCCATACCAAGCACAAATTGCTCATGAATATAGCCTGCAGAACTGCATTTAGAGTATGGTAATGACTTCCCTGATGCTCCTCTCAATCCTAACAAAAGCAGGCCAAGCAAAACTGGCAAAATCCTTCAGTATTACAGCATCATCTTTTTCAAAACCAAACAAAAAACCAACCAAATGAGCAAACAAAAATATCTAACAACCCCGCACCACCACCCTATGGACCTTTGCAAAGCATAGCTTGAAACTAAAGCCTGCAAGTAGAACATTAAGTTATTTCACTTTTCCATGCACATTTTCTGATTGTTGTTCTGAGCATTATGCATGTTATTTTCATTTGAGAAACCTGTTATTTCTGCAAAAGGAAAGAGCATATGTTTGCCACAGCCCCCACAGATCAGCCGAAGAGAAGATCCAGGTTTCACAACAGGATTGGCTATTGATATGGAATTGCTGAGCAACATGCAGTACAAAAGCTGCATCACCATAATCACAAGCAGGATGCTAATACAAAAACTAAACAAAAGCTAATGGTTAAAAAGTCAAGACAGTATGAAAGCACAAAGAAGCAATACTTCACAGAAATACAGTTAGCTCTCTAAAAGTTAAATTGTATGCATCTCAGGCACATTTAGCCCTTAAGCATAACAGAAGATTTTCATTCTAAGTAGTTAATTCTAGGGTAGCTGGACACAACCAAATTTCAAACCACCAGAGGGCTAAACTATCATCGAGCAGACAGAATGTGGTCTGTATTATCATTGTTACGTTTAATCTGTGAGAGATTTTAATTCTACCATGCATCAAAACATGAAATAAAGTCCATGTTTTTTATTTAAATATACCTACTCTGAATGCAGAGAGTAAAGGCATTGCCTCTGCATTCTTCTCCAGCCTGCAGAACTTTGCCCAGGGAAGATCTTTCAACCAAGTATTGGCTGAATGAAGTCTCACAAAGGCACATTAGCAAATCAGAAATAGAAACAAGCACACCAACAGAGTCTCAGGTGAGTCTTGCAAAATTCATGTGACAAAGCCAGACAAACTGAAAAAAATCCTGTGCAGTATGTTAATCACAAAAAATCAGGCTGAGCAGAGTTTAAGGGGTGTAAGGTTTGCAAATGGTTTTTTATAAAACATGTGCTGGAGAGTTGACTACTTTACCTACGCCACTCTAAAGTACCAATCGCGGTTCCCAGAGTCCACAAATACCCAGGTGCGCTGCCCTGTATTCTCGCTTCCTCTGCTGGCGCCGCACAACTTCGCTCTTCGCCTACAGCGCCTCCTAGTGCTAAAAATTGTGAAGGACGCAAACCAGCTTTGTAAACTGGCTGGGATTACACGGTCAGTTTCTGAGGGCTGAGAGCAGGCATCGTGTCCAAATTTTGAAAAAAAAAAGGTTGAAATCATTCCTACAGCTAATTTGTGCATCTAGGCAGGATTTTAAATGCACAGTCCAAGCCCTTTTGTTTTTCACTGAACAAAGGTGCAAAGCATATGCTAATTTAGCTTGCAAAAGAAATGTTGCCTACAAATAGGATTTCCTTTCTGAAGACTTTGTTTTCTCATAGAATAGAAATAATCAGTAATCTGCATCCTGAGAAGTCATAAAGTACTTACACTAGGTAATGTCAGGAAAAAAACTCTCAAGTTTACCTGGAAATTTACAAATACTAAAAAGATACCTATTAAAATAAAAAAAATTAGTTGCAGTTATCTTAAGTAGAAATGCCTGAGAAGCACAGAATTTACTTTTTAGAACCCAGTTCAAGCACCCAATGTGCGATGTAAAAAAAAAACAGAGCCCTTACCCCAGTCCTGTTCATACAAGGCTTGGGAAAGGCACCATGATTCACTTATTGGCATGTGTGGATGCACAAAAACAAGATGCTCTGTGAGATTTCAACATAATGTACCTCTAACTACGAAACAAAAAGAACTTCAACTGGGGAGACGAAGTTACAATTTACACAAGACAACAAAAAGTAAGCATACATATCTTTTCACTATTTCATTACACAAAAATGCATTCACATTAAATCAAACACTGGAGCAATTCACTGAAGTCCTGATTTACAAAGAAAAATGCCAGAAATGTTAGCATTAGGCAAGATGACATGGAAGACTACACCACTTTTTAGTCTTCAAGCAGCACAAAAATAAATTTCAGTATTGTATTATGTTTATCCTTATTTTACTATAACAGAAATGAAGTTAACATTTCTACTTCATTCCATGAATTCAGTTCTTCATTAAACCATAATATAGAAAAAGATGTCTAGAACTTAACAATCTAGATGCTGTTCTGTGCCATGTGGTCTGTGATGACCCTAGTAGTGCAGGGAGGCTGGACCAGATGACACACTGTGGTCCATTCCAACCTTCCCCATTCTGCAGTTCTGTGAAAGTCACCTCACATTAACTATCCCAAAACCAGAACTCTAAACATTGACCTCAAAGACATGAAATTTCAAAATTCATAAAACTGTTACAACTCAAAGGTTGCAGCCTGAAAACGAAATTCAGGCTCTCCTGGTATGCAAGGGGTTTTTCTCAATATTACAATATTTGTGGAATTTATTAAGCCAAGGATCTAATAGAAAAATCTAATAAAGGTCACCTAACAATTCTGTCTTAAAGGAAGTGTTAACTAATTTTCCAAGGGTTCCAACATACATGTTTAAAAGACTACAATGAATAAATGCACTCAAAAGGTAAAGTTGATACTTATGCACTGTAAAATCAACCAAAGTACTTACATTTTTGTGTTTAAAAAAGAGCACATTTAACATAAAAATCTCCCCCTAGAAAAGTGTAATGTACTCAACATTCATTCAAATTAAATTACTTCTCATTACAACAAAAGGTTTTCCAGTTGTCTACAGAATCATCTCTGATTTGATTTCTGCTTCTGGCCAGGCAAACCTGAAGAAATTACTTAGTGTTAATTACTTAGTATTAATTACTTAGTATTAATTAGTGTGTGTAGATAGTACAATAAGAATTCATAATTGTTTCTCCTGCCTCAGAAAACACTATTGCAAACAACTATGACAATAACTTCATATCTACAGAAGTATTAAAGGATTCTTCACCTTCTTTTTTTAATCATGAAGAACTTCCTAGTCTCCCAGTACCAAACAAAATACAACTTTAGCAGGACTGACTGACTTCTGAAGTATGAATTTCCCGAACTAAAAAGAATCATGCAGCCTTGAAAGGCTAGGAGAGGAAGGCATCTAATCAAAATGTTTGCTACTTTCACAAGATGGATGTTTCAGCTGCTTTTTTGCTTTACAGCAGAATGATCTATCCAAGTTAATCCTGAAAATCGCAAGTTCTAATCTAAATCTCTAGATTTTAAATAAGCCCCTATGAACTACATTATTTGAATTTCTAATTGCTTTTTAGAGAAAGAAAATATGCGTATTTTATTCAAAGTAACACCTAAGCTTTTGCCAAAAGAATGAGCTTCTTTATATGACCATGAGAAGAAAGTAAATTATTCTAGAAGAATTCTGATGTAGTACAATTTCACTGTTTAAAAAAGAATGGTTTAACTTCATTTTATGCCAAAGAACTCCAAGCACATGTAATGTTACCTAATTTCCATAAAAAGCAAATTATATCATATATAGTTACATAAATGTTCCTCTGCTATCAGCCTGAAGCAAAAGGAATCACCACTGCTGCTTCATCTAAATCAAAAATGCTACTAAAATAATTGAAAGAAAATGCTTACTAGGATTATAACATTTTTACTTCTCAACAAACTCTTATACACTCACTAATATGTTTTTTATGTGAATCCCTGGCAGCATTATAATGACAATTTATAAGTAGTTGCAAGTTTCTCTTCTGAAGTTAGACCAGAAGAAGACTCCATCAATCTTTTCTCCTACAAACAGGGAAGTACAGTCACCTTTCAGAAGTTTCCTTCCTAAATCTAGTTTTATTGGTAACAGACAAATCAGTCAAAAGCATCCCTAAACTCTGCTGTGCAGAAGTGAAGTTAGTAATGATGGTAGCATGGGTGATGGGAAGAACAACAGAAAAAGGAGCATCTCTTAATATCCATTCTAAACAGCAACTGTTGAAAAAGACCACACTGAAGCTTTCTGATGTACAAATGTGAAAGCAAATACTCTATGTGTATTCTTACCAGCTCTTTCAGATTTTTCTTTCTGTTCTTTTAATTCCTCGCCTTTCGTAGTTATTTGTTTGATTCGAGCACGCAGTTGGGCTATCTCCTCCTCCTTCATTTCCAATGTTTCATGCATTTGCCGCTTTGTCTCCGCAATTACCATACCCTATGGAAAAGGTCCTTGTGATAAAAAGCTAGCAAATAAATAAGACATATACCTGAAACAATTTCAAGCCAGAGCACAATCCTTGACAGGAATAAACTGTTTACGAGACCAGAGATCATGGGGTTTTTAAATGTCAGAAAACAGAAAATGCTAACAAAAAGAAGATAAAAAGAGGGATTATTTTTAAGAGGATCCAAAATTTACCTAGTGGTGAAAAGAACTCCAGCAAACACGGACCATCCAAAAACTTCCACCTTCTAGTACAGACACCTTCCTTTGAAACATGTATTCTGTAAACAAACCCAAACTAAAAGCATTGTAGAGTCTGTACCTCTCCTTTGAGAATACACCATACAATGTTAGTCACATCACTTAGGACACCATCAGAAGTTACTCCAGGTACCAGGACTGTGATTACAAAAACATTTAAGGAGAAAAGGAGAACCTAAAAACAGAGAAACTCCCTATTGTCTATCGAAAGTACAGTTACTTTACCAGTTATTTTTTAATTAATTTAATTCTATATCATCTTCATTTGTGTTTGGGTTTTTTGTTTGTTTTATAGTTGGCATCTCTAAAGGATTGTACTCAGTATATCTACTTCATCCTAAACAGTATCACGTTGCACTATTAAGTATAATTTAACAGAGATATATATATCTTATGGTACATATATAATAAAATTCTTAAGTAGCTTAAATTACTTGTTTATTAAAACATAGATGAAACCATAAGACCATTAAAACTAGCTTCTAATACCAAGAGCCAGATATTTTGTGTTTTAAACAATCTTCCTCAAAACCTACAGCTTTGTTTACCTTGTCTTGTTCTAGCTGTTCAATCAAATTCTTTGCATCACGTAGTTGCGTAATCAGTTTAGTCTTCTCAGCCATGTGAAGGTCCTAAAAAAAGATCCCGACCACAAGTTGGTTCAAACAGCTTAGCTTTGGCTCTTACCCTGCACTATGCCTTGGAGGAAGAACACGAAACACAATCAAGGGAAACTGAAGTGGGCAGTTTTAAAGTACTTTAACATCTCCCAGAGATCAGCTGCCTTATAGCTTCTGTAGTAATTCAGATATCTGAAGGATTTGTTAGAGCCTCCACACATGGAGGTCTGAGTTGCTAAAGAAAAACAAGAAAAATGTCTAAGATTTCTACTCTATTACCTGCACCTGGGTTTACAAGAGGATCTCAGCAATCCAAAATAAATGATTGTTACTAGCCTTGTTATAGAAAATGTCATTAAAATACTCAAGTCTTTCAAGCACTCAGAGATGAAGACTGAGATGGAAATCCGATCTCTGTAACTAACGCACAGCTTGTACTTAGTACATTATGTCCACACTCAGCATTAATGGCCTTAAAAGGAAAACTGAGCAATGTATTAATTATTAGCTTTGGGATTTCACTTATTTTCACTATATTGTGATCTCTGCTGCTCTGCCTTGCTTTTTTTTTTCTGTTAATTTACATAATTAATGTTTCATTCACTATGTCTTTAAAGGTTTAGCTCTGCTCCATTTTTCCCACTTTACCTTGTCTTCTGTGCTAAGACAGTCTTTTTCTCACCCAAATTTCCCCCAACTACTTATTTCTGGTACCATTCTGTTGGTTATTTATACAATAAGGTTTCATACCCTACTTCACCACTCCAGAATAATTGCTGAGTGTATTAATTCCAGGTGGATTTTGCACCTTTATCTCCTAAAAAGTAAAGGGACAGTTTGTTTCATGGTCTGCCCCATCAATAAATTTTGGAAATACTGGAGTTCTTACTGTATTTTCATAGTAACTCATAAAGCTAAAAGCATTTTCCATACCTTTATTTTCTCTAGTTCCTGAAGCCTCTCTTCCAGCTGTTCTTGAAGTGCCTCTTTCTCATTGGTTAATTGGGCACAGCGCTCCTTATGTGACCGAATAGTCTCCTTACAACGTTGCAGCAGGTTCTCTTGGCGCTTCACCCTCTGACTAAGAGTTTCCAGTGTTTTAACAGAATCTTCATTACCCTCTATAAGACAATGTACCAACATTACCATATGCACGCCATTTCCAAATTGTATATCTGCATTCATCATTCACACTGCAGTGGACTCAGAGGTCTCTAAAGAAAGTTGTGTGAAGTTTGCAAAACTTCCTAGCTCCTACTGTAAGTGCCAGAAACATTCTACACATACACAGAACAGTAAACCGTCTTTCACACCAAGTTAGCTTACAAAACTCCATTTACTTTATCAGCTTCAAAACAAAGCTATTAATCAACAAGGTTCGTTATGTAATTAAAAAGTCATCATGATTTATAAACCTGCCTGCTGCTACTAACAGAATATGCACAAGTAAGAAAAAATGTGAAGTAAAGCAAATCACACCTTTCAAGTGCCACACACACAGATTCTTGCATTCCCAAGGCTGGGTATGACATTTGCTCTAAAACATCCAGGTTGGCAATACTACTACATTCAGCAGGATCAAGGTTACACTTAGTGTCTTTCTGAGTTCTACTCATAGAATCATAGAGTGGTTTGGGTTGGAAGGGATCTTAAAGGTCATCTAGTCCCAACTTTTGCCATAGGCCAGGACACCTCGCAATAGAACAAGTTGCTCAGAGCTCCACGCAGCCTAGTCTTTAACGCTTCTAAAGGATGGGGCAGCCACAGCTTCTCTGGGCAACCTGTTCCAGTGCCTCCCCACCCTCACAGTAAAGAATTTTTTCTGTTGATAATTTAAACCTACTCCCTTGCAGTTTGGATCACTGTATAACTAGAACATTTTACTGTGTGCTTCTGTCCTGATGTTCTGGAGGCTGCAAGAGGATTTGGCATTGTACTGGATTTACATGGTCAAGCTTCAGTAGCGCAAGGGGAGCTACAGAGGTGGTTTCTGCAATGAGCTGCCAGAAGCTTTCTTCATGTCTGGCAGAGCCAGTCCCTGGCAAAACTTCAAAGACAGATGTACTGCTGGTCAAGGCTGGGCCAATTAGTAATGGGGGTAACACCTCTGTGATAAAAAATTTAAGAAGAAAGGAAAAAAACAAAAATGCACAGTTGTAATGGCAGCCAAAGAAAAGCAGAGTGAGAACATGTGAGAGAAACAACTCTGCAGACATGAAGGTCCATGGAAAATGAGGGGGAGGAGGTCTCCAGGCACTGGAGCTGAGATTCTCCTGCTGCCTGTGGTGCACACCATGGTGAAGCAGCTGTGCCCCTGCAGCTCATGGAAGACCAAGGGCATGCAGAGATCCACCTGCAGCCCATGGAGGAGCCCATGCCAGAGCAGGTGGATACCTGAGAGGAGGGTATGACTTCCTTCCTACAGAGAGAGAAACCCACTGTGGAGCAGCCTGTCCTTGAAGAACTGCACCCCATAGAAGAGTGACCCATGCTGCAGCAGGTTTGGGGAGGACTGTTGCCTGTGGGATGGGCACACATTGCAGCAGTTCACAGGGAGCTGCTGCTCTTGAGATAGACTCATGCTGGAGAAGTACTTGGAGATCTGTCTCCTGTGGGAGGGACCCCACAGTGGAGCAGGGGAAGGACTCCTCTTCCTGAGCAGCAGATGAAACCACAGGTGATGAACTGACTGTAAACCCTCATTCCCTGTCTCCCTGCCCCTCAAGGAAAGAGGTAGAGTGGGGAAGGAGAGAGGGGTGGGGGAAAGGTGTTAAGCTTTTATTTTATTTCTCATTATCCTGCTCTGATTTTATTAGTAATAAATTCACTTCATATCTCTAATTCAAGCCTGTTTTGGCTGTGACAATATTTAGTAAGGGATCTCTCCTGGACCTTAACTCATGAAGCGTTCTTTAAATTTTCTCTCCTCTGTCCGGCTGTGGAGGAGAGTGAGAGAGCTGCTTTGGTGGATGCCTGGCAGATGCCTGGCACACTACAGTCCAGAGGCAGACTTATGCACAGAAAACATCTTGAATCACAATTTTTCATTATCGACTAAGCATATGGTATAAAAACCATAGCACTAGATAAGAACATCTCTCACCTAACACTTCCTATCATCCCTACATATAAAAAACCATAGCAGATGCTGAACAAATATAATTTTAAGATATATGTTTAGCTCTGTCTTAACCCTACTTTCTATGAAGGGTACCAGTGAAAGACACTATTTATTATATATCTGCGTTATAAAGTCCCTTGCTCAGTAATCAAATATATACAACACTGAGAATCCCATTAATTTAAACAACCTCTGGACATGAGGAACACTTAGGTTATTCAATAGCAGGAGTAACAAAATTGATCTTTGTTTTTACTTTTTTTCTTTTAATAAAACCAGATTAAAAAAACCCTAAACTCAAACGAAAAGACAGAGACTGGCAACTAATCTGCTCTCCAAACTCCAGGAATAGGTCCTCACTTATGGGGGACAGAATCTCTTAATTGTATTAAGCTGGGATAGTAAGAATGCCTACCAACAAAGCAATAATTACAATGTTATTAGCAATATTGACAAAAGAAGGACATATCAGATCTGAATTATTATGAAAATTTTGTTTCTTGAAAGGGTTATCATGTCCTCTAGCTACCAGATGGTTTATAAAACAGTTGTCTTCTTCTAGAAAATATATTCTTACTGTGACATGGTCAGCCCTAAATACTGTTAGCTCATCATAAACAACAGCAGGTTTATTTCCCAAAATGTAAAGTCTCTTGAAAAAGCCACAATACCTACCCTTGCTTCCTGGCTCCACAATATTTTCTGCACTGACTTCTTTCATTGGACTTTGAACTTCTGGTTCTGATTGGACATTTTGATCAGGCAATTCAGTGCCTATCTGACCATTCTGTAATCTCTGTTTCAGCAATGACACCTAAACAAAATGTTCTTTTTGTTAAAAACATCCAAGGATTCTAAGCAGGTAATTTTTTAATCTTCAAAACTAGAAAGAATTAAATTAATTTTGGTATTAGCAATTAGAAAAAGGAAAAATCCGTCTGAAATTTTTTACCATTTTTTAGAAGTCAGAATTATGCTTCCAATTAACAAAATAAAATGACAATGGGTAGAGAAATAAAAAAAATTAAGTAAAATACATTAATTTTGCTAAAGCAATTTTAGGTCAAACATCTCCTAATGGTGATATCTTGATAACAAAAACACCACAAAGCCATTTAAGTCCAAATCAGTCAATCATATTTAACATGAGTGAGATTTTTACAAAGATATCCTGTATCACAAAGGCACACAATTTCTAGAAAATTCTAAATTCACAAGAAGCTTTCCAACTTCAGATTAATTATAATAAAACATGGATATGCATTACAGGAAATATATAGCTAAAAAGAAAAAGTAAGAAGAGCAGTTTTCAACATCTCCTGGGTAAATTATCTTACCTGAGTTTGCAGGACACTAATAAGCTGATCCTTTTCTTCTAAGGAAGCGTCAAATTCCTCTTGGAGATGTTTCTTAGCTTGTTGATCCATCTGGAGCTCCTGATAATACACACGTATCTCAAATGAATACTGAAATGTGAACTCAAAAGACTTGCAATAATATTATGAAATAATATCTTAAATATCTCTTTCATACTTGTGATCCCAAAATACAACCATAAAGTTTATATTTTATATTTTATATTTTTATATTTTTTACTTTTTGTTTTTTCTTATTTTACAACAGTCCACGCATTATAAGACCATCCAATTATAATACCAGCATTAAAACAGCAAGAGTCTAGATTTGATGCAAAATTATCAAGGATTCTTCTTCCTAAAAGTAAGTTTGCACAGGGATCATTTCAAGCCTGCTCCTGATAAACTGTCTTCCATGCACACATTTCTCCTGGAAGCTGAAGACTGCACTTTGGCAGATTCTTCATTTAGCCACCAAATTAAGTCAACATGAAGAGAAGAAATATAAAATTCATTATGCTCATTAAATATGCCACCATCCTAAAATGACAAATGCCATGTATAAGAGAAGAAAATTGGTCTTTTTAGTCCACAAATGTGTCTCAAATGAGAAAGGCAGAGAATGCCGAATAATTTAAATATGTGGCTTATACTTGATATTTACATGCATTTGTTTGGCTGAACACTCTAGAAACTTGTAGATATTGCCTAAATTCATTAGTAGGATCTGCTGAGTCTTGTATTTCCTGAAGGAGGTTTCTTCTAATTACTTCCTATGCTTTTAAAGTTTAAATATTTAAATTTCTTTAAATAATTATAATTCTAATAGAAAATAAATGTACTTAAATTAATTCACATCCAATTCCTTATTGAGAGAACCAGAACCACACATATATCATGCATGCACTGCAGATATTTTTGGAAACTTTTAAATCTTTTTTATTTATATATTTGTTTCATCCATATATATCTTACCCATGATTTAACCCAGGGAAAGAATGCTTCTATGATTGTTATTCTACACAGGTGACTTGTATAAAAGCAATCACTACCCATATACATGAGTTCCATTAGGTGAAGACAGAGGACAATAGAAAGAGAAAGAAAGGATGAAAAAGTGAGTGAGACAAAATCGAGCACTGGATGCTTCCTGCGCTGCTTTCCTCCAATTCTGAATCTTGTTTTTATGCTGTCTTGCTGTCTATCCCTTACCTCCCACAGTGAATGCCATGCCACAGATGAGGCTGATAACAGTTTTGAAAACCACAGCTGTAGGAGCTGAGCCTGTCCAGCTGTGCACAGGCAGGACAGTTAGGGAAAAGCATCACTGCAAAAACCATTCCTCTCTTCCCAACTATACCACTTCTTAACACTGCATTGCCTCATGTTCTCAGCAACTATTGATCACACTTCTGCCCTGTGCTTCTGAGCTTTAGAAGCAGATCTCTTCAAACAAAGCAAAGCAGGCCAGTGTGAAAACAAGTGTCAAAAAGAATTATTGAAACCAACACAGAAATGGTCCTCTTTGGATCTCAGAGTCCCTTCTGATCCTTATTCTCAGAAGGAGAAGACTGAAGACTGCTTTAAGACTGGTCTTGAGGAATTACTCCTCTAACAGGAGACAACTAAGGTAAGCAAAACAACATTGATTTCTAGGGACTGTGCCACACTGTCAGTACAGTCTCAAATGAAGATAAGTTTACTCTTACATGGCCCTCTTAGAAAAAACTTGTCTGATTAAACATATTTACAGGGGAAATGGTCTGTATCGTGAAGAAAAGGATTATTATAGTTTATTTCTGATAACAAATTACTACATCAATGAATGAACTACTTTGGACCATTTTAGTTTCCACAATGGAAACTTACCATTTTATTTGTAATTTTTCCTTCCTTTTTTTACCTAATGCTGCAACACCTGGGTTTCCAAAACGCTTTTTGAAGTGTATCAACTAATGTAAAAGAATTTCAGTGTTAGATTTGAAGGAATCTTTAGATTTACAAGACTAGGTAGGTGTAGGAGAAGGGAATATAAGTGACCTCGTCCCTGGTAAGTAACAGCTGTGTTAATTAACCAATACAGCCTTGCCCCTGATGAGTCATAGCTATAGCAAATAAAAAGAAGTGTGATAAAAGGGAGTGGGTTAGCTGGCAAAGATCATGAAGGAGGAACCTTGAATAAGTAATAAAAGGAGGATCATTAGGAAGAAGGATGTAGGGGAAAGCAAATTACTGCTGTGAGGTCAGTCTGGATCTGCAGTTAGAGCCTGTTGTTAGAACCTGTAGTCATAGTCTAGCTAAGTAAAAGCCTGCATTTAGAGTCTGTAAACTAATACATGCACTCACAGTTTAGCAGGAAATAACCAGCAGTCAGAGGCTGCATGGGAAACCTACAGTAGGAGCTTGCTGCAGCCAGAGTTAGTGAATAGTTGGAGTCAGGATGGCTAAACTGTAAAGAGGAATAAACCAGGACCCTTTCATGCTTGATAAACAAGAAGTCTGTGTCTTGGCTCATTTCTACCCTCTAACAAGAGGGCTGCTGCAACAGGTAAGAATGAAATTAAATTTTACATGAAATGTTTATATATACAAAGGTATACATAGAAATTGGAAATACATTTGTAACTTATCTATATATATGAATCACAAAGACTATGACAAAAGTGAAAAATAAAATGCACATGTCTAAGTTGTTGTTATATGCCAAAGATTTAGTTCTGTTCCTCATATGCCTTTCTGACTTTAACAAGGAACAATAAACTAGAATCCTACAGGAGCATGCTGATACAGACCTAACACAGAATAAGCTTTTTCATTTGACCTTGTAGTGAACCTAGAAAAGCTACAACCTTGGCAAGCTGATACTGACAGAGGCACAATGGTTTCTTCCCTCCTATGCACTGACAGTTTAGCTTAGGACATGGTTACAGTCCAGACATAAGCTACAGCTCAGATGAGCACAGTACTCCCAGCACTGACTGACTCACTGTTCTCAGCTGCTGGGGCAGAAACAGCACAGATGTGAACCAAAATGCCATCTCACTAGCACATACAATTCACAGCATGAATTACCTGAATTACTTTCCGGATTGCTGAAGAGTGCCCAGCAATTTGCCAGTGACATTCCTTGAAATGACTGGCTGCCCGACTAGTCACAGGGATAGCTCCTTGTGGGTGAGCTTGAGCCTTGAGTACACACGTGGCCAAATGCTCACAGTCACCAGGTCCTGGTCCCTGTCTGTGGGCAAAACACCCAACTGCCTGGAGTGAGCCTGCCTTCAGGAAAAGGTGGGACCTCAGCCATGGTCTAATGGCTCCTGCAACCTCCACGCCAGTGCTGCTGCTGAATATGGCATATGCCAGAAGCAGGTGTGCAGTTGTAAGACAAAGCCTGTGATTTTGGGCTAAATGGTACCTAACTCTCTAGCAATGTAAGAGTACAGACAAAGGCCCTTGCACACCCATCTCCAAACCTGGTGTTGCACTAGCTCCTGAAGCAATAAAATGGCTTCAGCTTCACCAGGTTTTCAACAACATGGTGTTGTTGAACTTGCCCTTTTAATCTGTTCAGCCTGATCATCTATACATGTTTTTGAAGTTCATTGTGTTTATTATCAATACCAAATACACTAGAGCTTCTCCTTTTCATTTCATTATAACCTAAGGAGGCAAGTCATAACACAATTTACTTAATTTTATGATTGAAACCAAACTATACTAGAATCCATAAAACAATGTAAGTATTAAAACTGAGATAAAGATGAATTTTTTTAATTATCCTAACTTTTTTTGATAGTCATTGAAATCCTTATGGAAATGTGCCTATTACTTGTGTTTGCCTGAATTAGTATTTGTCAGTAATAGAACAGCAACAAATTGTACAGGCACATCTATGGCTAGGCCCAACAATACTGCAAGAACCACACACACTTCTACCTATTTCACAATGAGCAAGAGAAGTAGTTCAGTTGGTGATGCACTGCTCTGTCTTAAGAATGCAGCAATAAACTGCTGAATGGGAAGCACGCCAGAGGAGTAACACCATATAAACAGAAAAACAAAAGCAGTAAAATACCCTGCTCTGCAATAGAAAATATTTTGTGAACAAAAAAGTCAAAAGCTAGGCAGAAAAAAATCCTAGTAGGTGTGATATAAAGTATACATGCAATCAATAAAAGAAATTACCTCTCTCAGTTCTCCAATTCTGCGAAGTGCTTTATCCTGGCTTTGACTCAGAATGCTCTTAAGAGAAAAGGAAGAATAAAGATCAGGTGCGTTAAATGTAATTTTTAAATAGATAAATAAATTTTTAAAATTCACGGATGTAATGATTTGTTTCTCTTTCAAGTCGCACTTGATTTGCAAGTATTGCCATAAACTGCCAACTGTGGGTTAGCAATTTATTAATGTCACCCGAAAAGAGCTGATTCAACTAAAAAGGCTTGAGTACACTACTTCAGTTATTTTGACAAATTAATTTTACCTTGGCTTCCTTTGAAATCTCAGCTATGAAATCATCTTCCGTTACACATAAACAACACACTGAAAATTAAATCTGTATTATCACTACACATTTTAAGATTCGAAAACACATGCAGGTAAAAGAGGATGAAAAGTAATGCTCACCTGCAGCTTCTTTTTTTCCCGCTGGATAACTTGATAAGCAGACACTAGCTAAAATACACAAATCAGATATAAAGATAATATATCTGCATATAACCATCAAAATAATTTCCTTAGTTGTATTACTACCTGCATTTTCAAACTCTTCACTCCACTTGAGAACACTCTTTTGATAGAAATGTACTTAAGTTTTCTTAATTTTTCTTTTTCTATCCATAAAACATCTCCAATGTATTAAAAAATACAAGCCTACATGACAAAACAGTGATGTTACTCAGCATTCATACAGTTTTCCCTTCTCTGAGATGACACATCACATACCATTCTTCAACACAGGGAGTCAAACCCTAGAGTATCAGAAAGTTACATCCCAGACAGCTACCCCACAGGAGTGACCACTTGTAAGAGTACATGACCCAGGGAGATTAAGCAAAAATAATTTTACAAACCGCATGCATTAAAAAACACATTTCCAAATTTAACAAAAAAAGGTATAATATTCTCATCCCATATGCTTTGCATATATCCAGCAAAGACAGATTGAAAGTGGAGAGTATTTAATTTCTCTCTCTACGCTGACAAAAGGAGTAACTGCACAACTTAGTTTACTTCAATATTTGATTACAACTGCCAAGTAGTGTTATGTTGAAGTAGCATAAGGGCACTTGGAATTAGAACATTCTGTTTTCAAATTCCTGAAAAATTTAAGAAAAGCAAATCTAGAATACCAAAACCAGAAATCAGTAAGTCAAAATCTATCTTCAAATTCTTATTTAAAATAAATAAACACTCTCAGAATTCAAATAAACAATTTCAGAATTACTTTTAATTTCCAAGTCATATTTATTTTGCCCTTATTAGAAAATCAGAACTGCTATGGATGGTTTCCCAAACCATATTTTTGAGATGCTAACTTTGCTCTGTTTTAAGAGAGAAAAAGTACTTTTGTCTTAATTACTCATTATATATTGAAAAAAGTTTTTTCCAAGCTCCAGCAAAACAATTAATTTGCAATTGAACTAAACAAAGTCACAAAACCAGGAAGAAAAACCAAGCCTTTTTGACAGAGTAAGTTAGGACTTGGTGGACAGATTACACTAACTGAAAAAAACCCCCAAACAACCAAAACAAGCACTACAACAAATCCACAAACTAAAGAATTTCTTTTTAGCAACTACTATTTACATAAATTAAAAAAAATACTTATTACACTAGCTGGAAGTGAAGGAATAATTACTGTGAGACAACTGCTTTTTCAGGAATATGCTGAATACTGCAGTCACTGTAAACATATTTTAGATTCCAGGGAATTTGAGAAAAGTCTGCACAGGAATTTTTGTATTTGAGGACAGGAAACTTTAAAAGAATTGTAAAAAACAGTGTAAACATCCAATTTTAAATACAACACATTCATACTTCAAAAAACAATAAAAAAACACAAACAAAACTCCAAAACTAATTTAAAAACCCAATACCAAAACACCACTATCAGTTAGACAGCTTTATTTTCCCCAGTAATTTGAAAAATGAGTAGTGAAACTACTTATATAGCTGGTTTTCACTAAAATACCAAAAAATACGTTTGAATTAATTCCTCCCAGGGAACACCTGGAAATTATGAAGAACTTGTTTCTTGAAAACAAAATGCTTGCGTATTGCCCATGGACAGAATATACACTGTGCATTTCAAGAACAAAGTTGCAGGAAAAGAAATAAATTTGCTGTGATGGGAGTTCAAGTCATGCTTATCTCTGTAGTGAACTCCACCCCCTGCTATATGCTTTCAGTTGAAATCTTAATATGCCTGCTCTGTGTCAGTAACCATTAATTAACTTCTACTGCTGACATCAGAAAATTATTTACAAACAAGAGAAGAAAAAGATTTCCATGTTTTATTGCCAGAAAAACATTTGACCTATCTAGGTCAAAAATAACTAGACTTAGAATTATTTAACTTCTGTGTTAGTTAAGTTGAAAAATTTGCTCCAAATAGGAAAACAAAAAGACTGTCCACTGCTGCAGTATCTCTTAGCCTAATCTATTTCCCCTTTCTGCCTAGCTAAACCAGTCATATTGCCTACCTCTGAGTACTTTCCCCTATAGTTGCCCAAACTGCGCTCCATTCTACGCAGACGCTGCAGCAACTGCTCTTTGCTGAAGCTGTCCATATTTCCCAGAGGCTCTTCTGTTTCACTTTCAATGTCAGAAGGTGAATCAAAGGTGGGACTGAGAGCTTCCAAGTCTTGTCGATTCAGTGAGTCCCTTGAAGAACTTCGTACCAGGGACTCTTTAGAAGAAGAGCGAAATAGGGTCTCTTTAACTGGGCTTCGAAACAAAGACTCCATGGAGGGAACTCGAAGCTGAAGCCTCTGGGCAAAAGACTGACTGTCACTTTGCTGCAAAAATTCAAAGAAAGCAATTATTTCTGCACTGCTTTTGGGCAAACAGACACACTAAAGTCCAGGAAAGAGACCTGTGCAAAGCAACTACTGTTGTCTAATATATGCATGACACCAAATACCTGCCACTCCCTTAAAAGACTCATCTCCTTGTGCAGAAAAATCAAGCATGCAACTTCCAGATGTGCACAGTTTCAGACAGCAACTAAATCTAATAAACTACATGATTTAAACATTTAGAAGAATGCATTTCTGTGTCATCTCCCAAAAAGGTGAAGAATGTGTAACTAATATAAATGGTTGTTTACTACTGTCTCAAACTTGAAAAGTGCAACTGACTCACTTCATGATGTATTACAAGAAGACTGTATTTAACTTAAGGACACAGATACTTTCCTATGATAAAGGGAACACGTTAATGGTAGATGTCCTTGTATTATAGTTAGCTCTAGCAAGCAATCTTGAACAGTCCTTTTCTTATTTTTATTTTAAATGGCTTTATGATTTTTACATAAAACGAAATTATTGATTTATGCAGCTATAGTACTTACTTCACTCTATACTGAAAGATTCTCTGCTGTGGTAACCTATACTGCTGGTGCTATAGATGTGTAAGATGTGAAAGCACTGCTGCGCAATGTTGCCCCTACAATCAAATGTTGAGGGACATGTGCCAGAAGTCACTGCTACTCCCTTTTCAGCAAGCTAAGTGTTTCCCTGAGACATATTAAAAAAGGACCTACATCTTTATCGCTAGTGACAATATTTTTAGCCTACCCACTCTTTTCCCTCAGCTAGAAGGTAGCTGTTGAGACATGCAATAGGCCCTCTACTTTTGAAAGTGAGTTTAATGCTCTGTATCCTATCCTATGATGGCTGTGCAACAAGACACATCTCAATGCTGGCAGTCTGCTAAGCAGTCCTTAAGGAAAACAAAAGCTCCACACATCAGTGACAATACTTAATACCAGCTAATGGGATTACACTCAAACAAAATATCTGTGCATCCTGACAGGTAAGTACTTACATCCCTACTTCAGCATGAAGACATATACTGGGCACTTAAGCCAATGTAACACAAACACAACACAGTAGTGAAAGATTAAACAAACTCCCCATGCCCTCCACATACCTGTGGAGAGACAGGTTCACTTCCATTGTTTTCTGTGGATCCAGGAAGTGGTTGTTTATTCAAGTTCTACAGGAGGTAAAAACAACCGTTAGAAGAAACAGAGCACAAGGACTGTAATCCAATGATTACTAGAAATAGCATTTTCCTAGAAACAGCTTTTTCCTTTGTCTGTGTTTTTAGTACTTTCTTTAGAAAGCTTAAGATACCTTCATGCAAACAAGCTCATTTGTTAAATTCAAAACAGATGGCTGCAATATGCAGAACTACAAAGCAGCTATGTGCGCATGGATTAGCATGAGACAGCTGCAAATACGGAAATCTCCAATTAAGTAGTTCATAATGATTACTTATATAACATTTATGGACAAATCACAGACACACCAAAAAGACAAAATTATAGCAGGAAAATCCAACTGATGACTAGAATTTACAGCCAGTATGAGTAAGAGTTGGCTGTAACACCATCTTTCTCTGTTTTGGTGCACTGAGAAGGCAGAAACTACCTGGAAAAGAACTGCTGGTAACAAACTATTTAAAACTCCAACAAGCATAGGAAGAAAATTAGACTTTCAGAAAATTCATCTGTTGGGAGTTAGATTTGCCTCTTTTTTCACTTACAGAATTTTTTTCCCATAAGTTTCTAGGAAACCTTAATGACTACTTAGTCAGAACAAAGGGAGCAGTTAAAAGACATAGGAGCACAAGGCTACACCTATTGTTTTTAAGTCTCTGGGAGTGTCCCTCAGAGGGGAGAGATAACTCCAGCTTTGGGAAAGGTAAAAAGAGCTCAGAGAAGGGGGCTCACTCTTGCTCTCAGCATCCAGGAAGACAGTCAAGCTGCCCCTCGCTGTAAGAACAGTTCACAGCCATCACTCTGCCTCTTCCTAAGAAACTACAATCATTGCTTGTGTACCCGGGAATCCTACTTGTTTTCTCTAGCCCTCCCCCCACTGCCGCTGTTTCTTCAGAGCTTTAAAGCTTTCCTGCTACTCTGTAGCCCTGCACTGCCCAGCTCTGCCGGGATACCCCCTGCCATTCCAGCCCCCAGCGCAGAGCTCCTCATCTCATCCACCAGCCCGGGACTTTCCACTGTTCCAGCCTGGCCTCTCGGAGTCCTGCAGGGGCACCAAGATCAGACTGCTCCGGGCTTTTTGTGAAAGAAAGCCCTCAAAGTTCTTAGTTCTGTTTATTATTAATGCTGCAGTTGTTGTTTGTTTGTTGTTTTGTCATATATCCTAGTAAAGAACTGTTATTCCTATCCCCATACCTCTGTCTAAAAAGCCCCTATAATTTTATAAATTAAGAGTAATTTGGAGAGAGAAGATTCAAATTCTCCATCTCTAGAGAAGTCCTACCCCCTTCCTAGCAGATACCTGTCGTTCAAACCAGGACGACATCTTACAGAAAACTTCTGCATTCCTAAAGAAAGCAAAACAAAACACACACACACATTAAAAAAATGGTTTGGGTTTGGTGGGGTTTTTTCTAATGGTTTGGGGTTTTTTTACAGAGTTTAGAATTTCTGTTTCTAGCCTGTCTATCCTGCTTTTCCTGCATCCTGTGTTTGGGTGTTTGCTAACCCAGTCCTAATTTTCAAGAAGGATGACCCTGGAAACTACAGGTCTCTTAGTCTCACTTCATTGACTGATAAAATTATGGAGGTGATTTTTCCAGGAGTTATTGAAAAACAACTGCAAGACAGAGCAATCCTTGGTCCCAACCAGTAATGGGTTCATGAGGGGACACTCCTGCCTGCCAAATCTGTTTCCCTTTTACTTCAAGGTTACCCACTGAGCTGACCAAAGGAAGCCACTTGTAATCTTTTTGGATCTCATTAAAGCTTTTGATACTGTCTGTCATAGGATCCTTCTGGACACAATGTTCAGCATACAGCTAGATAAACACATCATGCAGTGTGTGAGCAGCTGGCTCATGGGTCAGGCTTAAATGGTTACAGTGAATGGGGTGACACCAGACTGGTGAGCCATCACTAGTGGGGTTCTACAGGGCTGCATCCTCGGCCCTGTGCTCTTCAAAGTCTTCATAAATTACTTGAATGCAGGACTTGAAGGAACACTAAGTTTGACAATGATACTAAGGAGGAGCTGTTGACTCCTTTGAAGGCAGAGAGGCACTGGAAGAGGGGGCCTCAGCACATTGGAGGGCTGAGTAATTAGCAACCATATGAAGTTTAACGAAGACAAGAGCCAAATTCTGCACCTGGGATGGGGCAACTTTGGATGTACAGGCAGACTGGGGAACAAGACACTGGAGGGCAACACCATGGAAGGGGACCTGGGAATCCTGGTTGGTGGCAAGTTGAATGTGAGTCAGCAGTGCCCACACAGTCAGGAAAGCAAACTGCATCCTGGCTACATCAGCCACAGCATCACCAGCTGGGCAAGGGAGGGGATTGTCCCCTCTGTTCTGCACTGGGGCCGCCTCACCCTGAGTACCGTGTGCAATTTTTGGTGCTACAATAGAAGAAAGATACAAAGATACTAGAGAGTATCCAAAGAAGGGCTACACAGATGATGAAGGGCCTTGAGGGAAAGTTGTACAAGGAGCAGCTGAGGTCACCTGGCTTGCTTATCCCAGGGAAGACAGAGGGGACATCTCATAAGTTTACAACTTCCTCATGAGGGAATGTGAAGGGGCAAGAGCTCTGGTGAGCAGTGACAGGACCTGAGGGAACAGCATGAAGCTCTGTCAGGGAAGATTATGTTGGATATTAGAAAAAGGTTCCTTACCCAGAGGGTGGTTGGGCACTGGAACAGGCTCTCCAGGCAAGTGGTCACAGCATTAAGCCTATATGAGTCCAAGAAGTGATTGGACAACACTCTCAGGAATATGGTGTGATTCTTCAGGCTGTACTGTGCAGGGACAGGAGCTGGACTTGGGTCAAACTTGTGGGTCCCTTCTAACTCAGGATATTCTATGATTCTAACTTACACAAATCCAGGTGGGTTTTTTGCTGTATAAATCCAGTCCAAGTGAATTAGTAGAATATGCTAGAAACCATCCTGGACACGGATTTTTTCAAGAGAAGTGAAACACTGAGGCATATCAAACAAAATATGGGTGAATTAATCTAATTCATCTGTAGCTCTTAACTTCCAATCAAGCTGTACCCCGACAGTTATATGCCAGCTGCAAAATCTAAGGTGTACATAGAACTGAAATCTCAGTCATAATTACCCTTGTGTATATATATCTCCTACATGATCACACTCATAGCTTCTATTCTGGATATGCTGATAAGCATACCTAAACAATTATGTGGCAGAGGAATGATTCACTGTAAAAGGGCTTCAAAAAGGTCTGACACAGAGCAAATTTAAGGTAGGACAGAAACACCACAAAACAAAGAGAAATCCAGATAATTAAGGAAACCAGAAAACTGAGCAGTTACCCGTATGCAGACAAAACAAAACGAAGATTAGGTCTGGATTTGGAAACTGTGGTTCACCTGGCTTGAACAAAATCTGCATTCTGCTTCAGAACACTATCCTGTGGCAGTGGATTTGTTCCTACTGGATTAACAGTTTTTACAGGTTTTAAATTGAAGCACTTCTACACTGTACTTTTGGCTCCATTACTCGTTCACGTTTTTTCTCCTAACAGGAAAAGTTAATAATTAGATAATCCAAATTAAAAAAATAGATTCTGCTTTATAATTTACAAAGCATCTGCTGTGCTACTATAGGACTGACAACAGAGGAAGACAAACACTTTACCAAGGACTTCACAAAAAGATTGACTGGGCATTGGAATGGGCTGCTCAGGGAGGTGGTGGTTTTGCCATCTCTGGAGGTACTCAAGACTGAATATGGCACTTAGTGCCAGGGTCTAGATGACAAGGTAGTGTTAAGTCACAGGTTGGACCTAACAATGATGATCTCAGAGGCCTTTTCCAACCTACTTAGTTCTGTGACTCCGTGACTTAGAAACTAAATACACAACCTTCTTTCAAAAATCATGCATTCTGATACACATAAAAAAGAGTTAAAGGAAACTATGAAGGGTTTGTGCATGTAATTCATAAGTATAATTTAATATAACATTTATTTTTAAACACAAGATTAAGTAGGTTTATTAAATTTATTAAGGTTCTTATGAATATAAAACCCATGGATGCTGTTCTTTTCTGTGAAGATGCTTAAAAAGCTGCCATTTAAGGACCTATAAAGACTCTTAAAAAGATAATTCCAAAATTAAACTAGTGCTGCCACTTCTAAATGGTTTTTACTCATTATGCAGGCATCTTTGTATACAATCTATGGGAACAAAAGAAGAACCTGTATTTGGGGTTATATCTTCTATTGGCATAAATAATAAAAGGGATACACTAACAATCTTTCATATAAAGAATGGACTACCATAGGTATCTGGCTGCTGCAAATCTGCAACACTGTGCTCTAGGGCAGAGGATTGTATTTGGG
The DNA here is from genome assembly GCA_013400215.1 of Cisticola juncidis. Taxonomy (NCBI): domain Eukaryota; kingdom Metazoa; phylum Chordata; class Aves; order Passeriformes; family Cisticolidae; genus Cisticola; species Cisticola juncidis. Next base: position 265,167 of record VXBR01009379.1, on the reverse strand, counting down.
TGTAAACACACTGAATGGTAAGCATGAAGGGAAGTTGCTATATATAAGTATAGATCCAAGAGGCTTTGAAAACCTTAAAAGCCCTAGCCTTTCATAAGCCTGCAGAGAGCTTTCAGCAATATTAGACTCACACAGCACAAGCAGCCATTCTGAAAGTCTTAAAGCCAGGAGCTACATCAGGGTTTCTGGAGACCAATGGAAGTTATTCCTCGACAAACTTGCAGAACATAACATCCATATCTCTTACAAAGACAGCTATACTTACAATCTCTAATAAAAATGTTGCTTTTTACTACAAAGATGTATAAATCAGAGCTCAGTTTCAACTGGAGCACATTAGAGTGTTCCAGTAACATTTGTGCCACCTTACTTCCCTATTGCTGAAATGCAAAATCATACTTACTTCTCAAAGCTATGAATAGATTAGCAAGTCTGAGAAGTAAAAGCTTAAATGTCTGTATTTAAAAATGTTTTACTGCTTTTAATAGTAATACTTGCTCAAGTATTCCAAAACTGAGTAATTATGGAGAGAGAAAGGAAGGAAAGCTTAATACATGTTTTCTTCCCTTATTTTCCTCTATTTTTTTCTTTAAAAAAAAACCCCACTGCGTCCAAGGATATTTTGAACTGTTTCTTCATGCATCAAAACCTTTGCAGTTTACTTAGTAAACAGTTTATACTAACATTATCCATGCAAAAAAATCCAGTTACAGTCACTTCTCTATGCCATTCACTCTCAGATCACATATACATTATACATATACAGTTAAAATACTGCTGTGTTTTAGCAGAATTAATATGCATTTCTCTGTGTTGGTAAAGCTTCCCTCTTCTGTATTTTTAGTGTACCTAGGTTTTGTAAACACATATAATGTGGGTGTTTCTTTAATATATTTTTTTAATCAGTCATCCTATTCTCTAGAAACTTTCCTATCATTTATTCCCCCTCCCAATTCTTATTGTGAATACTGCTCTAGAATTTTCAAAAAGTTTAGAGAACAAAAGGAGTTTTACAGGTAACATACTATTAATACACACTGGTAACACATTAACAATAACTGTTACATTACAATTATTTGCATGTAAGCAGTCTTGCATATAAATATGCCAACCAATAAATATGCCACTAAAGTACATACTAAAAGATCATATAAAGACAACATTGGAGCACTCACACAAACAGGTTATTTGAAATTTTTTTTTTTCAAGGTAATTCTGTTGTGTAGTGAAAATTTCAAAAAGCTTACTTAAGTTCACAGTGAATCTTTAAGTCACAATTCCTGGACCTGGAATATGGTCAGAATAGTTTCCAGGACCACCATTTTAATCACTGTTTCTGTCCAATTTTGTTTAGCCTGAGAGAGAGAAGTGCAACACAATATGGTGTGTTGTGCTATGTCCTGCTTATTAAATTTTGATCCTTTTATAAGTTTCAGTGACTGGTCATTTAAAACCATGAGCAGGAAAAGAGCACTTAAAAAGTAATCATGAACTATCACTGTGAAATGGAGTTCTAAAAATTACTGTGCTTTAAATCACTTACGGATTCAGGAATGCCATGCCACTGAAACACGTGAAAATGCCATTCCTGTCCTTTGCCAACAAGAAGAATACAGCTTTCTCTGTGCCTAGATCAGAAAGCAGAAGTCTGACTTCCTCCCTATGCCTGCTTCTTTTTCTTCATTTCTTGCCTCTTCTCACTGAGCTTCTCCACTTACATATGAAGACAACACTTCCAGGCAAAGAAACATATATTTAAAGTAAAAGCTAATTATTAAAAGAAAGACAATCAATATCAATATCCTCACAATAATAACTGCCAGATATCAACTAGATTAATTTATGTGTCTATGTGAAATAACTATTTCCTGCTACCATTAGTAGTAAATTACACACTACATTTCACTGTATCTGGCAAATAGCATGTAAGTTTTACACCAAGAACCAATCTCATTGTTAATTCTATCCATTTATCTTGAAATACATACAGTCATAAATAAATATGAAGAAGAAATTTCTATGCAACACACATACAAACTTGTACAACAGTTATTTAAATTTGTGTAGTTATGTGTATAAGAAAAAATATGTTAATTCTTTAATGTTACAATGAATTCACATCATACAGCATAGCAGACAGGAGCTATCAGGTACCTCTGTGAAATTTAGTGCAGGGTTAGCAACAAGGTAGTTAAGACAGAGGCCTTTGTGAGAACAATCCACAAGCAACTAAGTTTGCCTTCTAGTACATTATTCTCCTCCACCTGCTAAAGGCATCACTAAGAGGCGTGGGGAGGACTCACCACACCGTCAGTCTGTGGCTTAGGTTGTTTGGTGGGATCCAAAGCAAAGATAGTATACTCAGAGAGAAAAGCAGGTTCTGCTATCATCCCGGCTAACAGCTGTTATTCAATGCAAAAAGGAGGAAAATGAAAATAAATCAAGCAATAAGGAACATTGCAAAATTTTACTCCATTTTTCCATGCTACCAAAACATAACAAAACAATACAGCAGTTTATGAGAAAACAGATATTGAGAAAGGGAGGACATAACCGGGAAATATGCACTAGATAATTTCAGAACAGCCAAAATACAGTTTGGATAATTTAGAATTAAAGCATGCTATTTAAAAGATGCTAGTTTAGCCCAAGATAAAAACTGTTTCAGGCATTGCTATTGTAATTTTTTTAAACTTCTGTGGATGAGTTGTCTTCATATATCACTGAGCCCTATTTGCTCTCAGTTATTCATGAACAACTCATTATTCTAAAAATTCTATCACTATTTCAGTTATATATAATATAAAATGCTTCCTTTTGACTATTTGGCATCTAATGCTTTTATACACTGCTTTTATTCTGTCTACATTTTAAACCATTCCTTACAATTTTTTTAAGCTCCTAGGCAGACTATTTTGTAAAACTGAATTTAACCATCTCACATAGGAGGGACCCCATGGCATAGCAGAGAAAATACTTCCTTCCCTGAATGAACAGAAAAAAGGTCTCGGGTGACAAACTAACCAAAAGTCCCACTCCCTGTCTCCCTGCATTGTTGGAGGAAAGAGGGAGGGGCTGGGGGGGAAAAAAGTGTTTTAAAGGCTCATTTTACTTCTCATTATCCTTCTCTGACTCTGTTAATAATAAATTTACCTTATACCTTTCAATTTGGACCTATTTTGCCTTCAGAGTGTTTTCTCCCAATTCTTAGCTCAACTCATGAACCTTTCATTACTTTCCTTTCCCTCTCCTCTGCCCAACTGTAACTTACTGTAAGAGAGTGAGTGAACAGCTTTTTTAAGTGCCTGCCGTCTGGCCAATGTCAAACCACTACACTGACACCTCATAACCTACTAAATATTTCGTTAAATTACAGGCAAAGCTCTCCAGTGAGTCTTGTAATTACACTGCTTAATGATTTCCAGTATACACATTGTTTTTATCTGCATTTTTCATTTTTTAACCATCTATTCAGTATAACTTTAAAAACTAACTGTCTAGTTAACTCTGGGGTGGGGATGTTAGGGAAAGGGTTATTAAAAATCACAAAAAATTATTCACTTCTGCCTGCAAAGAGGCAAGAAGCAATCTGTTTGTCAGCCAACATTAAACAGTATTACCACACAGGATTCTTGTGCTTGAGGATTTGTCCTAAAACCCACTCTGAATTACCTTAATAGCTTCAGAAACATTAAATACATCTGGTGCTATACTAATGTATCACTAGCAGTATATCAGCACTAGGCTGGTATTGTGATCAATAAAACTAGACAAGCCAGAATCATCTGAGATGAATCATACCAAGACAAAGTAAACAGCAGATGCAAAGATGTAGGTCATTCTTTAACCTTCTCTAATCCTAAGAATGCCATCATATCACACTTGAAGCTTGCTATAGAAATCTTACTAAAATCTTCCAACATTTCACTTCCAACATACTCGGGGAGGAGTGGCCAATACACTTACAGGCTATGCTGCCATTTAGCAGGACGTTGATAGTTTGGAGGACTGGGCACACAGAAACCTAACCAAGTTCAACAAGGGGACTGAACCTTGAAAAGAATAACCCCATGTATCAGTACATCTTAAGGGGCTGAGCTACTAGACAGCAGCTCTGCAGAGAAGGACCTTGGAGTCTTGGTGGAGGTGCAAGTTGACCATGAACCAGCAGTGCTCTTGCTCTAGGAGGGCCAATGGTATCCTGGGGTACATTAGGAAGACTGTGCCCGGCAGGTTGAGGGAGGTGATCCTCACCCTCTACTCAGCCCTAGTAAGATGTCTGGAGTGCTGTGTGGAGTTCTGGGTTCCTCGGTACAAAAAAGATAAGGGGCTACTGGAGAAGATCCAGCAGAAGGTCACAGAAATATTTAGGGGTCTGGTGCATCTTTCTCACAAGGAGAGACACCCTTCTCACAAGCAGAAGCTGGGCCTGTTTAGTCTAAAGAAGAGAAGACAGAGAAGGGATTTAATCAATACACACAACTATCTCAAAGAAGGTTGCTAAAGAGGATGGTGCCAGATTCTTCTCAGAGGTGCCCAGCAACAGGACAAGGAGTAACGGCCACAAACTAAACCACGGAAAGTTCCACTTCAACATGAGGAGGAACTTCTTTACAATTAGGGTAGCAGAACAGGCTACCCAGGCAAATCATAAGAGTGTCCCTCTCTAGAGACACTCAAAACCTACCTGGACACATTCCTTTCCTGTGTAATCTGCTCTAGGTGACCCTGCCTTGGACCAGGGTTGGACTACATGACCTCTAGAGGTTCCTTCCAACCCTACCAATTCTATGCTACTCCAGTGTAAATAATCTCCTTAGCCCATACTGACCTTAAGCACCAAATTTATAGGCTGAAGGCTGTTGAGGACAACAAATAGTAAAGGTACAGCTGCACTGCAAGCCACATGTTGTGCCCTGGCCGGAGGGAAATGGCTGAAACCCCCAGTGAGGAGACCTTTACCCAATAAAAGGCTCAGACTTGCCATGCCAGCTGGATGGTGGCCAGTCACCCAGAGTCTCTGCAGAACCCAACGAACAGTAAGAAGACCCCAGATCAAATATCACCATGAAAACAGACACACAAAATGAAAGTCAGGCATTCCTTTGCTCAGGGTCTCCTGGTAGGGACCCTGAGCAAAGGAACCCAGCTCCATCTGTCATTATACTACTGCACCATGATAAAAATTCTAAAAGGAAGCAGAGTCTATGACTCTGCTATGGGAAACCTTGGGTCAAGGCATTGAGGGAAACTTGTCTCCATTTGAGTGTATAGGGAGTCAGGTGGGGCACCCATCAGCTCACTGGAGCTCCTTGTGGTGAAGGAGCTTCAGTCCCAGCAGCAAAAGCCTGGAGCGGTGGGAGTGTGACTGCCAGAGTGGCTCTTGGGTGGTCAAACAGGAACAGAAAAGCCTGTTTCCTTAACAGGCTGTGACATCACTCATCTTTTGTCACAATATTTACTCTGTTTTTCTGCAAGTAAAATCCTTCTGAGCAGCAAACGTTTCCATCTCGGATAGTAAGTTCCAAATCAGGTAAACTGGTTGATGAAGCCAAATGCCAGATGATGTTACCTTACGTATTGTCAAAGGACACATGAAGTCATTGTCTAAATAACCTTTGTATTTTCAACATTCTGAACAGTTTCTGTAGCCCTCAACTTTGGCCTAAGTTAAACAGCCTTACATATCTTTCTGAACTCCAGAAATTACTGTGTTCTTATTATTCTTATTATTCCTCCTCTCCCTGAGGAATTACCATGCTCTTTTGCAAGGATTCTGATGAGTGAGGCACAAAGGCCAAAGGACATGCAATTCTTAGATCAAAGAGCTTTCTTAATATGTGAAAGAAAACCCAAATTTTAATTGGGATCAGAGTCTGACCCAAGTCTCACTGTTGTGGAGATGGCAGCAGTTCACTATTATACATGTTACATGCATATAATATGTTTGTTGGCCAAAGGTAATCATTATTCCCTTTCAGAAAAAGAAGAGAATCAGTAGTTTCAAATTTTTTATTAGTCTGTTATCAAGCAAATTTGAAAATTCATACATCTTGTTAGCAAAGTGCATCATGGCATGCATGGATTTGTAGTATGCTAACACTTAAAAGTTTCTATAATTGTACATGAGCAGTTTTGCTATGCTATATACCAGCACAGCAAGACAGAGGAAAGAGAATGAGAATACAAAACTTGTGTAAGAGAAAAGCCACCATTTCCTTATCTACTTAAGTCACTAGAGGATGTCAGCTATCAGCTAAACATTTTGTTTCAGCTCTTACTTTAGAAGAATTCATTACCCAGAGAAAAATAAATGAATTTGGTTATTTGTCCAAGGTGGTGAAAGTCAGGAAAAAAGTTGTGAATAATTCAGTGATTTTTTTATTTACAAAATATTTATTTATAAAAAGCTTTGTGCAATTTGCAACATAATCTTTTATGCCTCATCCCTACTGTGATAAGGAAATAAGAAAAACTGAAGAGCTGAAGTTTCTCTCTGCAATTAAAAAAGACCCAGAATCTAGGAAAGCAGAACTGCACTTTCAGAAAGCAGTAGTACAGAAATCAAATAGATCTTTTCTGGTTTGCTTTTCAATCTAAGCATGTTGGTGTATGTATCAGGAGTTGTAATTTACAACTTTAGATTCAAACTAGCTTATGCAGCCTCCAAAATTTAGTCTTAAAAATCATAAATGAAAAAAATACAGAAATATCCAAACCACTACCATCTTTGCATGGCAACACCTATTTAGAAGTACTTCAAATTAAGTATATGAGTACAGAAAAGACACAGGAATGAGTAACAAAGGTACTGAAGGAATATTATTTTGGCTTTACTTGTGCGTTATTAATAGCCAATGCTAGAGAAACATTTCAACTAATTTAATAGCACAGTCACTATATGCCACTGAAGTGAGACCAAAAAGTACCTTGGCTAAGAATCATTAGGTCTAAGAGCTATATATGTTGTGCTCTGCTGTCACTTCCATAACACTCATTAGGATATCAGCAACATTTGGATGCATGACTGGCAGTTCACCCACAGAAATCTATCAGCTGGTTGCTGTCAGCTGACAGCGAACTAGCACTTGTTTTGTTATCTTCTGCAGTTGGGCCTTCTGTATTTGTAAACTAGAACAAAAAGAACACTTTTAATACAAACTATAGTGAATATGATTTATGTATTTCACCTCAAACTCTGGTCAAAAGTCAATGTGGTAACAGTTTGTTAGAAAAGACTGGAATCACTAATTAAACCTATTTTAATAGTCTAGAGCTGTTTTAAACAGCAGCATTCCAAATCAGAAAGCACTGGATATGCAAATTGTCTGATGAACTTCTGTGTAAGTAGTTTTACCTCACAATGTGATCACATTTTACAAGCTACTTGCAATAAGAGAATACAGAACTAGTCAGATGTCTGCTTTTTCCCATATATGAAAAAATTTTGAGGTTTTCTATAACACTGCAGCTGGAGAGTCACATATCCAATAAAATACAAGCTGAAGAGGAAAGCCGGCATGAAAAAGAAACTTACCTGGTATTCCATAAATGAAGCATACAAGATGCAAGTTTATTTGAAGATGACATCATCTTGAAATTTTGAAATATTAAAGTATTTTTGAAATCTTACCATTGTAGAATATAAAGCAAGAATGCTGGCACACATGTTTTATTATAATTCTTTGATCAGACTAGTGATGTAATGTACAGCTTTAACTAATTCTGAAATTGTTTTTATTATAAAAACATTCTGAGAATAAACCAAAGATTTTATGTGTAATACTTGCAGTGTTAATACTACTGAAGTAAAAATACAAAAACCTGATCTATTTAAAGACATAGTAAATTATAGCTCACAGAGGAGGACACAAAACACAAAACAATAATGAAACACTAATTTTGCTTAGCTCTCGGTACTAAAAGGTTAGCAATTATTCATGTACTTTTCATACTTTATTCATATTTTTGTAGGTAAAAATGTTTTGGCATAAACCAAATACTTTCAGTGTTTTAAATGTTGTCCAACTGTTCACTGTAATGCCACTGCCATCGACACCTGGACATAAAACAACTGCCTGATCAAATGAGAACACATCAAAAGATGCCCTCCAAAAGACATAATGTGTTCATATAATCAGGGCAAGTATTTTCAGTGACAATATGCAATATCTGCATCTTACTTAAGCATAGTGTACTGCTGCTGAACTGAATTTTACGAAAATCTAATCCAACAGATTTCAAAGATGATTGGCTTTTAATCATGCTGCCAACAATTATGAGAAATTTCTGGAAAAACTACATTTCTTGTTTTAACCATTTAAACTTAATTTTTCGTAAAATTTTCTGTTTGATGTAAAACCAGCCCTTACAAAAAAATAAAAAAAGAGGTTTTCATCCCCTTAGGACTTAACTACTTCCTGAATTTCTAATTTAATTATTGTTTACTTGTTTCACAAGTAAAACTGTTATGGCAGCCCCCCTAAGAGCAAAGATAACTGTAAATCTGAGGGTACTTTACTACCTTTGTTTCCACTCTTAATCTTATTTCTCCTTCTGCCTCTCTGGTCATTCCACATATGATCAGTCTAATCAGTCTGTTTAGATATTAATGTTCTTCCAATGTAACTTGGCATGTGCTACATGGAATCCTTTGCTTCTCTTGTTTGTCTGGAACAGTACTCTGAAAAATGGAGTTTGCTGGGGACAACACATACCTAATGAAGTAAATGTAATCATGGCAAAAACCTTGGCCAAATCAGTTCTTTTGCACATTATACAATAAATTTAAAAAAAAAAAAAAAGAGTAGGGTCAACTCTCAGTACTAACTTACTCCTACGCCACAGTAGTAGTTCTCATGTGGCAATATGCTATTCTATACCCTGTATTAAGAACAGAAAACTCTCATTACTGAAAACTTACTAATTAATCCTGGGTGACACTGCTTGTTAACATTCTGGAGCACCAGTTAACAGAAAATCTTTTTCCAAGGAGAGAGAGAATTCATTACAAACATATATACATACACACACACACACACACACACACACATATATATATATATCACAGTAGAGGAAATAAGTACTTATTAGAAAATACCAAATACAAAGCAAAATCATGAGGTACATTCCCTTCAATTTCTATTATTGCAGGAAGCAAAGTGCCCAGAATTAATAACTTAGAGCATTCATAATGAAATCTACTACAAGTTTCAGGTATAGCTGATCATCTCCTAAAGAAAATATGGTTTTAAAAATAAAAGTAGATTGTTGCACTGCAAGGAAATGAATCATTTTTTTGTGGCAAAACAAAGTAACTGAGTTTTCTAACTAGGACACTACATTTCCTCTGAAAAAGTTCACAAAATCACAGAAGCATCCTGCTTAACGCTACCAGCCTATGTCCACAATGATTAAGTCATGGAAATGTTTTGTTTATTTGTATTTGTTGCTTTTTCTTTCACCAAGATGATTCAAAAGAGCTATAGTGCTTAATATGAAACAAGGTAAGTGCAGATTATCTTGTTTGCTTTATTACACAAGTCAAGGTTACCCATCATCAGAATAATGATTTTAATGGTATTTTATGACCGATAATTTAGACTCAGTTTGGTTTGTTGTTTAGTTGGTTTGGTTTTTAGTTTGGGGGCTGGGGAGAGAGGAAATGAGGTGGGGGAAAATAACTTTGAGATTGATTCTTATTACCGTCATGGTTAGAAACAATCACAAATGCTCTGTATAAACCTTTTGGATGATCCACCTCAAATTACCTGGATTCACCTAGTTTTTCAACCAAAAGTGGGACAAAAACAAAGTTAGTCTCTCTGAATGTATCCTCTGCCCCATGTCCTCACTGAGTTCAGTTCAGGAGTAAGATTTTTAAAACCTGAAGACTTAAAATGTTTCCTAATCTGACAGTTAATCACTACAGCTTAAAGATCTGTTTTATTACTATTGAACACTTTGGTATTTAACCTAAAAAATAGACTATTCATATCTATAAATACACAGAAAATATTAAGATTGAGAAATTTAAAAAAATGCAACAAAGGACACAGAGTCAGATTTTTTTAAGCTGAAAAACAGAGAAAAACAGTTCTCAACCGACCTCTTTGTCTGGTGTTAAAGTGTCTTCATCATTCTGATCTGTACATGAAGTTGTCCTGATTCTGTTGCCAGTTGATGGAGGGGATTTGGAAGGGACCTACAGAGAGATCATGTATATCAACAAGTAATACTATTAATTCCACAACTAATTATTCTGTATCATAATTTACTTAAAGAATTACTAACTATATCATCTCAATAAAGCCTAGTCTAGATCTTTTTAAAGAAAACAACTGTCTGTGACAAGTTCTACCTTACTACAAAGTCCCCAGGGCACAATGTATCATGAATCAGCCACAAGAACAAGCAACAAAATGGGTTATTTTGATTATTTCTGACTATGGTCCTCTTAGAACATATTTGAAAAACAAGCCTCCAAATATTTTAGGAACATATTACAGTTGTTTAAGGTTTAAATGTTTAGTGAATTGACATGGATTTGAGCATTTACAAGTGGAATAGAATCTGATCAAGAACATAAAAAATTAACAATGAAAAATGGCACCAAAAAAATTATAAACAATAAATTTATAAGATTTATAAAATTGAATCTAAACAAAGAAAAAGGCAGAAGAAATTGCTATATTTTCTGATGTCAATATGTACTTGTTCCTATTAGAACTAAACAGCTATTCACAGAAATTTTACTTTATTCAAATTGAGGTTCTAAAAAGTCACACCAACTCAAACTACTTTGCCAGCCTCGCAATTCCAACTTCAAATACAAAATTTCAGTATAAATGTAATGAGTAGTAAAGTACTCACAAGCAGATCTATATAAAAGAAAGTAATTAGCAAGATTTCTCTTTAGGTATTTTGAGAGGCTGGAAGGATTGCAGACTCAAATTATTTCAGGCGTGTGGTGGGGGGGAAGAGGAAGGTCAGGCCTTGCTTTGATGAAGTGATGCTCTGCTGCACACACTCCATCCCTCTGGACCTGTATCCTAGCCCTGCAGTGGCTGCCAATAACTGGCACTCCAGAGGAAATGTGCCACACTCTGCCCCTGGAGCCCAAATCCAGGCCCAGAGTGTCAGATGACCAGAAGTTCCACCTGGGGTCAGGGCCAGGATATAAGGCAAGCACATGCAAGTTTTGACCCTACCTCGTCTTGATCTTTCTATCAGCTGAACACTGCTGGAACCAGGAGTGGTAGCTATTAGTTCTCTTCCACATATTTTAAAATCAGTAACAGTTACAGGTCTGACGAAGTAGACCAATGCCCTAACTTGAAAATACTACTGAAAAGTCAAACAGGTTACCTAGTACCAAATAGCTATTCATCATGAAAGCTTTATGTACTGCTGAAAATCATACCGAAGTATTCATAGAGTTTGTAAAAAACATAATCTATTCATGCTGACAGGCTACTTTTCTTTTATTCCTACCCTCAATCTAATGTCAGGGTTTTAAAGATGATTTGAAATCAATTTCTTTCTGTTTGCTGAGGGCCAGAAACATTCAAGGACATTTTTTCACTGCTTAAAAGCAGTATAAACATATCTCCTCACCCTGCCCTTAATAGTTCTACAGTTCTCACTGTTGCATTCAGACTTGTCAGTTTACAGGCATTTCAATGGCACTAAGCTTTGCAGCAAAAATATTCACTGATCTTATGCAAAAACAGGAAAGAACTTAAACAGGATAGAATAGTTAAATTGGAAGGGATAACCTGCTTGACCAAAGTTAAATCACGGCTTTAAGGGCACTGTCCAAATGCCTCTTCAGCACTGACAGGCATGGATCAACTGCCTCTCCAGGAAGCCTATTCCAGATTTTGGCCACTCTCTTGAGTAAAATAGTGTTTCCTCATGTTAAGTCCAAACCTCCCATGACAGACACAGTTTGAGTTATTGTTCTGGCACTGTGTACCAGGCAGAAGTGCTCAGCACCTCCCTGTCTATTTCCCCTCCTCAGGAAGCTGTAGGGAGCAGTGAGGTCACCCCTCAGCCTCCTCCTCTCCAAACCAGACAAGCCCAGAGCCCTCAGCCGCCCCCCAGAGCACACTCCTGCCAGCCCCTTCCCCTGCTTTGGTGCCTTTCTCAGGACACGTTCAAGTACCTTCACATCCTTTTGAAATGGTGGGGCCCAGAACTGCTCACCGTCCTCAAGGTGAGGCTGCACCAGTGCAGAATTCAGCAGGATAATCACCTCTCTTGGCTGCCTGGTGATGCTGTCTTTGATGCACCCCGGGACAAGGTTTGCCCCCTTGGCTGCCAGGGCACACACACAGCTGATCCCATTGAGCTTCCTGCCAACCAGCACTCCCAAAATTCTGCTCCAGTTCAGACTCATGTCTGGGACTACTCCATCCCAGGTGCAGAATCCAGCATTTGGTTGGTCTTGCTCAGCTTTATGTGATGGGTGACTGCTCAATACTCCAATCAATCCAGATCCCTCTGCAAGGCAAAGCCTCTTGTCCCATGGGAGAGCCAGAAGCACTTCCCAGTTTGGTATCGTCACCTAACTACCTGTGCACTCAACTGCAACCTCCAGATCACTGATAAAGAGACTGAACAGAGCTGCCTCCAGAACTGAGCCCTGAGGAACACCACTGGTCACTGGCCACCAGCCAGATGTCCTGTTTGCTGCAACAATTTGAGCCCTGCTCTTGAACCAATTCTTCACCCAGTGCACTGCATACCTGCTCATCTCACTGCTGGAAAACTTGTCTGGAAGAATGCTGGGAAGAACAGTACCAAAAGACTTTATAAAACTCAGAAAAATTACATCCACCACCTTCCCTTCATCTACCAGGCTGTCTTGGTTTAGAAAGACAGGTATCTGCTAGGGAGGACAGGGCCTCCCTTGGAATGGAGAATTCAAATCCCCTTCCCTTCGAATCAGTACAATTTTGAAAATTAAGGGTGCTCTTAGGCAAAGATATGGGGATAGGAATAACAGTTCTTTACCAGTATGTATAACAAAGTAAAACAAACAACTACTACAGTATTAACAACAAAACAGAACCAGGAAACCTCGAGGGCTTTGCTTCACAAAGCCCAGAGCAGACTGATCTTGGTACCTCTGCAGGACTTTGAGAGCACCAGGCTGGAGCGGTGGAAAATCCCAGGCTGGTGGATGAGATGAATCAGAAGCTCCACTGTGGTAGCTGGAACAGCAGGATGTCCCCAGCAGGCAGGAGTGGCCATAACGAAGCAAAAAGAGCAGTGCTGAAGAAACCACGACAGCAGGACAGGGCTGGCCCAGCTCCAGCAGGGCAGGAGGAGGAGTTCAGAATTCCTGGGCACATGAGTAGATGGTGATAGATTTCCCAGGACTGGACTTGGTGGTGACAATGAACTCCTCTTGCAGCAAGCAACAGCCTGGCCGTCCTCCTTCCAATGCCGAGAGCAAGAGAGAGCAGCTGCCCCCAGCCCTGTCCTTTACCTGCCCCAAAAACTCGCGTGATCTCCCTCCTGACTTTTGGCCATCTCTTTGGTTTGGTCAAGCACCCATAAGTACACAGTAGTTAAGTCTCCTAGCAACTTATGAGAAAAAATTCTATAAGTAAAAAAGAAACAAATCTAACCCCCAACACAGGCAGGTGAACTTACTGCAGAAAGTTTTTTAAACAAGATTCTCCCTTTGTGAACCCACGTGTACTGTGTCTGATGATCGCACTCTTCTTCTAAATATCTTTTAACAGTATGATTTTCTTAATAATTTTTCCAGGTCCTGAGATAACTCTGTAGTTTCCTACGTACTCCCTCATGCCCTTCCTGTAATCTGAAATAACACTGGCTAGTTCCCAGCCAGGAGGGACCTCCACAGATTCCCAGGATGATTGAGAGGGGTCCTGCCATAACATCTGCTAGCTCCTTTAGTACCCTGGGATGAGTCCCATAGGCCCCATGAACTTATGAACATTCACTCAACTGACATAACTTGTCTCTTAAAATTTCAATCTGACAGACATCAGTTAGCTAACCATTTACATGAAACACGAAGGCCTACAAACACCTCCTCAGAAAAAAAGTGCTACACTTGAGAAATTTTACCTCCAGATTTACACCAGTCTCAAGTTAGTAAATTTAGTCCCAGACACCACAAACCAAAGTACAAATGTGAAGTTCTAAGTCTCAAAGTAGGGGATATGAGAGCAGAGAAGGTATAAAGCATAGTGAGTGAACCCTCTCTACAACAGGGTATAGGAAAGAAAACAGCAAAAACTAATGCAAACACAAATTCCATAAACTAAGAAATGGTAAGAGTTAGGAAAAATTGGTCTGAGAATGTTTGGACAGGAAGTAATGTATTTTAAGGATCTGGTTTACTAAAAGCAAAGGATAAAAGCATATCCCACACTTTTTGCAAGACTACAGTACATTTTATAAGCCTCAAAACCTCACTTTTTCCTCCTTCACAGAATCTGTTTTCAAACGAGATACAGGAAGTGAGACAAGAAGCCTATTTTATTTCTCAGATCAAATTTAACTATTTCCCCCTAGTGTTACTCGAGAGTAACTGAAGAGTAGGAAACATTGCAAGACAACTATTTTACATTAAAATAAAAATATGTTGTCATTTTTTGCTTCTGCCTTTCCATTTATGTCAACCCTTGAGCTGCATGATCTGCTCTGTCCACAGTACAGCAGACTAGGCCTATAGACTAGGTGTAATTTATCATAAGCTCTCGTATCAGGTTTCAGGGTATGTGTCAATGTTAATTTTTCAAGAGCCAGATAAAAAGCATATTATACTGTTGGGTGCATACATGCATGTAAGCTTGTATTTATTCAGTAGGATGAATAAATACTTTTTCAGCAAGTATCAACTCTTGAATACAAGACAAAGTATCCTGAACTAAGTGGATTACAATACTCTGAAAAAAGTAGATTACAACACTGTGTGAAAGATATCATCATTTAACTGCTGCATATTGAAAACAGTAAACTCTGCATCTCAATTTCTTTTACACTGCACTGAAAGTTCACCACATGGCAATTAAGACAGCACTCTGAACTGCAACTAAAAATATATACTTCACTAGCTAAAGGCACAGAACTAATACTAAGGAAGGCCTTAAACTAAGACTCAACAAGCTACATATAACTTCCCAATAGACCAGTTTCCAAAAATCTTACCTCTGTTTCACAAATGAGTGATTCAAAGAATAGAACATAACTGTCAGCAGTTTTGAAACCATGGTCTAATACTGAGACTATGCATCACCAAATCTCCCAGTGGTTCAAATTACACTCAGATCAAGCCCAGGCAACTAACCACCTATATGTCAAATTAACTAAATTACCTGACTGTAGCTAAACGATTCAGAGTTTATATCAGTTTTTATACTTTTAGATTCCAAGATACACAGGATGCTTAACCTAGCAATGAGACACAGGCAGACACTATCAGCAGACTTTGCCCATAGGAAGCTAACTGGGACAAGTCTTTCTACGCAAAACTTGCAAAGAGAGAGTTTATTCTGATTTGACACATACATGAAATCATCACAATATTTTTTTTTGCCACTTTCACTTAGACAGATACTCTGCACACATGTGCTATCTAGTGTGTATTATTATTACTTAAAACCAGCCTTTTCTAGAACACATTTATGATAACTTAGCTAAAGTACATGCAAGACTAAATGGCCAATTAAATTAGATTAGAAAAATAAATTAGAAAGGACTAGAAAAAATAAACGCCTTGTTCTCATATTTATACTATATTCTCAATCTACAGTTTAAAAAATGCAAGAATAAGCTTGAGGTAAGCAAACCAGCCCTTTAAAAGATGTTAACAGAAGGGATGTACAGAATTGCAAGAATAAACATTAAGATGAGAGAAAAGGATAACTAGGGAACTCAGTGCTAGATTGTTATTCAGTGCACGTGTAAGTATCATTACTTTAAATGCTAAGGAAGAAACCCATTTCTGTTTCATTCTGTTTTATGTTCAAGCAAGAGATGGTTTTTACATTCCTCCACTTTTGTAAAGTGGCCAAAACGAAGCACGGTCTCTGGCAGGAGGCGGGTCGGTAACAACAAACTTAGATGACGAAGTTCTAGCGAAGCCGTCCCGCACTGACAGCGAGCCGGGGTGCGATTCCCGCCAGCCGACCGATCCCGGAGCTTTCTGCCGGCCAGGCCTGCGCGACGCGACCCTCCCGCGGCGGCGGGGCCGGTCCGACCGCCCCGCGGGACACCAAGGCCTCCCCGGGCGAGGCGCGGCCCTGCCCCGCCGGGCGAAGGCCGTCACAAGCGCCCAGAGCGGGCCGAGGGACACG
>VXBR01009379.1:224007-248788 GCA_013400215.1 Cisticola juncidis | reverse complement strand
GGGCGCCCAGGGGGCGGGGAACCGATCTTCCCTCGCCCCGGCCCGCGGAGCCACCGCCGCTCCACCCTCGGCCGCCCCCTCCGCGGGGCTCGGGCAGCCGCCACCGGTGCGCCTGCGCAGCCAACGTGGAGCCGAGAGCTTCGGCCGGCACGGTGTGCGGCGAGGCACAAACTTCCAGAGGCAATGCCCGCGCTACTCCTCCCACAGCGCGGGCGGAGGTGCAGCCTGAGCGGTGTCGGGCCTGGCCAGGACTGCGGCGGGGCGGAGTGGCAGTGCCTGGCCTCACTGGCTACACCTCTCCCGGCGGGCGAGGGAGGCGGTGCCGTCCCGGAAGTGGAGCAGGTGGAGGAGGGACAGCAGCGTCGAAGCTGCGCCTCTCCGCCGCCGCAGCCGTTTGGTTCCCTGCGTTGAACCCCGCCACGGACGGTTGGCTTGCCGGAATGCGGACCCTGAGGGTCTGTGTGCTCTCGCGTGAGACTCCTCCCGAGTCGGGCAGCGAGAGCGTCCAGGACAAGCCGAAGAACCGGGCAGTAAGTTAACAAAAGGGTGCTCGGTTCTTCGGCTTGTGAAAGCCAGGAAAGAATAAAAAATGCCCAAAAGTTGCATTTTGAAACTGCCTGGAAATCTGTCTGCTGATTAAAAAGTCGCGACGTTTTCATGTAATTCACCCTGAAATCTTTTGAGTAGCCTTCTCTTTGTAAGCCTGAGATGCACTGTTACAATTAAAAAACCATTGAAGGTGGAATGGCAGTGTTTGCTGCTATTGTTGTTGCTACTGTCTCCACGAAACTAAGGCGGAAATTTTCTTGGCTGCTTAAGGTTAAAACCTCTGGCTTTAGCTCCCTTGTAGATTGACGTTTGTGCATTTGTGTTCAATGCTGCGAGGGTAGATGCGGAGGGCTGCGAGCAGTCGCCAGGATTCATTCTCCAACAACGGGACTATTCTGAAACTTACTGTGTTGGCAGTAATATTTAAAAATAAAAATTTAATATTTAATATTTAAATATTAAATTAAAATATTAATATAAAGGCTAAAAAATACATGGTGCTGTTTGCAAGAAACGATGAACCATGTGAACCATGTGGTCTTCTGTAAAGCTTCCTACTAAGGAGGCTGAATGCAGTTATCACAAATGCCCAGAAATGTTTTCACTGAAATACGCCCCTGAAATCTCTACATAGGGGAAAAAAGTGGACAGGAATAATTTTCCCATTTGTTGTTACACTGACTGAAAAAATAATCAAGATACATCTACAGAAAAAATAAACTGCTGGCTTTCCTAGGGGTTTTTTTGCTACATGTTTAAACAAAAAATTTTTTTAGCAATCTGTTCAGTTGTAGATAAACTGTGACTGGTAGTGACCGTGTTCTCCTGTTAAGACTACTATGCATACTTAAGATTGCAACAGTGAATTGCACACTCTCCTGATTTTTGGTGAAAACAACTTGACTTCAAACACCTTCAAAAAAGTTAATCTTAACCTACAAGCTGTAATAGCCGGGTAAGTATCTTGAAGATTTGTAGGGTATCTTTTCTATAGTTTGAAACAGAGGTATAGAAAAAAGTCTCCAGGACTAAAAGGGCAAAAGCATCTAAATAGCAGTCCATGAGGAAATGAGATAAAATTGGCAATTAAGTTTACTGCATCCATAAAAATAAAACATTTTCTACTTCAATGAGGTAGCTTCTATTTCCTCTAAATATGACATGCAGCAGCATGGCAGTAAAATTCAGAGGTTATCAAGTGAGAGAAGCATTGCCTGATGGATGATTTGGGAAACCCTTTAACAGCCTTCAATAACCTAATAAATCCGTGACCCTCTTATACCTATCTATTACAAATGCTAGCTCGTATTCTCTTTTTCTGTTGAGATTACTCTTCTGATTTAAACCTACGTCACTATATGTAGTATGTGAATTTGATATACAGATGCATAATTGAAAGGTCACTAGCTCCTGTAGCTATCAAACAGAAAAGCTTTTTGAATNAAAAAAAAAGCCTGAAATGGTATGTTCTGAATGTTTCTTATGTACAGATGTTTTTGTAGGACTGTAGGACTAAAGGCTATGTGGAAGAGAACAAATTTGAACCTGGAAACTATGATAAGTAATTTTTTTCCTACACTAAATTCATAGTTACTACAGAAAATGGTAAGGGGATTTATTAGTTGAAATTCTGATAATGGTTGCAATAATACTAATCTGGTAATGGTATGATAATTGAATATTTTCTAGGGGACTTTTTTACTACAGCTAGGTCTTTTGTTGTATAAATTTCGAGGTACTTAATTACCTTCTGTTCTTCACAGGAGCTGCCTAACCTGGATTTTAGAAAGGGATTAAATATTATTTGTATATATCATTTATTCATACATAGATTGATGGCATTTCAAAAAATGAATGTGAATTTTTGTGCTTTTGAATTGGTATCTTTTGTGATATATGGCTATGTGTCTAGTGTAGCTCATATAATACAAATAATACATCCCACATTAAGCAGCAGTATCCCGATTCTGAAGATATGTATGATAACTCTGCAAAACTCTATCAAAAGCCTTTTAAATGGAATTTAAATGTTTTAGCATCTGAGCAAGTTTGATTGCAACATATGCAACATGCAAAGCATTTGCTCTAAACTCTACAGAAGTCCCCGGGGAAAATGTCTCAAACTACATTCATACACACACAGTGTCAAAATCCCATACTTAACTGAATGATACATAATTTCTAGAGGATTGATCTGATCCTAGCAGATTTACTTGTAAAGTTAAAAGAAGTAGTTAAAAGTGAAGATATGCCCCTCCTTTTTTATATTCCTTAAGTACACCAGTTAAAATAGTTTAAAAGAGAAATATGACATCATGGTGCTGTCTGCAAAAGATAAATGTATACTTGCAAAAGGCATTGGTTATGGTAGATAATTAAGAATAAAGGTTTCAAATTCAATCTATAGTAGTCAATAATTAAGGCCTTTCTTTGGGAAAGGGTATAGAGCATAAATGTAAAAGACTATTCTCATGCCAGTTTAGATTTCTCTAATTGTCAACAACACCAGCCTAAATATGCCTGCCATCTCATTCCTTGCCTTTTGCTAGCTTCAGTGCTTGTCAGACCATCTTTTCAGTAATTTCTGCATGTTCAGTCTGCAGAAAACTAACCTGGCAAAAGAGCAAGTAATTTCTACTGACTTTCCCCTGAGAACCAGAGCTGCTGCAAGGGAGATAGAGGCAGTCAGGAGTTTCATGTTGCAAATTATTTCAGATTGCTCACAAACATACAGTCTTTGGTGAGCAATTTGCTTAACTTTAAACTCAAATAATCCCACTGAGTTCTTTTCAAGTTCAGCTAACAAGCACTGTTACTGGAAATATTGATACTACCTCAACTATCCTAGTTCCTACTGATGGCTGAAGTCAGTAGTTTTCACTGGTTAGCTTACTGATGCATAAGTCTTTAGCCAATCTAATATAATTTTTAAAGTGCTGTCTAAGACTGTAGCTTTCTGGAAGTCAAAAAAAGCCATGGACATAAATTATGAATATGGCTTTGAATACACTTTCTCAGCCATTAAACTCCAAATATTTTAGGAAAGATATATGAATTTGCTAGCAGCTAATTCTTTCAATTCAGTTATCCAACACAAATATTAAAAGATACAGAAAAGTGCAGAATAACATATGTAACATTTCTAATAACTTTTTTAATGTCGGTTCATGTTTTTTTGGAAAGGAGGTTTGAATTTTTATTTACTTCATCATCATGCTCTTTAAACACTGTTGAATATTCCTATTATTCAACCTGGATAATGTTTGACATTGAGGGAGTTACTTTAAAAATAAATTAACAAGAACTGATAATAGAGCAAAAAAAGCTAAGAAGAAAGGAGCACTGATCATGTAACAGCAGTTACTCTCCAGAGCCTGTGTATAAACCAATGTTCTTTACACACAGTTTACAGGATGTTGCATTTGGTAATATTTGCAGTTTCTACTCCTACCCATAAAATTCAAAATACTATTGTTAATGGTAAAGTAGTCAGGGAGTGTATCATGCACAGTTGCACAGGTTTCAGTTTGGAAGTATTTTCATCTTTACTTCAAAACAAATGTTACAAAACACAGCACATTACCTGATGGTGAAAATTGTGGCAACTAACTATAATTGAAACCTACAGAAGGAGAAGTAGTTGTGCAAAGTGAATTCTTTATAGAGCTATGATTAGAACTCTAAAAGCTTTAATATAAATAAAAGGGATAATTGGAGCATTTTTCTAACTTGATCTGATTGCTAATTTTACTTTTATATTTAGATGTTGTGACTTACAACCACCACCAGATGACACTCTTCTAGGAGATTACGCATCTGCAGAGTTATTGTCAGTATTACAAATGCAAAACTATACCAACAATGAGGTGAGAGTTTAACATTATTCAGATCAGGGAACAAACAAAACCCAAAGTCTCTTTGTCAGCTCTATAATCCTTCTCTGTACAAAGTATAGATTGCTCTAAGTAAATTACTGGATATCTGTTACATATAGATAAAACCTTATAAAAGAAAGGCCTTGTAAAATCAGGCCTAGTTCCTTTGGCTAAGCTGACAGCTAGCCTGATAACTTCCCATGAGAAAAGAATTATAACAATGAGAATCAGTTTGCATAACAATCACTTCTTTCGAGAAGATGGCTTGCACCTGCAGGGAGGAAAATTTTACCTATGTGAAACATTCACTTCCCAGAAGACAAAAAATGTAAATATATCTAGAAAGAGAAAAGTTTGTTAGAATGTACACTAGCCATTACCACCCAATGAACTGAGTTTCAATGATTTGCTGACCAACGAGATTCAAACACATGCCTTCTGATAATCGTATAAATACGGGCTACGTGAATAAAGATTCGGCTATTCTGCACAAAGAAACAAGTGTCTTTGTCTGTCTCTATTGCAACAGATATCAAATACAGAATTTCTTTACCATGTGCCTGAGTTCATAGCAAACAGTCTATGCTGTTTATTTGTGTATTCATATATTTACCTGTAGTACTCAGATATCGGCCTGGACTCAGTATAAGTAAAACAGAGGAAAGAGGTTTGTTAATGAATTGAATAAAAATGGTGAGTGACATGAGGGAGAAGTCAGATTTGTGAGTCTGTTCAAAATGCACGAGGCTATGAAAAGAACAAGATCACTGTCTGAAAATGCTGAAAGGTACTATAAAGGCTGAAATCATTCACACTGAGAAGACAAGAGGAATTGAGTCACTTCAGAGAGAAGAAAAGAGCATTGCTGCTCTACACCTTGGGAGGGAACAGAACCTCTTTGTTTTAATGGGAAAGTTGGGATCACATTTCATGCCATATACCTGTCTTTTCAAAGGTACAAAGTGCAAGCTGAGCCACTAAAGACAAACTACTAAGAACCACTGCAGTAAAATGGCTCACTTGAGACACCTTTTTTATATGAATGGGAATATAAGAGATCAATAAATTTAAAATTGAGTGGCATGATTTGACTTTGCAAGTATCCGACTTCCCTAAAACAAAAGTCTTAATTTTATCATTTCCTTGTTAAATGGTATTTCCTTTCTGCTTTCTCTAGAGTGTCAAAACCTTTCTCTTAAATTATCTTTTACTTTAATTGTACCTTAAAAACTCTGAATGCCATGAAAAAGGAGTCAATGATGCTATAAACCAGCAACCATTTTTATCAACAGTAAAGTAATGAGTTTGATTTTAAATTAGTTAGCAGCAGATGCTCCCGTGAGTACTTTCATCCTTATTTCTGTAATCACAATATAAACAAAAAAAAACCCCAAAATTCCTCTCCCCCTTTCCAACCTCCACACCTTTCCCCCTGCCATGAAATCTATATGGGCAGGGACCTTGATCTAAAGAGAGAAAATAACTTGCTCCTGAAGACAAAGGTGCTTCACAGCAGAGGAATGGGCTAATTTTGATGGAGACCTAGGCTCTATTCCTAGATCTTCCAGTGTCCTGGTCACCCATAGGGGGAAAGCTGTTTTGCATTTTTGTGCATCTACTGGTATTTTTATGAAGAACACTGATCCTATCCAAATTCCTGTAAACATGTGGTTAGTTTTTCTCTTATCTTGCCCAGTTGCTGATAGAAAGGTCTGTTTTATTTTGAAAGACCAAGGTGTCTACTAAGGAAGGCAGGAGCCTCCCCTGGAATGGAAAATATGACCCACTTCCCTCCAAATGACTATGATTTTGAATTAAGGGGCTTTCAGCCAAAGATATGAGAAAAGGAATAATGGTTCTTTACTAGTATGTATATGGATTACAAGGCAACAGTGGGAGTGACAACAAACAGAACCACGAACCCAGTGACAGCCTTCTCTGGGCCACAGGCACTTTCCCCTTTGGTGCAGTTCCAGTCACAGCCGGCAGGGGCGCTGGTGGCTCCTGGCCGGGCAGGGCGGGTGCGATGATTCCCCCGCGGCTGCAGGGGGCGCTGTGGCGCAAGTTTCGACAATCTCTCACCATACGGCAATGGCGGATGCAGCCAGCAGAAAGGGATGGAGAAGGGACTTCCTTTACAAACTAATGGGGGCAGCTGATCCCGGTGCCCCCTCTGGATAGCAAAAAGAGCTGTAGCAGGGACTTCGGAAGCAACAAGTTGGAATGCCAGGGATGAGCAAAGTCCCAGAGTGGCAGATGAGATGTATCAGAAGCACCGCAGCTGTAGCTGAAACTGTAGGGGTCATCTCTGAAGGGCAGGGGGTATGAGTTAAAGTCTAGCAAAGAACTCTTAGAGCAGTGGCAAAAACAGTGGGGGCTGGACAGTGGCTGCCTGGCTCCTGAACACGGCTGGGAGAGAGAGGCTACTCAGGAGGGGGAGGGGGCTTACGGATCCCAGGGTTCCCGCAGTTTCACCTGAGGCACTCGAGTGGATCGTGGATCGTGAAAATCCTTTCGTGAGGTGTTAACAAGGGCTCAGTGCAACGGCCTCTCTTACGGTAGAAGGCAGCAGAAAACAAAATCCCACAGTGATGGTGAATTCTTCCGCAGTGACTTCAGCCTCATTCCCCTCCAAATGCCAAGAGAGCAAGAAGCAGCTAGCAGCTGCCCCAGCCTTTTTTTTCTCAGCCCGGTTCTGGAGGTATCTCTGCCCCTCTAAGAGAAACCCTTAGATAAGAAGAGTGAAGGAAGGCTCTCTTCCACTGAGCTTGGCAACTTCTTTTCTCTCTTAAATACCCAGTCATTATTGTCTCCTCACAACACATATAAGAGAAACACATATGGGAAATATGTTTCCTGACAAGCATTACCCTGAGAGAAAGAAAACAAGTGGAAAAATCCTAATCCCAGCAAGGTCAAAGGAATGACTGCTTATTTAGTTGCTTTTTAGTTGCTGTGAGATATACATTCATAAAACATAACTACAACTGCTGGGATTTTTCGTATTCTGTGATAATATTTTCCCCTAAACATTAACATAATTAAGCAAATGTTTTTGCTTAATAATTTCTAGTCAGCGGAGGTAAGAATTCATGCAAAGATCTTGAGACACTGACTTGAGAAGAACTAAAGAAACTCCTAATATGTACGATTCCTTTAGCTAAAATACAGAACATCTAAAACATCACTGAAAATGCTGCACCCAGCAGAATACGGCTAAGAAAAGTCACATTTACCACCATCAAAATAAGCAGCCATTTTAAGGAGAATCAGGAAGTATTTTTCCTAATTACAGTACTGTATAGTTTCATAGATCATTAAGGAAAATGTTCGCTTTCCTTCTATAGCATCAAATTTATGAAACTGATGTATGCAGAATACAGAAAGTTACAGTTTAGGAATAAATAGACTTCTTCTCTGCATCACAGTTTCTGGAGTCTATGAAAGAGAACTTTTATGGTCCAAATTTTAAGGTTATTTTAAAGGCTTCTGCCTGAATGAAGGTGCAAATGATAAAAATGACCCTATAATATTGGCTTTTGCGTTTGTAGATGAGTTTTTCTATATTGTTATTATTGTAAGTATGTAAGTAGGTAATTAGGTAAGTATGTAAGTATGGCGCAATTTATATCCCCTTTTAGGTGCTTGCTAATATAACCTAATTTTTCATTTTAAATATGCACCATATAGCCCATAGACATAATAGTGTTATAAATGTGAAATGATTAATTCATGTTCTTATGATAAATAATGAATTGGAAACTGTAAACTTCTGTATATGTGTATGGGATAGTTGTGTATGTGAGCTACAGGGTGTCTCCTATCATCATGCTGAAACAAAAAGGCAGGCACCGCCCGAGATCATCTTGTCCAGGAATAGAAAAAGGATGAATGAAGGGCGTTGGGAGGAGAGCCTCAGCAGGATGGGCCATCAACAGACTAATCACCGCTGCTGGCCGACACCCCTGGCGCCTTCAAAAGCCATTAACCATATATCGATTATTCATCAGCCACGAAGAAGACCAGAAGACCGACTGAAACTGAACATTAACACTCTGGTTAGAGAAAAAGAACTCTTTTCAGCCTGGTCGGAGACACCCATGGACTTGAATAGCTAACACGGACACAAAGGGAGAATATGGGGAAATATTGTCAGAGGGGGAATAAAGTGTATTTAAACCAAGCCCCGAAATGGGCGAATTCGTGAACCATAGGGGAGGCAGCAGACGGCCAGGTCTGTGTCTCACGGTTCACCCTTGGCATTTTCCTGGGTAAACATGGTCAAGTATCTCCACTGTTGGCGGGTTTACCGAAATTCTGTGATTTGATCGTTTGTTTTAATAAACCAAATTATTTTAATTGGAATATTGAATCTGGCGTTTATAACAATAGTGTGATGAATATATTACCTGTTACTGTATACACCTTATAGCTCATAAAAATAATAGTGTGATGAATGTATAATACTGTATGCCTTAGCAAAATATAAAATGTTAAAATAGTTCTATGGAACTGAGAGAAATGTATAAAGCAATTAAGTTGTTTCTCACATCTGCTGACTGACCTCTCCAAGTGATAACTATGACACAAACCGGAGCACCAGAGGACAATTAGAAAATATCATGTTAAATTTAAAGAAGGCATACTAAATCCATATCAGTAGACGTAAAACAACAAGATGGAGACACAAGGAAAAATAAAATATATTAACTTGACACACAGGATGTCATGCAGATAAGCCAGAGTATGAAAAAACCAAACAGAAGAATTCCTGTAACTTTAAACAGTTCACAAGAATGCTGGAATAATGTATGGACTCTATGAATATGTATGTACCTCAGTAATGTAACAGTATACAGATAGCACTGTCTTAAGGTACCTGTGTTTTCTTTGGCTGTTTGCTAGGAACATCCCAGCACTGGAGTTTTGTCTCTTACTTTATCCTGTTTTTAAACTTCTTAGAAATTTTGAATTTTATTCCATTTTTCACAGACTGTGTGCCCAAGTCAATAGTATGGGTTTTATTTAATAGTAAATATGGGAGAAAGAGAGAGAGAGAGAGAGAAAGAAAGAAAAGGAAGAGAAAGAAGTAGAAAGGAGGTGGAGGGACAGAAAAAGAAATAGTGATACAGAGAACTTATAACTAAATTTATATAGATTGTGATTTCCTGTGTAATCAGGTGTGTTAAAAACAAATAGACCTTTGCCATACAAAACTAGGACCTTGCCCATTTGTTTTAGACTGATAAGCAGAAACGAGTGCTCAAAAACTAGAAAAAACTAAATTTGTAGTTTAGACTATGCCTAGGAGCCTGAGAGGACAGCATGAGACCAAAAGGGCCTGCGCAAAAACCGGGTTGCTCGATCACCTGAGGAAGATGATGTTACTTCGACCCCTGCCTGAGACCACCAGGAGACAATGCGCAGACTGACAAAAAGCTGATTACATACACAGCGAGAACAGGTGGGGGATAGGGTTGGAATATGTATAGGCTATGTTGAAACTTCATGAATATGTATGAGTTTAAGTGTATTTGAACAGTGCTTGCTCTGTTCTGTCTTTGGAGGAACCATTCCCCCCTGTGTCCGGGCACCAAGTAAAGCATACCTACTTCATAACCTTTGGTTGTGGAGTCTTTGTTCTGCATCAGACAGATTAAAGAAAATATCACACTGCTGGATCCCACCTATATTTCATTGATCCTCTGCAGCTGCTCTTCTGGGTGGTGGGAGTCCCCTCCAAAAAAGATGGAATCCAATGGATTAATACATGATCAGGCCAGGTGGGAATGCCCAGGTACCTCCCCTGGGGGGGAGCAATTTGACAGTCTCTTGCAGCAGACTCTGGATCTGTTGCATCCCTTTGCATCACATGCAGTACTGTGGTGCAAGGCCTCAGGAATAAGTCTAGGAAGTGCCTTAGAGGGTCTTTGATGGATTATGACACCCACTCAGTTGCCTCTCACGTGAATGTCCTGTGGATGTGGCCTCTGGGGCTAGGAGTTTCACAGCTGGGCTGGTTTGTGTACAGGAAGATGGATGTTCAGCACTTCTGACCAGAGGGTACACCACAACCCTGATGCCTCCTCCTCCCCCTCAGTTGGGGGAAGTCTGTGTAAACCTGGTGTAAACCTGGCCTCTGGGGGCTGTGGTGTCCCCTACACCAAATCCAGCCAGGGATGATTTTCTGCTGTGTCTGGCTTCTTTTCTGTATTTGCACAAAGCCTTTGTAATTTCATAAAGCAAAGGGACAACACTTTTATGTAGCTGTATCTGTCAATTAGTGCTTGCATTCAGGACATAAGGATTATGAAAGTAACAGATCTCTAAGAATACCACTTTCAGATTAGAAACTTGTCAGCATTTAAGATACTGCTATATTGTTTCTTGAGTATTGGCATACTCAATTCCATACTCCTTATACTTTTCAATTAAATGTTATGTAGGAAGGTGTTTCTCACCCTACTTAACTACTTTTTCTAGCTCCCAGAATTAACTACAAATTTTGCCACCCACTGAATAGAGGGGAATATCTGGTTGAAGAGATCAAAGGCTTCAGGCTTGAAATTCCTATTATGTCTGATCTACATCTCAATAAGAGGTCCATAGGGCACTTCTACATAAAGAAGAGTAACTTGTCTTTCAGTTGAAAAAAGAGAATACTTCATCACCTCTCCTGAACTACTATAGAAGCACAGTTATTATTCCGTATTGATTTGCACACATGATATCTGGCTTTCTTGAAGTGCTTTAGAAACAAATGTGTGGTAGGTCTGATGGCACACCCACGTCATTTTACAGGTGAGTAAAGTAAGTTCCGGAAACCATAAAATACTTCACAACAACTTAGTGATGGCAATGGAATTGAAACATGAACTATTAGATACTGTTCTCAGATCTATAATTTAAAATATTTTTAATCCTTTAGCTAAAAGACACTTACATAACTCTGTAAATACATAATGAAAAGAGGTGCTTCCCTTGTTGCATTTTCATGCTATTTTACCATTTCTAGGAGCTCAACTGTATATAAGGATGACATGCTGACATGCTTCCTTTGTATTATCCCCCTTGTCTACAAAGAAACATTGCAAGTGGAGAATCTTGAGATGTGAAAATCTTTGACTTGAAAAATATATTTAAAGGAAGCAACTACTAAACTGCTCAGAATGCTCTAAGTATGTGACTCTGTGTCTCGGTTTCAAGACAAATTTCAGGAGAAAACTCCCTAGAATGAGCATCTTCTTTAAAGAGAAAGGGCTTTAATAACTCCCTTTTATTCTGCCATAGAGAGAAATGGATATCAGTGGGTGCAAAAACCAAAAATAAACAAACAGGGGATTTGGATTCTCCATTCTGAAGGAGGCTCTGCCACTCCCTAGGAGACACCTGTCTTTTAAACCAAGACATAAAAAGAGAGGGGGGTGCCCACAAGGCACAGAAAATTATTTCAATTTCAAAACCTTAACCCCCACCTCCCACCAGATTGTACGGCCATGAGGTAAGGATGGTGGCTGCCCCTCTTTGTCTCAGGGAAGGAGAGGAAAAAGTTCACGCTGCAGCTAGGAACCTGTTGGATTTCTGGCGTGGGTCTCTTCCTTGCAGCAGGCCAAGTTGGTGGAGTTAAATGTCTTTTTTTGTTTTGTGTGAAAAAGGCATATTGTGCGTGTGGCTCGACGCAGATATTTACTATATGTAATATGCTAGGTAGAAAAGTTATGCAGTGTGGAAAATAAGAATGTTTAATTCATGTTTTATCTTGAAATTAAACTGAAAACTGTATGATAGAAGTGTACGTGTGCAGCCAGCACGTACACAAACTACGGTTAAGCACCTTGATAACATCTTAACTATCAAACAAGAGGCTCTATTCAAACGCCTAATCACCGGTGATTAACTGACTGCAGTGGAACACCAAGACCTAAACTTGCTCCAGCACGTGTCCATTGCCGGAGGGAAAATAATGGGTATTTAAGTCGGGTCCCTAGGTAGGCAAATTCGTGTACCGAGCAAGGGACATCAGGAATCCCGGTTCCGTGTCTCAAACGGTCACCCTTGACTTCTTTTTCCTGGGAAAAACTTCGTCAAGTAGGTATCGCTGTTTTGTGGGGGTTTCGTTTTATGTATTTTGCCTGAATGCATTTAATTTGATTTCTACCTAAATTTGTAATTAGAAATTTTTGTTAATAAACCAAATTATTAATTTGGAAATAAATTGTCCGGGCATTTATAACATGCAGTATTAACATTTTAATAATATAGTAAATGTAGTTTTTAACATTAAGTCTTAGTAAAAAAATTGTGTGTAAGGTATTTTCCTTAGCTCAAGAGAAAGAGAAGATAACCCAGAGGTTTTTCGCACAAAGATAACAATTACAACAAGAAGAAAACCCCCCCCCTTGGATTTTTCGGAAGGAAAGATGCATATCTCCCTGAATCTACAGAAGCCACCTGGTCAAGCCAGACTCCACGATGCCAAGGGTTTAGCAGAAGGCTCTTGGCAAACGGCTTTTTCTTTGATAAAGTATGCATAATCATTAAGTTTGTCCTCAAAAATAGAGAGATTTCTCCCTAAGATCGCCCTTCTCCTTTCTAGCCTTTGTCTGGAAGGGAGGGGGACGGTAGTCCCGGGCTACCTTCTTTGCTCTTGTTGTCTCATTATTTGCCCTGACTCTGAAAATTTGTTGAATTATTATTATTATTACATTTGTATTACTATTTTTTGTAACCAATTTTTATTCCTTATTAAATTTTCATAAATTTCTAAAAGCGAGTGATTGGCATTTATCACATTTTGGTTCAGCTTCTCCAAGGTCCCGGGTTTGGGGTGCACCCACCTGGCTAGCTGCTGGAATGGACCAGGAAAAAAAAAAAAAAGCCAAGCCAAAACATTTCAAGGGGAAAAAAAAATGGCTACTGAGAGGATTGGCTGGTAAAAAGCCTCCAGGCCAAGGTAAGGAAAAATACCAGAAGCTCCTAAACTAAATTTAACAAAAACTATTTTTTTCCTAAACTAGCAAAAACTAATCCAGCAAAGGCAAAGAAGTAACAATCCATTCCGCATCCAACCGCACTGGGGGGAGGAGAGTTTGAACACTGGAGTTCTCAGGCTCCAACCCCTGGTTCATCTTAAAGCTACAGCAGCCATTTTCTGGGCATAAAGCAGATGATTAGGAAATAGAGTATCATCATAAAATCACACCAAGACACTCTGTGTTATAAGTACCCATGTTATCGTCTTTTCGCAATATTAAAATGAGTAATATATGTATAATGTTTAAAATTTTTGCTGTATTAATATAGTTTCTTTTATTTCTGCTATTAATGAAACTTAGAAATAAATAGTCTGGTGAATATATATAAATTTCTTAGGCTATAGCCTGATATTAAAGTAAAGACTGCTTTTGTTCATATAACATCTAAACCGGAGAATGAAGAACCCCCCCGCATTCCTGAATTATCTTATCCAGATGAAGATGGCAGTGACCAGAGCTCCAAGGGAGGAATTTATTGAACTTCTGTTATCAGTATCTTATCCAGATGAAGATGGGGATGACCAGAGCTCCAGGAGAAGCATTTATTGAATCTCTGCTATCAGAAAATGTGAGACACAGTGAGTTACTAGCAGGTTGATTTGCAAGATAAAATGGTTGGGAGGGAATCGAAACTGAACAGAGAAACATTCAAACTCAAGAGGAATGTTTTAATGATGCATGTGGACTTATGAATATGCAACAAGCTGGTACTTTTAAGGAATGAGCCTTTTTGTTAGTGGATGTGCTCTTGGCTGAATGCGAAGTCACCCGACCATAATTGTTAATTAACTATTTGCTTTATTTCTGTCTCCTAATTGTCTTTTTATTAAACTTATAAATTTTACCAAGAAAGTGAACTTCATTTTTCACACTCTGCATCTTCATCTCTTACCATGCACTATTTCAAATTAAATTAAAATTCTAATAATCAAACTGTTCTCTCTCAGACTTTGCTCACTTTGTCACTTTGATTCCACACTCCTTTCTCACACATTAAGTCTTTCCCTCGTTATACAGAAAAGGCCAGAGATATTGGGTTAAAAATCAGGTAGAGCTCACAGAATAGTTATGTTTAATTGTTAATGTAAAATATAACATCTTGATTTACTGATATGAAATATTACTTATTGATTAGGTCAATAATATTCAAATGGAAAACATAATTTTTAAGTAACAAAGTAACTGTTTTCTAACTATTCAAAAGAAACTCTGATGGCTGTAAGTGAAGTATTGCAATGTTACATTTACATAAGAAAAAGAAACACTTTAGAAAAACCCTTATCACCACAAAACAGTGACAAGTTTTCACACAAGTATTTCCTCTGGTAATTTCCTTCAAACCACTTGAACTTTTCCATAACTCTTGAAGGGGACGGGGGTTTAATTTAAGGGTTGCAATTATACAGTTACATTTCTAATAAACCAAATATGAACCCAAATTATTCCATTATGAAAAACTAGACTGATCTCAACTTGTCCTGCAGCACCTGAGATTTCATTTGGAATGACACCTTTGGAAACAGGACAAAACAGATGCTGTGTTGATCAAGATTGTCTCGGTATTAAATTGTATTCAATATATTTGGGTCAGACAGAGGTCACAATCAGAAAGTTCAGCTCTAGAAAGGTACTAGAAAATTTACAAGTTTGTTTAGTACTCCAACGTAGAGTAAACTAGCCAGGCACAAAAAGAATAAGACAACTATGTTTTATTACTCTGTCTGGCTAAATTAAAGGATTTCAGGCAATTTATTTTTATACTTCCATTACTCTCAAGCCCTTATGAAGCCAGGAACCATGTTGTGAGCCTCTCAGTTCTGATTTAGTGGCAATTTGCATACAGCCAGAGAAACTCAGAATTATGATGGAAGTCACTGATCACTGAAGAATTTACAGTATGATTTCTACTCTGTGATTCTTTTCTGTTAAGCATGTGATAGTGCTTCCTCACAGAAGTGCTACACTGAATAATTTACCAGAGATGAAGACCAGACATGCTCAGGCAGGGAGGCCTGCTGTAGCCCTTTGAGTCAAAATACACAGAGCTCATGGAAACACCAAGATGTAATTCTGTATCTTACCACCAATGACTATAATAGTCTTTGAACAGTCTGATTTACAAGTGTAAAGTGTCATTTATTATTCTTCTGTTAGTCTACCTTAGGCAGTTCACCCGTGTAACTATTTGTGTGTCATATTACTCCCTAGACCTTTGTTCACCTCATTCTTCAATATCATCACGAGGTCTAGCAGATAGGGACACTCAGAGACAGGAGATCTGGGTTCAGAGCGAGCAAGGCAGGAGAGCTATCCTTTGTTTATTCTTCCTATTATATACCTCTCACAAGGTGACCATGGATTGGAGAGTGGTCATTCCCACCTCTCACCATGTTGGTCAAGGAGACTGTCACACAGTCTTGTTTGTCCCAGCATGGAATGTGAAAACAAAGGCTATGTTTATAGAACATAGCTGGTATTTAATGAAAAGAGCATGAGAAGGTACAAACCTTCTACTTAATATGAAGCGCTC
The DNA here is from genome assembly GCA_013400215.1 of Cisticola juncidis. Classification (NCBI taxonomy): domain Eukaryota; kingdom Metazoa; phylum Chordata; class Aves; order Passeriformes; family Cisticolidae; genus Cisticola; species Cisticola juncidis. Next base: position 232,799 of record VXBR01009379.1, on the reverse strand, counting down.
AGTTAGCTAGGAAAACTCATGGCAACACTTCAATATAAAATGCCACAATCCAAAGCACAAAAAAGTAATCTTGCAGTTGGTATACCATGAAAAGAGAAAAATACTATTATTGTGGTGAGAAAAACTGTTGCTAAATTAAAGTTAAAATTTCATGATCATACTATTAATATGCACAGAAATTCTTAAAAGGAAGGCATAACTTCATTTTGGCTCCGTCCAGATACTGCAAGAAAGGTAACTCTTCACATGCTCTCATAACACATTAACCAGCACCATGTATTACATAATTCTTCTTCAAACTGTATTCTAATGGTTGCACTAAAAATATTTCATGCAGGATTTTCTTCTCCTCCTCCATGTGCTAAAAATTAGTTTAAGTTTATCTAATTAGGCACAATATGAAGTTTCATACATTCATTAATTTTATTATTCAAAGTATTTTTCTGGATATTTTGGGTTTTATAGTCTAGTGGTCCAGACTTTTGCTAGTCCATTAGGAACAAATAAGCAAATGACATATTGCTTTCCATCTTGCCTCTGTTAAAACCTTTCAATTTCTTACAGGTATGAACAATGGCAAAATGTCTCACTGGGTAACGTTATAAATAACTGTGTAGTTCTTGGCTTTTGCTATTATGTATTGGCTTTTGCAAATAATTATTAATCACCACGATTTTGATATAGGACAGTTTAGAATCACTTTTAACTGCTTTTGATAATAGTATAATTTGTCTGCTTTCTGTGGCAAATGCCCTGGCCCCTGTGTAGCTCGTATCCTCAGAACACCATTTATGGATGATACTTTAGTTTGTGGACAGTGTGATAAACATATATTATAGTTTTGTCTTTCACAAATATTTAAGTAGATTCTATGTGCTGTGCATTTTAATGTTAACTTTTGCAGAAGCAGCTGTAGTTGTGAAATAATAACGAATACCTTTATTTTTGTAACAAACTGACAGTATGAGAATAACTCAGATATATTTGTGAAATAGCTGATGTTGATTTAAAGTACTTGTGGAAATAGCAAAAACCATCTACATGGTCTGACAACATTTAAAGAATGGATGTGGAGAACCCCTGCCACTGGCCCTTCAACAATCAATAACTGTTGCCTGATGAAACCATGGAACAGGGACTGTTGTGAAGTGTCACAAATGACCCTCAAAATCCCATCCACATTATTGCACATATTCTAAGAAGACAAGGCAGAGGCTGAACCAAGCTAAAGAATTCCTAGAACATGTAAACAAGTTTAAAAACTGTTTGAATATGTATAATTTTATGAATATGTATTTGAGGAATGCAATAGAAAAAGTATGTAAGAAGAGTTGCTATGATTAGCCAGCGTGCCAAGAAATTTAACTTTTATGAAATAAAATCCATTAATGACATTTTAGTTAGTGAAACTAATTTAATTTCTGCAGTCATGGAAGACTGTTGTTCTGTTAATTTAGACTAACAATAAGACTGCTCAAAGATGTAGGCTGCTTGAAGATAGAAATACTGGAGGCATAGAAAAGTGAAGTTTGCCTTCAATGCCTCTGATGTATCCGGAGATTATGATTTTTAGGAGGGGAGGGAGCTTGATGATGGAAATAGTTCTTCCTTTAAGAATGAGAAACTTGTCAAGCACATTAGTTAACAAAAAATATTTACAGTCTTTAAAGAGAAATCATTAATTGTTTACTTTTCAACATAAACTTCTAGCTGTTTTATTTTAAATATATTTTTTGTTTGTTGACATGTTTTGAAATAAATACTGAAAATATAAACTATGAAGAGAATTCAAATGTGGGACTCAAAATCAGACTTCACCATACAAATACAGAAGAGAAAAAGAATCAGAAAATGGCCTCACTGTAGAGATAATAGCGCAGTATTGAGAAATGAGAGCAGTGGTAACCACCTAAGGATAGCAAATATCATGTTTTCAGTAAATCAGTGTAAAAACCTTCACATCTTTGCAATCCTGACCTTCTGAGTACTACTACAGAAACCTGCAACAAGAGCCTGCCAGCAAGAGGCTGCCAACAGCAGCAGCTTTCATTAGCTGCTCAGTGGTAGCAGCTTAAGCTTTTGAACCTCCTCTCTTTCTAATCTCTATTATACCCCTGCAAGCTCCACTTCCTGGTCTTCTCTGTGCAAACCAAGGAGTTCCTAATACTTGGTTTCAGCCAGCTGCCTGGCTTAGGGTGGAGAACAGCTGCTTCCCAGGTGGCCAGCCAGCAACACCTTGCATGGTACCCTCCCTGCTGGGCACCCAATAGTCCATGGCACCTCTGGCCAGCTGCTGACCTTGTACAGATGTATCAGGGTTCCAGTCACGGGCTGACATCAGAGCAGCAGCGTGAACCATCAGCATTACTTTTCAGGCTATATATTGGGCTGTAATCTTTATTTGTCATTATCAAAGGAGCAATTTCAAATTAAAACCTTCTGGATTTTTCACAAAATTTCCAGGCAAGATTCTTGCATTGCTCATTGTCTTAGTTTGAAAGACAGGTATCTGCTAGGGAGGGGCAGGCCCTCCCTCAGAATGGAGAATTCAAATCCCCTCCCTCCAAATTATTATAATTTAGAAAATTAAAGGGGCTTTCAGGCAGAGATATGGGGATAGGAATAACGGTTCTTTACTAGTATGTACAACAAGGCAAACAAACAACAACAACAGCATTAGCAACAAAACAGAACCAGAACCTCGAGGAGCTTTGCTTCACAAAGCCCGGGGCAGTCTGATCTCGGTGTCTCTGCAGGACTCTCAGAGCACCAAGCTGGAATGGTGGAAAATCCCAGGCTGGTGGATGAGATGTATCAGAAGCTCCACAGTGGTAGCTGGAACAGCAGGGATGTCCCAGCAGGGCAGAGCAGGGTGGGCATACAGCATAGCAGAAAGCCTCAAAGCAGCGCTGAAGTAGCGGCAGCGGGACAGGGCCGGCCCAGCAGGGCAGGAGCAGGCGAGCTCAGAATTCCTGGGCACACATGCGGACAGTGGTAGATTTCCTAGGACTGGACTTGGTGGTAACAGTGAACTCCTCTCACAGCAAGCAGCAGCCTGGCTGTCCTCCCTCAGATGCCAAGAGCAAGAGCTGGTGTAGCTGCCCCATCCCCATGCTTTACCTGCCCCCAAACCTCGTAGTATCTTTTTCTGCTCCAAGAGANAGCAGGGATGTCCCAGCAGGGCAGAGCAGGGTGGGCATACAGCATAGCAGAAAGCCTCAAAGCAGCGCTGAAGTAGCGGCAGCGGGACAGGGCCGGCCCAGCAGGGCAGGAGCAGGCGAGCTCAGAATTCCTGGGCACACATGCGGACAGTGGTAGATTTCCTAGGACTGGACTTGGTGGTAACAGTGAACTCCTCTCACAGCAAGCAGCAGCCTGGCTGTCCTCCCTCAGATGCCAAGAGCAAGAGCTGGTGTAGCTGCCCGATCCCCATGCTTTACCTGCCCCCAAACCTCGTAGTATCTTTTTCTGCTCCAAGAGAAAACTCCCAGAGACCAAAAAATGGTGTAGCCAGGTGCTACACTCTCCTTTGGCCACCTCTTTGGTTTCCTCAAGTACTCATAAGTACTCAGTAGTTAGTTTCCTAGCAACTTATGGGGAAAAATTCTGTAAGAAAAAAAAACCCCAAATCTAACCCTCAACCCTTAACTTGACCTAGCATGGTGAAAGGAAGAAGTAAAATAGTTTAATTCAACTTTGTCCCATCATTGTGTATTAAGTTGCCCCAAAATAGAGTCAGTATGTAAAATAATTGCAACTACGAGAAACTCAGATGAGTTCTGTTATAAATACCCGGACAATTTATTTCCAAATTAACAATTTGGTTTATTAACAAAAATTTCTAATTACAAATTTAGATAGAAATCAAATTAAATGCATTCAGGCAAAATACATAAAACGAAACCCCCACAAACAGCGATACCTACTTGACGAAGTTTTTCCCAGGAAAAAGAAGTCAAGGGTGACCGTTTGAGACACGGAACCGGGATTCCTGATGTCCCTTGCTCGGTACACAAATTTGCCTACCTAGGGACCCGACTTAAATACCCATTATTTTCCCTCCGGCAATGGACACGTGCTGGAGCAAGTTTAGGTCCTGGTGTTCCACTGCAGTCAGTTAATCACCGGTGATTAGGCGTTTGAATAGAGCCTCTTGTTTGATAGTTAAGATGTTATCAAGGTGCTTAACCGTAGTTTTGCGTACGAGCTGGCTGCACACGTATACTTCTATCATACAGTTTTCAGTTTAATTTCAAGATAAAACATGAATTAAACATTCTTATTTTCCACAGTTCTGTAATAAATACTGAGCCAATTCCAAATTAATAAATGATTTTATTAATTTTAGAAAAAGAAATGGACAGAATTTCGGGTAAGCCAACAGTCAAAGAATCAGTGTCGAGTCCCAGGATTGGCACTGGGTGAACTTTAGCTACGGCCTCTATTGCACCGTTGCTCCCCGTTCGTGATTTCAGTTCCGTGAACCCAGTTTTTATACAGTTCTTTTAGCGGGACAGAGCATTACTTCATGTTTTCTTTGTCCCTTCAGTTTTTCTTCATATTCATGGGGATTCATCTTTGCCGTTTGGTCCGTTGAATAGTCTACTGTGGGGAGATGAATATCAGGTGCAACTTCTGGGACTCGCATATTGAAATGCGTGCCCCTGGTGGCGGAGCACGACCCATCTTGGTGGTAATGGTTGGGCCATTTGCAATCCCAACTCTGGAGAGGACCTATCTTCTTTGGACCCCCTCTCCTTTTCTCTTATCCCTATTTGTTTTACCTTGACAAAACATCACATATGTTTTCTGTAATCATGTAGAGAGATGGGGTTTTTTTGGGTGAGTGGGCAGGTGTTTTGTTGTTTTTTTACAAAGAAAACTGCCAGATGTACAAAACTAACTTTGGCCCATTTATCACCCAGCATTATTTCTTACTCCTATCTCACTTCCTGTAACAAACGTCCTCCCTTGACAAACAGTATCCTCGTTACAGCTCTGTAATCCCATTTTTTAAAAGTATAACTTTGGTGACATCTGTTAAAGTTGAGCTCAGGTGCAACCATCTCTCAAGTGGATGCTTATTGTGTGTGCTCTCCCTCACTTTTTTAACTGAGCTAGTCAGAACAGGAAGTGTTCAAAATATTCAGGCATGAATCATCACAAAAGTTACTCTGGCTCTCCTTTCAAATTCTACAGAAATGTTGAGCAAAACTGTGATGTCACTTTTGAGAATTAAATCATTCCTGGAAATAGAATTGTCCAGTAAATACTTAGAGTGACATCTTGCTTTTATAATGCTTTTACATTTGTTCAGCCTAGAAACAGTTGAAGACAGATTCTTCCCCATGTATAATCTATAGTTTTCTTTACTCTCTTTCAACTGGTTTGACTACGTATTGTCATCTACGTATTGTCATAAGAAAGATTACAGATGGATATACTGTATTAAAATGCTATACAAAGTAAATTACTAAATTAAAGACAAATTTAATCAGGCTATATTTTACAGGTAAGACATTGTTTAAACTGTATTTATTTTAATTTATTATTATGAACATTTCTGTGAACTTTTCACATTTTTCTTCTTCCTCTTTGATTCCTAGTGTTTGAATTCCATCAGCTCTGCACTAAATGTTCTAAATTCTCTAAAATGCTAAGAATATAAACTTACCTTTAAAAAAACCCACAAAAATCCAACTAACATTTATACAGTATGATAACTCTAAAATTTCAAGTATTTTAGATATTATCTTCCCTAAAATTACCTGCAAAGCTGGTTTTGCTCTAGATCTGGGGTGTGTATGCATTATAGACAAATATTACTTAATTCCCAGCCTTCTGATTTTTAGTTCAGCAAGCAAAATTATTAAAACAAATCTGCTTATTTAGAATGGACTGGTTTTCTCAGGTGTGCTAAGCATCCACAGCTGCCATTGACTGAAGAGGTAGGAACTGCTCAGGGGACCAGAAGTAATGGTGATTAAGCATCAAAAGAAGATACAAGGTTACCACTGACTCTTTCTATAAGCAATAAACAGATTGGACAATCTCAGAAGTACAGTTCAGACCCTGAGATTTAGAATTTAAATTCCAGTGTCCTTTTGCTACTCCACTTTAACAGTACTTGTGTGAAGGAAAATCCACCTTCATCTTCAAATGATGACACAAATTAATGTTAGACATACATCAACAGAGAAGTGCACTGAAGCTGCAAGCAGCAGCATAGTTGCAATGCTAACGGAAAAGAAGCATCTCTGTCTGGCTGTCAGTTATTTCACTTGGTTATTTAAAAAATACATTACACAGCATCAGCTTTGCTGCTGAAGAAAAGGAAAGTTTAGTGAAAACTAGTTGTACTATATGAAGAATCTATGCATTTGAGATTTTGATGAGAATTGTAAAGGAGTGGTTGCTTCAGGTAGGAAGAAAAATAAGAGCATTTGCATTTCTATTATATTTTGTAAAAAATACAAAAAAAAAATCCATAGTAGATATGTCTTAGTTATGAAGAATTTCTTCACCTCTGCATACCTGGTGGGAATACTTTAGTAGGTAAAGATAATTTGGGTTGTGGGGACATCAGGCATAGAAGAGTTATGATAAATGCTCCTTAGATTTTAATGTGTTATAAAAATCTAAATGTATTAAAAATTCATATTTAAACTTTACATTCTAATGACATTTCTAAATTAAAAAATATAATAGAAGTCAAAAAAGTGACAAAAATAATAACATACTAAAAGATCCATGCTGACTCACACAACACAGTTTTACAAGCTCAACAAAACTATGTAAGAGCAAGTGATCTCTGTGTGACTTGTATGTCATCTGTAAAGTCAATCAGCATTTATACAACCTCTTTTCAGGATATATAACATACACAGAGTAGACAAAATGGACTTCAGATTTAGTTTTCAAAATAGCATAGGAAATGTGATATATATAGTAGGTTAATTCGTGTTTCTATGGATTACAGGATGTTAAAATCCTGGTTTGGTAAAATGTAATATAGAATGTAACTTAAATTCCAGCCAGCCACGGAATTGAGAAATTCCTAGGCAGGTACCACCCAGTAACTACCATTTAGGAGGACACAATGAGATGTTGGGAACTGGAGATGATGAGATTGGCATCAGAAAAGAAGACACATTAAGATAAAGAATCAGTTCTCTTCCTGTGGGCAGCAGAGCCATCAGAGCATCATCATTGCACCTATTTCCGATAGCCTTTCCATTCAAAAACCTCGGCTTTCATTCACCCACTGGAGGACTAAAATCGACACTTCTCCCTCCCAGAGGAGACCCCATTCAGCAGACCAAGGACAATTCAGCGATGAATTTAAATAACTATTCCAGGGGAACAAAGGACTGTTGGGAAATCTTATGCCTGGGCAAAATAACGTGTATAAAACCTGGACCCAAACGTGGCCAATTCATGAACTTCGGGGGGACTGCAGTGTGCTAGAGGCTGCATCCCAGTTGACCCTTTGATGATCCCGGGTTATCGTCACCGTAACTCCGCTGGGGGTTTTTACTGAAATTCTGTAATTTGATTTTTAATAAACCAAATCATATTTTCAGTTGGAATATTGGATTGGCATTTATAACAGGAAAATATCAGCATTTCTGTATAGATCAAACAGAACACAAAGACATCTAGAAGTATGTCTATCAGATCTATAAGGATGATGATACTTGGATCTCTAGCTGAAATGGAAAAGTTCTACATGAAAATTAAATATACTGCTATGTATAGTATAAACGCCTCCAAATTTTAAAATAAAACTTCTATTTCAAAACTATTATTTTAGAATATTGTTTGCTATTTTTTTTTACAAATAAAAATTCTTCAGCCACAAACCTTGTTAAGATATTTCATAATTTGTCTTCATCTAAATGGGATGATCAAAATAATGCATCTTCTCCTTAATTCTTAATAACAAGCTGATGTTGGAACTCTGCTCAGAAATTCCAGTGCTTAAAATTTTACTATGTAACTATGATGTTGGATGCTAGGATATTTTTTTTTTTCTTTCAAGGAATTGTCTCCCATTTGTTGCCTAAGAGATAACAACAGTACTTCAGAGAGACACAAGATGTAGTCAGAGAGGAGTGGGAAGAGTGCAGTGTGCTACCAAGATGGGGGAGTTCCTTTTTGGAAGTGCAGAGATACCATGAGATTTAACTGAGGAGTGAGGGGCTGGGCTCAGCTCCTTGCTCTCTCTCGCTCTGCTCTCGGGGACTGGAGGAGGAAATGGTGCTGATGCTGCTGTGGGGGAGAATTCCTTGTCACCGCAGAGTTCTGTCCTTTACAGCTCCTTCCTCCAGCCTTTGCTGGTAGGAGTGGCCATTGAACTGGGACGTTATTAATACCCAGTCTCACTGGAAAGTACCCTCACCATCTGCTCAGGTGCCCCAAAAGAAAACCCAGGACTCCAGCTGTGAAAAATGGGAAATAATTAATTCATGTTCTTATAGATAATAATAAACTGGAAACTGTAATATACTGTATAAATGCAAGGCAGAAGTGTACGTGACCCCCTACGTGTCCCATAGATTCCTGTTAAACAAAAGACACGCACCTCTGTAGATTTTCTCTGTCCAAAAATAGAAGGTGAAGATAACAGGGTGAAGCACTGTCAAAAGAAGTCGTTGGGAAGACCATCAACACTGCTGAACTACACCCTGACGACAAACACGGAGGGCCATTCACACTTCTGCAGCCAGCAATCAACCCTGAAGTATGGACCAAAACTGGATATTAACACGTTGCCCATGAAAAAGGACTCT
>VXBR01009379.1:122224-219155 GCA_013400215.1 Cisticola juncidis | reverse complement strand
TCCGGTTCCCCCAACCCCTCACGGGGAACGGGTGGGAGGGGACGGTGGAGAGGGTTAAGTGAGGTTGCAGTTTCCTTGCTGCGGCCCATAGACGGTCCCCGTCTGGCGGGCACTGTGGTTGCCTTGGGGCGGCTTTTACCACTGTTCCCCTATCTGTGGGCGTGGGGTGTGAGGGAAGGAAGGAGCCTGAAGTGATTCCGGGATTCACGAACCCCTCACACCCCTGGAAACGGTGGAGGGAAGAGTGAAACAATTTCCCCTTCCCTCTTGAGGCGTCCCGGTGCTGCGGCAGGCTGGCCCGCAGGTAAGGCTCCCTGGGGCCCAGGCAGGGTAATGGCGAGGGCCGGGAGGAGGAAGGGTGTCATGGACACAAAACTCGGGCGACGAAGCGGGGCGGGAACCCGGTTCTTCAGGTTTGGAGGAGCGGCTCAGCCGGAACTCGTTGGTCAGGTCGAAAGTAGAAGCTTAGGGCGGCGGTGTGCGGCCCCTTCCGTGTGGCCGCGGTCGGACTCGGTGCCGGCAGACGAGGGGAAGCCGAGCCCGGCCTGGCCCGAGCCCTTGTGGCGGGCTGCTGCCGCTCGCCAGGCGCGATCCCTCCTCCTGACCCGCAGGAAGCTGCTGTGCGCTCCTCGGGGGCTGAGTGGAAACGGTGGAATGAGGGAAAAAGGAAGACGTGCTGAAATCACAGCTGTGTGTATTTCGGTGTCTTTCTCTCTCCTACTTCCTCGAAGCACGCTGTTCCGTGCTCCTACTACTTCCCGTGCTCCTGTCCTACTTCCCACGGCTTCGCTGTTCCCGGAGCAGTAGGGCGTGCCCCCTCTGCAGCGAGCTGCTTTGGGAGTCAGTCACTCTTGCTGATGCTTAGTCGTTTGGGTTTTTTAAATTTATTTTGGAGCACGCTGTTTTATTTTTAGTATACCCTATTGCTATAATTATAAAGACGTTGTTGAGGGTGATAAGAGAGATGAGCACATTCATGAGTTTGGAAGAAGCCCAAAACCAGTTCAGGCCTGTGATCTGCTCCGTGTGTTTTAACTGATTTTCAGCTTGAATTCTAGCATGACTCTTTGAAGGGCATGGTTATGTATTTCACTGATATTAAAAGTATTTTGTAGATGAAGTAGTATTGTGTTGACTTTATACGATGTACTCAGGGATTTTCTCATTTTAGAGATACCTACAGGCATTTTTTGCTTGGAAATGACGAAGGTCTAGGATCAGTTTTCTCCATTTAAAGTATCATTATTAGGGTGAAACATCTTTGGAGACGTGGGGCGGGAGGTTTGTTACAAAGTGTATTAATAAATCAGTGTTTGTCTGAGCTCTTTAAGCGTTCATTGTGTCTTGATTGTGAAGTGATGTAATTAAATGTTTAATTGTGGTCCAGAAGCAGTTACCCTCTTAATATACATTTGCTTCCTTGGTTAATGTAATTGCTTAGAGATGATGTAAGAATAGATAAAAGTGCTTTAGCAGTACAAAACAGTTTGATGTCCATGACATTATTTCGCTACTGTTTCCTGTTAGTTGTGTTTGGAGGTATTTAGCTTACTGAAGTCAGTCTTACCTGAGCTGAATTCTTGGCTGTAACTCCAAACTTACAATACAAGACGGTTGTGTGAAATGTGTCAGGTGTAGCTTGTTGACCTAAACACTAAATTAACTCCAGAAGAGCTTCTTTTTAAGTCTCATTGTCTTGGAAGATGGAATAGTACTTTAATACATGTGAACTTTCAGAAAGTGCTGTTTAGACTCTGTGTAGTGGGGATCTATAGAGCTTATTAAGGTCTAGATTTTCACATATTACATAAGTTGGCATGTGCGTATACCAAAAAAACCTAGATCAGTATCATATATAATTGAATAACTCAGGTATATAATGTAAGCAGAAGACTAGAAATAATAGATTTGATACTGTTGTTGTTTGTAAGATACTAATGTAAAGGTGTGTGATGATAGTAATGAGTCAGTGCAGTCCAGTGGCATTACAAAAATTACTAGAATTGCCTTCTGAGAAAGTATTTTAATTTTATTACCTTAATATCTGGAAACTAGGTAATGTATAATTATAGGTAAGGGACAGTGTGTTTATGCATTACATGCTCTGCAAAATAGTTTATGTAAGTAACACTGTCTGCTTGTGAAGGTGATGCTGAAGTTCACATTTCCTTGAGCTAAGCTAGTAGTGTTAGATCTGCTTTAAGGGAAGAGATGAAGGGGAATTTACCAAAGAAAGGGCAGGTGTACATAAGTGTTTTTAAGCCTACCAACTTCACTACCACAGCAGAGAGCTAGTCAGCAGGAATGATGTCAGCTGATAGTTTCCTTCAACTGCTGTTTCTTCTAAGGGGTACCCAGGACCATTTGTTTCCCTTGCTGCATTAGCTTTTCTTCATTGTACTGTAACTGTAGCATGAGTAGGAAAGAGTGTAGGAGTGTATAGAATTGGTGAGGGAAAAATATTTTAAATAGTTGCAGCTTGTTACAGAATGTGGGTTGTTACCATGGGGCTCTCCATTTCATTAAAAAAAGTGGAGTCTCAATATAGCAGCAGTATTTGGTTTTTTAATGAGCAATGAATCCTTCCTTTGCAAAATAAAGGAAAGGATACTCATTGGGAAAAAGCTGACAGTATAAAAATGATGGTTGTTTCATTTTAGAATAAACACTTCTGAAAGATCCTTGTATGTTTTTTTTTTTAAATTATGCATTTTCATAATTTTTATAGTGCTCATTTTAATACTGGCTTCCCTGTATGTTTTAAAGCTGCATTTGAAATCTTAGTTTACTCCTGGGTCTTCAGCGTTTATAGTAGCACTGATTCTAGAAAAGCCAATCCGGGTTACACTGCTTCTCTGAAAGTTATATATGATTTATATTTGCCCCGAGAGATCCTCTGGTGAGACACCATTATAAGAGCTTTCCAGATGCTGCGTGTAACTGATGAAAATATCATGTATGTAATGTACTTTGTGCACTAATGGTATTGCCATCCAGTTGCAGCTGTCGGCAACTGACTGGCAGAGAACTCATACTTCATAAAACAGGTTGTCACCACTTGAAACTGCAAGATATTGTTTTGGAGTTTTGGTAATTTGTGAAGACTGGTGAAGGTCACCAAAGATAGCTTGGTAGGTCTGGAGGTGTCTCAGTTCTGCAGGGCTGTAGGATTACTTTACTACCTTGACTGTCTTGCAGTGCTTTATGTGTGCCAATGCTAGCCAGGCACTGTTACACCTCATGGATTCATCAGGCACTTGCAGACTCTTGCAAGATGTATAATGGCTTTTTGATTGTCTTACCTGGAGATTTTCTGTTGGTGTCTAACTTGGTAACACTAACAAACTGAGGGATTTCAACTCCCTCTAAGGGATTGTAATTCTATAGCTAAATACTGTGATGTCATAAGAAATTCTATTTCTCAGATTTTAAAACAGCAAGTAAACTGCAGGTATACTGCATTCAGGGGAGTGGATTGTCTAAAGGGTAAGTTTTTTCCCTGAAAGAGCTAACATAAGCTTGTCCACTCAGAGCAGAAACTTTGTGCTAACAGTTTTTGAAGTGGGCCATGATTAGAGATGAACAGCTTCTTAAAACAGAAACACTGTTCATCAGCTGGAATAACTTTGCCTCCAATATAGTGGTAAGCACTGTAATCTTTTGGCAGATTGTAATTATATGCTTTTCTCAATCTTTGCATTTTCCCTTTAATGTTAGGCTGTTTCACTCATAGTAGCAGCTCTTTTTTGGAAATTGTTCTTATTTCAATTAATATTATGAATGAAAATTCCAAATGAGTCCTTAATGCATTTAAACTCAGTCTATTTCTTTCTTAGTGCATTAAAACCCAATCTATTCCTCTCTCATTCTATATGCCCCTTTTTTGGGTCATGGTCACCCTGTGATCATGCAGCCCTTTTTTTTTGCATGGGTGGTTTTGGACCTATAAGCAAACATATTAATTGCAAAGAGAGTACCTTTGTATAGGGTCTTTCTTCTGAGGAAGACTCTTGTATCTGTCTTGCATAATTTAAAATTTATCTATGTCTATTTGCTTTGTCTCCTTTGCAATTTGCTTGGACAAAGCACTGAAGATCAAGCAAAGAAGATTGTGGTTTCCAGTATGATTATGCTCTTTCTCAATTATGAATGCAACTGTTGCAGTACTAATACTTTTGCATTCAGATTCCATTTCTAAAAGACATCAGTTCTAGAGCAGTGCTATTCTGCTCTGTTGTTGAATCAATTATGCAGAGGTGGTGTCTACACAGGTGAATTTTAGTGATCTTATAGTCATGCTTCAAAGAGAAAAGGGGAGTTTTGGTCTGTTATTTATAGCCTGTTTGCACTAGGGTGTCTGGATTCTATGTATGTAATGCCAACTATGCTGGCATACACCCAGGCGTTTAGAACAGGTGGTGCCATTGAAGGTGGTGAGTGATAGGCCGTGAGCTTGTAGTGTAGCTAATTTTTTTACTCTAAGACAAATAAGGCTTTTTTCTAGGAAGCAAAAAAGAAACAAGGAGAATCTTTAGTCAGAAGGTAATATTAGGAAGACTTAGCAAAGACTTGTGGAAGAGATAAAATGTATATATGCCTGAAGTGAAGATAAATGAGAGGGCATTTGAAGGATTTCATAATGGTATTCTGGTTTGTTTGGGGACTTCAGACACTTCAGTGTTTTGGAATGAAATGCAACAGGATGTCACTTCCTCAGTTGTGTAATACAATGTGTAACCATGCCTGTAGAATTAGGTATGTAATAGACGTGACTCAGGAATTTTGAACTGTGAATGCAGCAGATATTATAATATTCTTTCCTTTTGTATTAATCTTTCTAAACCATGAAAGACAAACTGTTCTCTTTAGTTATTTTTTATGAAAATTCTAATGTGACAGCATGTATTAAATTCTTTATCCCAAGGGGCAGCAAAATTCTTTATCTTATGCAGCAAAACAACTTTTTGTGTAGTCAGAAAGTTATTGAAGTGAAACATCTCCAAAGTATTTCTGCATGCCTGTGAAGTATTGGTATCTTACATTTTCCTGAGAATTAGCATCATGATATTTGTAGTATTAGGCTAATTAGCATATTAGCAATATATCTAAGTTTCTGTAGCACCAAACTTTATAAAAAGAAATTAAATACTCTGACATACATCAGCTTAATTAAAAGTTAAATGGAATGGAAGAAATTGTGACAACACCCTTGAAGAAATATTAAAACATCTAATTAAAGAAAGCTTATATTGAGGTTTAGTTTGTTGAGAACAATAATAAGTATAGAACTGTGTATTTTCTTTTAGGAAGATTCTTTGGAGGTCATCCTTTGCCTGAAGTATTGTCAATTAGAAAAGGTTTTTCAGAGCTTTGTCTAGTTAAGTTTTTATCATCTTCAGGTAAAAACATTCACATCCTCTCCAGACTGGTGTTTGACTATTCTGTTCTTCAACTCCAGGGTCCCCTGTTTGCACATGATTTCTGCTGGAGATGTGGGCACTCTAGATTTGTGTGTACCTGTGCTGTTCTCTAGTATGTGTTGTGCTGTGTCCTAGTGCATGTGCCAGTGAGAGCATACCTAACAAGCTCACATTCACACACCTAAGTTAACTGACCCTCCCTGTACTGACCACCTGCTAGCTGAAGTGCAGGATTTTGCATCCAGTAGGAGAGATGCTGTATTGGTTTAGGACAGATATCATGCAATCAGTGGGGTGACTTCTTACAGCATCAAACTGGGGTTTGACTGGTGCTGTTATCCCTCCAAAGTCACTGGTGCTGTCACTGTATAGACATTCAATTTGATTTTGGTTTTATTTTCATGAGGACTCCTTTATTTCAAATAAGTGCTTCTGTCTAATTTCCTAGTTTCTGTTTAATGTAACTGACAATCCTCTTGCTCTTCAACGTGACCAGTTTTGGGCCTGTACCCCGTCAGAATTTTGCTTATTTGATTCACACACACAAAGATTCCCATCTTCACATTCGTTATTATCCAGACCATTCTACAAGGGTGGGGCTTGGCAAACACCCATCACTCTCACCTGTGTCACTAAACAGTGGCTCTACAGTTTTCTTAGTTTTTCTTGTGTTTGCAATGTCCTTAGAGCAGCCTTTCTCTTTGTCCTTATTAGCCTTTGCTACTCTTGGTTTCAGCTGAACTTCAGCTTTAATTCCTCCTTGTAGGAAAAAGCAACATACCTGTATAGCTTCTGGGTGATCTGTCCTGTTTCTGCTTGTGTTTGGGCTCAGTCAGGAGTTCTGTGCTCCTTCTAGGTGAGAAGCATGGCAGATGGTTGGCAGGAATACCACACTTGCCTTCATCCACCGTGACTGAAATGAAGTGTGTTTTCCTCATTTAAAGCATCATCATCTAATTTTTATGAAATTACTACTCTGTAAATTAGTGCTTCCTGTAAACTGAACATAACTATACTAAAATTAGCTATATTTTAGTTATAACCCATTACATTCCCTAAATCAGTCTGCCAGATAAGAGCATTTCACTTAGTTAACAATCCAAAATTTGTCTATTAGAAATTGTACGTTGTTTAAAGGATGTCAACAAATGCAGTTCAAGTCTGTGGTATGTGCAGTTATTCTGCAGTTTTTACTTATGTGGTAAATACTTTTTTAAATAACTATGGCCTTTAATATGTCAATTAAAATAATTTCATGCTTAGTGACTTTTAGTAAATAGATTGGACTTCTGTTCTTACATGAACCTGTTTATTGTGTTTTTTCTTGTGCTAGTGTATAATGTTGTTAAAGCCTTCTGTAATAGGGGTAATACTGTGTTCATGTAACTTCTAGATCAGGCCCTTCTGCTTTTAATATTTGAAGTCAGACAATAAGAATTACTGCAGAAAGGTGCAGATTTTTTGAGACATTCAGAATGTGGACAGGAACCTGTAGCCCTGAGATTAAACCTTTGCCACAGAGATCTCCAAACTGTTTGTGCATATATTTACCTAAATTTGCCTGAGTACAAGACATAAGTTTACTTACTTGTTTTTGAGACTAAAAATACAGACTCTCACCAAATGGATTAGCAGTGACAATACTGAGCAGATGAAAAATAGTAAAATACCAGTAAAATTTGAAGCAGAGTAAAGAAATCTTGCTTGTAAGGAAAAGAAAGGTGTAGTGGTATAAAATTATTAAGGGAAGGGTGTTGAAAAGGTGTAGAAGCTGAAATATAAGAGAAAAAAAATGTCCTGTGATACATCTTGTTGTTTCTGAGTGTCTTTGAAAAATACCCCAATATAGTTTGGCTTTGTGATTGCTGTGTATAACTAATAAAGGAAAATCTCTGCTTGTACAAAAATACCCATTATTTTGGGTTTTTTTTTCCTCCTTCCCCAAACTATAATCAATTACTGAATCTTTCTAGTTAGAATCAGTACGAAAGTTAGTTCTTGTACTAGTTCAGTTTGAAAAGGATAGGCAATACTAGTTACCTTTTAGATCTCTTCTTGATAGAAATTATTATAACTAAGGTGTTTTCTCAAACCCTGTGTAGGATACTTACCTTGTCAAATAGCTGGACTGCCACCAAATTCTAGGCTGACATTTGGAAGGACCTGGATGTCTGGAAGTAGGATTGCTTTAGAATATTTGAAAAAAACTATTATAGTTGTGTTTTTGAGATCTTTTTTTTTTGTGTAACATTTTTCTGATTGTGGCCATATGGGCTGTGTTTTGTTTTGTTGATCCTTTTCATATGCTTGCAATTTATAAGAGGTTACTGGAGGAAAAGTAGAAGGGTGTCTTATATGTTTTGGGTATATGATGGTAGTATGTTTCTCTCTTCATTTCCCAATTTGAGAATCTTGTTAGGCAAAAGAGTGGGGTTTTTTTGGCATAAAACTGTCTTTATTTCTGCTATAGTAAGACTTTTGGTTTAGAAGACAGCAGCTCAGTTGCAACTGCATGAGAACAGCTGTGTTAAAATGTAAATAAGCCACATCTACCTACTTTGATGCTTAGTAAAGTTTGCTGAGTCTTTTCTGTTTTGAGGAGAACTCTAATGATCATGTAAATTTAATTCTTGAACATTTTGTTGTCTATAGGGTTTTTTTCACATCCGTAACTTAAAAGGATATCTCTTTTTAGGAGTTACATAAATTGACAGACAACAGAGGTATCCTTTTTGAGCCAGGAAAAGTTTACAGTTGTGCCTGACTTTGAAGCTGTAGGTAAACTGGTGGGTTCTGTTCAGTAGAAAAATTCTATATGTGGACCTTGAAGGATGCAGTAGCGTTCTGTAAAGCTGCCACAAGCTTTTGTGATAATGTTTTACCATTACAAGCTAATTACATGTAGATTTCTTGAGTATTATGTTGCTAAATTTTGGAAAACTTTGGACATTTTGGAGTTGAGGTTGGTTGATTGTTTTTAGTTTCAGATCTTAATTAAAACTGAGCTTTGTTCTGTCTGTGTTTTCAAATACAGATTCAGAGAATAAAGATGGGAACTCCTGGATCAGGACGGAAGAGAACTCCAGTGAAAGACAGGTTTTCTGCCGAAGATGAAGCTCTAAGCAACATTGCCAGAGAGGTTTGCCAATTTTAAAGTATCTTGAATTCAGAAATAGGGATGAAAGTAATCTCATTATCCAGGAAGAGTTAATCTTTTAAAGATGTGCATAAAAAAGTGTAATTAGCAAAAAAAAAAATGACAATTAATATAAGGTAAGAGAAAGATCAAAAATCACATTACCTGAAATGTCAACATAGTGAGATATTAACTGTATGACTAGTGTAACTTCACAGGTTTACACTGTTTACACTTAAGCCTAGCAACTATTTCTACAGATACTTACATGCTTAAAGATAAATAAAAAATCCAGGTGCTATCTCAAGTGTAGAATTAAAAAACATACACATTTATCCTATTACTGTGTGTAGTATTCCTATTATGGGAAGTATAGTGTATTAGTATTGAATGTGTAGTAGTTGTTATGAAAATATATTTGTAATAGATTCTATTTCAAATGTGAGAAGTTACATTTCTTTCCAAATAAGCCTAATATGTACACTGTACCAGGAATTTCACCACCTCAAAAAAAGAGGGCTGGAGATAACCAGCGAAAAGTGCAATTAACAAGAAGGTGATACAAAAGGGAATTTTGTCCCACTGGATATAGGCAGTTGGAGTTTAAAGTCTTAGATATGTCTGTTTGGACCAGAGTTTTTCTAGGTGGAAATCTGTGACTAGGGAACAAAAGTCTTAATACTGGTTGTATACAAGTGGATTCGGGTTCTTTGGGACTACATTATCTACAAAGCTGTTTGCCCTAGTTGACATAAATGAATGCAAAATGCAGATTCTAATTGGCTTTGTAATGTAAATAGTTGTCTGTTTATGTGTGTAAGACAAAACAGGTAAGTGATAGGTGCCTGAAGAGAAAGCTTCTTTAGGCATATTCAAGTGTATCTATCATAGACTGTAGGTAAAAGATATGCTGTGTCAGTTAAAGAAAAAAATTTGATTGGTAACTTTTCAGAAAGTCATGTTCACAGTCACATTCTAGTTCAAATGGAAAGTCTCTGTCAGCCAAGTTTTGTGTGGGACTCTGGATCATGGATGATCTCACTCATCAAGTTCCAGCTCTCATTTTTGGGGGAAAACAGTGAATAAAAAAAAGAGACTATGGCCTTAGATTTCCTTGAGTATACATATGTTTTAATAACATCAGCTTGTCATTTAACCTAGAAAAGGTTCTCAACAGCAAGATGTAATACATACTATCCTACTTAAAATTACTGTTGGGCTTTGTTCTCTTACATCCCATCTTTTTAGAACACATTACTTACTAGAATGGAATTGAGTCGTGTAATCCACGTATCTTCTGTGCAAAATCTCCTTGAAGATGTTCTAGGTATTAAGAGATGGTAAAGAGGGTATGTGCAAAAGGAAGCAAAAGGCTGCACTTTGGATGATCTGTGTGGTGACACTGCATAAAAGTGCTCTGGGATTCAGATCAGTCACAAAATGGCACTGGGAAGTTTTGGAATTTGTAAAACAAAGAACTCTAGTGAAGTGACTCTAATGTAGTCTATGACATTTCAGGATGGTTTTTCTCTAAAAGTTCAAATTTCAGAAATTACTATTCTTATTCTTTTTTACCATTTTTAATTGGATAAAATTGTGATTTCCTTGTTCTATGACATGTGTCAAAAAAAGATTTCTTCATTTTAGTACCAGTAAACATTGCTTTTTAGGAAATTAGGTTTAAAGAATTCTTTGGCGCTTATCTACTAAGTTCATTTCCATGTAGTTTTTTTTCTGCACTGGTTGAATCTGATGTCATTTCATGTGAAAATATTTTATGAAAGATAAGGGCGCTATTGTGTGATCTGACGTGCCTGGTCAGACTGCTTCCTCTGATATTTCTTCAATTTTTTCCACCTTTCCTCTGCATCAGAAAACTTTTTTCTTCTGTTTGCTGTCCCATCCACTTTATTTCTTGCACTTCTGTTATGTAGAGAACTGTTCCACATCTTTTCCTTGGTGTGGGACTATGCATTAAGACAAGAATTTTTACAATGTTACACGCAAATATGCTAAAACATCAACACTGGAGTGATTTTCTGCCTTATTCTAAGAACTTCTGATTTACTAAACCTCTTTCTTAGGGACCTGCTTTTTATACTATGGAGTATATTGGCATTGAATTTCCTCGCTCACTGGAACTGAGGAAGAGTAAAGGTTGTGTATATATCCAGGGACAGGGATCTATCTGTGCATCCTTTCCTGGAAGCAATGTACTCTTCCTGTTTCATAGTGTCTGAAGTGAGATTACTGAAGATTACTGGAGATTACTGAAGTGAGATCAGTTTGGCAGTCTTACCTCGGTACAAGAGGTTATCCTGCGTTTTTCAAAAGCTACAAGAGCAAGTGTAGATAAATTGCCCATGTCTTCCCTGCAAGGAAATAAAGGAACTGTGGGTGTAAAAGCACCTAACTACATTAAAATGGAGTAGTGGTGAGTGTAGTTATAGGAAATTTAGTTTGAAGTCCACTTACCCTTTTAAAAAAAAATTCTACGTCTTGAAAATACAGAGTTCATTTTTCTGACCTTTTGGTTCTTTCTCTAGCTTTTGTAATGGATTCTGAAACTGCTAGCTTTCTCAGATTGACAAAGAATAAATCGCTTGGTGTAGAAGACAGTTTCATGTATTTTGTGCAAAGTTTGAGCTTCCCAAAATACAGGTAATTATTGTGTAGTGTAACTTCAGGCTCCTGGCAACATTATATTCTCATTTGTTAAACAAAAAGGATTCCCATGTAACTAGATAAATGAAAACAGAGGTGCATATTCACAAGGTTATGTTCACAGTCTACATTGAATACAGCTGATACGATCTCAAGATGTTTTCCCTGTTTGTTTGTAGTGGGGATTCTCTGCTTATTAAATTCTTTTGTGGACAGAATATCTTTGGCTGAGTTGCGCATCACTGCTTCACTTGTCTTAGTAGTTTGCAGACAAATTCTTCATTTTAAATATTTAGCACTAACCTGTCATCACCATCTTTTAGGATTGCATGAGACCTCTTTCTCCAAAACCAGTCTGATTATGTGAGAACAGGGATTTCAGTCACATCTGTCTGTGGTTCATGCTCAGATACCATGAATACATGGCAGACAGTGAGACGAGTCAGACACGTCATCTCACCATCCTCAACCTGCTGAACAGGAGTTTGAAGGCACAATTAGGATTTACCATTCATAACTGTTTTTTGGGTGTTACCATCAGCAGCGCTTCCATTCTTCAGGGCTCTGTAACTAGATGACAGATGCTTGTTGTGGACAAGCAACATTGCAACAGTGTTCACTGGATTTCTACATTGTAGAATGTTGTCTCTGTGGTTTTGGTTTGGTGCGTTTTTTTTCAGAAACTGTTCTCATGACTATTTTCACTATATAGCAAGAACATGCAAAACTCTTAATGTGTTTTCTCACGGGAGAGAATAAAGATTCATTTTTATTTAAAATTCACTTTGTAATTGCTCAACTTTGAGTAGAGTTTAGTTGTTCTTACTTTGATAAAGATGCAATGTTACTGAATTGCCATGGTAGAAAAAGCAGAGTTGAATATTTTTAAATGTTTGAGAGCTATATCATGAATTCAGTACCAGTTAACAGTCTTTGTCATATGGGTCTACTTCAAGTTTAGTACGTTCTTCTCTTCATGTAAGTTCAGCTTCTGTTAAGAAAACAAGCAAGGCCCCCAAAAATTCCATCCTCGTGGATACTGTCTTTGTAGATGGTAGATGATTTTTTAATTTTGTTTCAGTAGGAGGTTACTAAAATTTTTCAATTGGCTATTTCTACCTTAGTATTAATTTAAAATCTTGTTTGCTTTTGTTTTTAATACTGATTAAGGATATTTTATAGGCAATAGGATATTCCAGAGATTTTATAATATGTATATGATTCTGTACAATACATGGAAAAAGAATGAGACATCAGAAATAAAGACTCTTAAACCTTTAAGTCATGTTAAAATGTAAGATTTTGTTGTTTGTAGGCAACTGGGTCAGAGACATCAGAAGTAATTGGAGAAGAGAGGTTTCTGGGGAGCCGTAAAAAATTCTTTTGGCACATAAATGATGGTGTTGGCTTGACTTCATGAAACAATATGAAGATAAGGGCAAAAAGCATGGAAATGAGAATACAGAAGAATTGTGCGGCAGAAGGAGTCACAGAATGGTTTGGATTGAAAGGGACCTTACAGATCATCTAATTCCAACCCCCCTACCATGAGCACAGAATCCTTTGTTTTCTTAATGAGAAAGAATGAAATTAAGTTGCTATATGTAGTTATCTATTAAGAATTGCGGTGAATATTTTTAAAATGCTCGCCCTGATGCATAGCCAGAGCAGGCGGCGATGTCCTAGTGCCGGTCTTTTGGGCACCCGTGGCACACAGGGAGCAGCGGGTCCCGCAGCGGGGCCAGTCGGTGCCCTCACCGCTGCCATCTGGTGGAAGAAGTGAAATGCTCCTGCAGCGGGGCCAGTCGGTGCCCTCACCGCTGCCATCTGGTGGAAGAAATGAAATGCTCCTTAACCGGGCCTCCTGCATTGGAAACTGCAGGACAGCGTATCCCCTTGGCAGAGAGAAACGAGTTCTATGCTATGTGTATACATCAGCCCATGATGACAAAATAACTTGAATTTTTTCACAGGTGAATAACATTTTAGGATAGCCTATATTTTAACCTTATGAAGCCTTTATGCTGAATCTGAGTAATTCAGTAATGACCTTCTCCAGAGTAGAAAAATTAAAAATAAAATACTGTTGCTTTCTAGTAAATTCCTTCTTGCAGGCAAGGGAAGGAAAAAGATGTCTATCTACACTATGGAGATAGATGTTATACTTCTCCTTGCTCAACGTGGAAGGAAGCCTCTACCGTATCAATTCTGTATTAACATACTGTTTACCTGGGAAAAACAGGGTTGTTGCTGTGAAGAGACTATGAAAAATAAATCAGAACGGAGAAAATCCAGACTCAATCTTTACAAAGGCGTTCAGGTTAAAGTCTCATTTTCCTTCTTTTCTTCTTTCTTCCCAAAAATATCTTTGATTTAACTGAAGAAGTACATGTTATTCTTGAAAGTTGAGATTAAAGTTTTCAAAAGATTTTGTTAGAATATGTATTTAAAAACAAAGATGAAAAAATTGAAGTGGAGATGGCTCTCTAAATAACTATAAATAGCTTATAATAATTGTTTTTTAGGTGAAAATCAGGAAACTGACTGTGTCACTTCCTGGAAGGAGAACATTGTCTTGCTACTTCTATATTTACTAAATATATACAGTAAAATAAACCAGTCAAAGTGAATGCTGCTGTAAGGTATTGCTTAACTGCTTGAAAACAGTCAGGATAATAATCTTCTAGCATGAAATGCTTTTTATGCAAGAACAAGGAAACACTGCTCCTTTTTTTGTTGTTGTTGTTCATGTAAGGGTTTTTGGTATCTATTTTGAAATGAGGAATTCAAGAACTCAGTGGTGAACAGATTGCTTTGTTTTGTTTCTTAGACCAGAGCTAATACCCAAAGAGATACAGGATTAGTTCGAAAACACAAATTTGTCCTAGAGTAGAACGTAAATATGAATAGTATGAGTATGTTCATATACAAAAGACAATTTGGAGATTTAGTTGTAAATTAAGTTTATTAATTAGTATTATTTTTCTTGCCCAAGCAAAATTACAAGGTTCTCTTCCTTGTTTTCCTGTTCAATTTCTTTAGTTACAAAGATCTCCTCTGTAGTCTATATATGCCTTTTTTTTGATCAATTTTCTGAATAAATTCTGTGCTGAATTACTGTATCTTTACCTAATGTCTGTTTGCCCTCTAGATTTTATAACATTCTTTCCATTTAAGCCACAAGTGTAAGTGTACCAGGTTTAAAAAACTCATATCTTATTTGCAGTTAAAGTCTTCAAGAAAATTCAGCTATCCCATTTCTTTTTATCAGTTGAAAGTTCCCTTAGGAGGCTTCTGAAATAGTGTCAGAGTTGCTAGATCTTGGACAATACATAGTTGAATTTTTACTTCAGGAGAATAGAAACTTGGTATGTTACCATTTTTTAATAAGCTGTACTTCACAATTATATGATATTATAATGGATATTTATCATAATATATTTTATTAATGTATGTCTGGTCTAAGGACTGTGTAGAGATAATGACCTGTGAAACTGAAATCAAGACTGTAGTGGCCAGTCTATGCTTTTTTAAGACTGAACTTTGTTTAATGCATGCTGTAGAAAACAATCTGAATTGGCTTCCAAACTACTATGAGCAAGGAATAGTGATGTGTTTGGTATGCTCTCTCAAATCAAATACTAGTTGAATTGAAAGGCATGATAACATGACTGCCTCCACTTTTGCTGGTTTATTCAAAAAAATTAAAGCAAGTAGACTAGTATTTCTGTGCTGCTTCTATAGTCCAAACTTTATCCAAAGCTATTGTGGCTCTACATTTTCCTTAGCAGATATTTAATGACTTTATTTCAAATGTAGCTGATGGATTTTATTGTTAAGGATTTGTAGGTGATAATTTGTTTCACAACTTCAATGGACTTTTTCAGTAAGGTGACAGGGTAAACAGCAGCACTCAGGAAGAAAACTGTGTCCTTTTGAATTATGGTTGTTTCTCTATTATTGTTCATTTCAAATTTGAATAACATAGCTATGAAGAGTTGTGTGACTCCTACATGAGTAGCATGAGGCCTGTGCTCTAGCAGATCTGCTGAGAATTAAGAATTACTTGGTATTATGGCCTTTCTAATGATACTGTAATT
The DNA here is from genome assembly GCA_013400215.1 of Cisticola juncidis. Taxonomy (NCBI): domain Eukaryota; kingdom Metazoa; phylum Chordata; class Aves; order Passeriformes; family Cisticolidae; genus Cisticola; species Cisticola juncidis. The sequence goes on along the minus strand of VXBR01009379.1, from coordinate 203,835 downwards.
TGTCTCTTGCTCTGAGATATAGTGAAGGAAGCCTGAGAATTGTCCTTTCAGTTAACTTGCCAAGTTCTTTGTCTTTTTTAAGATTGTCTGCTTTTTAGAGGAATCTAGTTCAGATTAAAAATTAATGTAATATTAAGCCATTTCTTTAAAAAATCTCTAATAAGGTAAGATTTTCTTTTTCTTCAATTTCATGCACCCATTTTATAACAAATATTTGTAAATTGTTTAATCAAGGATTTAATAAATTAGAAGAATCATAGCTTCCCTTTTACTGTAGGATTTTAAAGTTAGATCTCTGGGTGTAGGACTCGGAGAGAGTGGTGAAATGTGAATTGATTTTTAGCATGAATCAGTAAACCAATTAACTTTGTGTCTTTACAGTAAAACCTTGCCAGAGCATAAAGGCCAAATGCATTTATCTGCTATTTTATAGACAAAATTAAACCCAAAACATACCAGCTCTTTGAGTCATTTTTCTTTCTGTGCTGCATACCTGTCTGTGTGATAGTTTATGTGTGACAGAGTGATAATGGGCTACAAATGGAACTACTTCCTGTTGCATGGCAATTTCCTTGCTTTGCTTGTGTGTTGTCATCAGGTAAAGAGAAGAGTAGCTTTATGCTGCTTCGAAAAAAGATTACATTGTTGCGGTCAGGAGTTGGCACAGCCTTGCAATTGTTTTATCTGCATATGCAAAATACAGATAAAATAGTCTTCATGCTTCATTTGGAGTTAAGACAAACTCTTTTGAGTAATAAAGCTATAGTGAGAATGCCTTCTGTCTTGCTGTTATTTGGCTTTTTTGTGCCTGTAGTTTAATCATAACTTAAAGTTAAACTCCAGGTTATATACCTGTTTCATTTTCCTGAAGCACAGTAAAATAGTTTTATAGGTTTCCAATGTTTTACATAAACATTTGCTGTGACAGTGGCAAAAGCAGGGAAAACCCTATCCTTAATCAAAAGCAAAAGCTTTTTGATTTTACATTTTGAGAACTTCTGTAATTGTTTGGTTGTTAGGAGTTCTGAATTTTTAGCTGCTGATGATTCTCAAAAGCTTTTAATAAACTGTCCCAGTTCAGAAAGACAAGTGTTTGCCAGGGAAAGCCAGAGCCTCCTTTGGAGTGGAGAATGTAAACCCCTTCCCTCTGAATTATTATAACTTTGAAATTAAGGGGCTTTTAGGCAAAGATAGGGGAATAGGAATAACAGTTCTTTACTAGGAATATTAAGAATAAAAATGTAGTAGAAAACAAAACAAAACAAAACCAAAAAAGAAAACACTGACAGAGTCAGAACACAACCCGACACACTGTTGGTCAGGGTGTTGGTAGTAGTCCAATTAAGTCCTCCTGGGCTGACAAATGGGATTCTGTTGGAGCAGAGATGATCCTGTAGAAGGGTGTAGTTTTCTCTGAGGGTCCAGTGGTGGTGAGATGGGTCTGGTCTTTCTCTGGGAATCCACTAGAAACGGGCTGTCCGGGGGTTCTGAATCTCAGGTTTTATCCGGATAGGAATACTTGACCTCTCCCACTGGGTGGAGCATATAATAATGGGATGATGTAATTTTATCAGTCATGCAGTGAGCCTTAATGGCACATTAACAGAAGATATCCCCCAGAGGGAAGATGGGTCATGGAAGCGATAAAGAACACTGTCCTACCTGGTTTTAACAGCTGGCCCATTAACAGAAGACCCTCCCTCCCTCCCTGAGTTATGAGGAATGGGTCATAGAAAAGCTAAAGAAAACACCTCCCCAACTGGTTTCAACAGATGGGAATAGACTACATACTTGTGGTTACATTTTGGATTGCAACCCAAGACATTCACAAATGGAATCTTTGGTGGAAAACCTGTCATCAGTGGTTAGTTATTTAAAGAGTTTGAGAGAATTTTTGTCAACTTATTATTCAGACATGGTAAAACTGAGCTTGTGTTTTCCTCAAACTTCACGTATATGGCAAAATTTATTCCCTCATATTCCCAGGGCTCTTTAATACCTTTATTAGTGACAGTCAGTGGAATTGAGCATACCCCTCAGCAAGTTTGCAGATCTGTGAAGCAGATTGGTGCAGTTCACACAGCAGGAGGATGGGATGCCATCCAGGGCCACCTGGACAAACTTGGGCCCATGAGAACCTCTTGAAGTTCAACAAGTCCAAGTGCAACGTACTGCACGTCAGTCAGGGCAATCTCAGATGTGAGTCCAGACTGGGAGAAGAACTTGTTGATGGCCACAGAGATTCTCGAGGACTGGAGCACCTCATCTAGAAAAACAGGCTGAAGGGAGCTGGGGTTGTTCAGCCGGGAGGAGAGATGGATTTGGGGAGACCTTACTGCAACCTTCCAGTACCTGAAAGGGGCTTATGAAAAGCAGAAGGAGTGACTTTTTTTAGACAGGCAGATAGCATTAGGACATAGGGGAATGTATGGTTTGAAACTAAGAGAGAGTAGGTTGAGATTAGATGTTAGGAGGAAACTCTTACTAGGGGAGTGGTGAGGCACTAGAACAGGTTGGCCAGAGAAATTGTGCAAGTCCCATCCCTGGAACTCTTCAAAGCCACGTTGGATGGGGCTCTAAGCGGCCTGGTTTAGTTGATGGCACCTGACCTGGACGTTGAAACTAGTTGATCTTTAAGGTCCCTTCACACCCAAGCCATTCTATGACTTTTTTAATGAGCATCTGATTCTTTTCACTAGCAATGCTATCTTTAAAGAGTTAGGTACATATTCTTTTTGAAATCTCATTTTTAATTACTTCTGTATTATGATGTTAAAATCTTAATGTGTACTTGTGAAGAGATTGAGTAGTCAAACCATTATTCAGAAAACTTTTCTTAAACTGTAATTATTTTCCATCTGCTTGTAGGCAGAAGCCAGACTTGCAGCAAAACGGGCAGCTCGAGCAGAAGCAAGAGATATACGTATGAGAGAGCTGGAGCGACAGCAAAAAGAGGTAGTGTAACTCACCAGGAATTCTTGCAAACCTTCACAAAAATTCATAATGTATTTTATTTCTGCACTGCCATAAGATTTTGTCTTTTAGTGTAATTCAGTTTTGTGAGAGTATTTTTAGCATTAGAATTGGATTATATTGGGAGGATTCACAGTAAATACCTGTTGTCAAGATCTTTATTTTTAAAAAAAATACTAAAATCGAGTAGTATTTACACATACAGTTGTGTGTTGCTCCACACGTTTCTCCTAAAAAAAGTTTGCATTTCTTGAGGGAAAAAACCCTTAGAAACTAGGTTTTCAGCAGTTTGATTATTTTGTAGTTGTTGCATTTAATTCAAGTTTTGACATTGCATGTGAAACATTGAGAATTTATTATTTATCATAATTACACTCAAGTCCGTGTAATGCTCATACTTGGTTGTTGTGGGGATTTTTTCCTGGGGTAATGAGCAAAATATGCAAAACATTTTTTGCCTTAATTTTATATTGTTCTCATTGTGCACACAGTTTCAGTTTTTGAAGTGCTGTAGATATCTATTATTCTGAAAATTACACGGTAATTAATGTAGATTTATCTGAGTTTTCAATTCAGGAGTCCCATCTTGTGTAGTGACTATAATTTATATTGTATGTTTTGTTTGATTTTCTTTTTACGTTCTGTAGTTTTCTCAGCATTCATATGATAGAAAATGGGCTCATATCCAGAAATGGATGGTAGGCTAAAATCACCTGTTGTGCATGTTTTTGCCACTCAGATAACTAACATAGGATTTTGGAGGGAGTAATTTACTAATGGTTTGCTGTGTGTCATTTCAAAGTGTTATATATTTTGTGTGTATATATATATATATACACATATAAACTATATATGTATGCGGTTCAATTACATATGTGCATAGTCTAACCCTCCTCTACTCACTGTTCCCTTGGGTCCTGTCACTGGTCACCACAGAAGAGATCAGTCCCTGCCTCTCTACTTCCCCTTGTGAGGATGTTCAGTACCACAATGAGTGCTCCCCTCAGTCTCCTCCAGGCTGGACAGACAGGGTGACCTCTGCTGCTCCTTGTTCAGCTTCCTCTCCAGCCCCTTCACCATCTTGGTTGCCATTCTTTGGGCATTCTCTAACAGTTTTTTATCTTAAATTGTGGCACCCAAAACTGCCCTCAGCACTTGAGGTGAGGCTGCACCAGTGCAGAGCAGAGTGGGACAATCCCTTCCCTCGCCCACCTGGTGATGATGTGCCTAATGCACCCCAGGGCACGGTTGGCCCTCCTGTCTGTGTGGGCTCTGCTAATTCACATTCAGCGTGCCATCAACCAGGACCCCCAGGTCCCTTTCTGTGGTGCTGCTCTCCAGTGTCTTGTTCCCCAGTCTATCTGGACATCCAGGGTTGCCCCATCCCAGGTGCAGAATCCAGCAAATGCCCTTGTTAAACATCATATGTGTTGGAGGTTAGGATTTGTTCCTTTTTTTTTCTTTCTTAGGGAATTTCTCTCCCATTTGTTGCTTAAGAGAATGGAACAATGGATATTGCAGAGGAACCAAGGGAGGAAGGAGATAAGCTGGCTGCAGTCTCCTAGTAGGGGGGCTTTCTCTTTGGAAGTGCAGAGATACTGTGAGAGTTTGGGGGTGAGGGGCTGGGCTTGTCCCTTGCTCTCTCTCAGTCTCAGGATCGGAGGGCAGACAGTTGAGCTGCTGTCAGACAGTCTGCTGCGGAGAGAATTCGTTGCCAATGCGTGGTTTGGCGGTGCACTGCTTTTCCTTACCATGGGTGAGCCTTTGCTCATAAGAGTAGCTGTTGAACTGGGACCTTTTCAACACACGATCTCACTGGAAAGGACCCTCAGCATCTACTTGGGTGCTGCAGGAGAAAACCCTGGCACCCTGACCCCCACTCCCCTCTGGAGGGAGTGTGTCCTGGATGCTTACAGCAGCTGCTTGCAGCTGGCTGGCTGTCCTGCCCGGTGCTGCTGTTTTCTGCTGCTCCTTTGGGCTTTTTCCTACACTTTAACATGACATCTGGTGCCGGCTGGGATACCAGGATACTCTGCAGCTCCTGACAGGGCTCTGGGATTTTTGCCACCCCAGGTGTGCCTGCCTCTGTTGTTCTAGCTTTCTGCTCCAAGGTTGCTGTGACAGTCTATTTCATCATCCAGAGGGATAGCAGGACCAGCTGCCCTGTGTAAGTTTTTAAAGGAAGCACCTTTCTATCTCTGCTGATGGCTGTGCTGCCATTATGCATGTGGAGAGAGGTAGCTGGGCTGGCACCACAGCACCCCCTGCAGCCGCGGGGGAATCATCGCATCTGCCCTGCCCGGCCAGGAGCCAGCAGCGCCACCGGCTTGACCAGGACTGCACCCAAGGGGAAAGTGCCTGTGGCCCAGAGAAGGCTGTCACTGGGTTTGTGGTTCTGTTTGTTCTTGCTGTCATTGTGGTTGTTTCTTTGCCTTGTATTACATACATACATACATACATACATATATATATATATATGCACACACATATACATATATACACACACACACATATATAGATACATATATATATATACATACATATATACGTAGATATATTTATATATACACACGTAGATATATATACACATAGGTGTGTATATGTATACACACATATATATGCATATGTAAAGAACAGTTATTCTTTTTCCCATATCTTTGGCTGACAGCCCGGTAGTGTCAAAGTTAAAATAATTTGGAGGGAAGGAGGTCACATATTCCATTCTAAGGGAGACTCCCACCTTCCTTGGCAGGCACCTGTCTTTCAAACCAAGACGCTATGGTTGATGCTTGCCCATCTCTCTGATTTGCCAAGGTCTTGCTGTGGGGCCTCCCTGCCCCTTGTGCTCCTTCCATTTGGTGTCATCAGCAAACTTCCTATTCCTTGAGTTCTGCATCCAAGTCATTTATGAGGAAACCTGGGCCTAAAATGAGGCTGTGGAACCCTACCAGTGACCTGATGCGAGTCTGATGTCACCCCATTCACTACAACCCTTTGTGCTTGACCTGTGAGCCAGTTCCTCATTCATTGCATAACATGATTGTCCAGCTGTGTGCAGGCAACTTTGTCTAGGAGGATCCTGTGAGAGACAGTATCAAAAGCTTTACTGAAGTAAAAAAGGACACAATATATTGACTTTCCTAGGTCACCTAGGTAGATTACCCTGTTGTATAACAAAATGAGGTTCGACAAGCAGTTTTCCTCTCATGAAGCCATACTGGCTATGGCTAATGACTGAGTTGCCCACCAGATGTTTTTCAGTACCTCCTAGAATAGGAATTTCCATGATTTTACCTGGCACTGGAGTGAGATTGACTTAATTGCAATGTTTCTTTAGAGGGTTCCTTTCACAAACTTCATATGCCTCTTAAAAGGGTGAATGGGAGATGTCAGAGGTTTTACTGGCTTTTAGCAAAGTGTTCACTGTGGGAATGTTTTGAATCACCGAGATTTAAGTAATGCATTCTGAGACTAGCCATCATTTCAAATAGTTAAAACCACAATGATAATTCATCTCTGTTTAGAAATCCAGGGACTGTCATTAGAATTTTATATGCAAGGTTATATTGACTCTTTATTGTCTCTTTGCCTAGCTGATATTTGTGTATATGTTTGTTCTCATGTTCTCAAGATCAACATAGTTTCTGTATTTCCTGGCAGAATGGGCAGAGTGTACCTTTGAAGTATTTTTGCTTGAGATCAAGAGTTTCCAAAATGTAGAACATGGATTGTATTTGTGAGGAATCTCACCCAAAATTAATGCCACTCAACTGAATGCCACCTTCCTTTTGCAGTCCTAAGAGGTACATCTGCTGTGGGAGATTTCTGAACAGATGTGCACTCTTTCCTGGACTGGGAGATGTAACCTCTGTATTGGATAACATGCATAAATAAAACTTGAACTTTTAGAAATCAAGCTTGATAGATAATAGCAGCAGCTATCTGTTTGCAGTATGTACTGTAGTGCATAATCCTTTGACCTGAATATGCTGCACACTTAACACATTTTCTGATGGATGTCAGGAAGAGACTTGTTACCCACCAGTTAAGAGGAATCTTTTATAAGTAGCAAACTCTCTTCTTGCCTGCTGCAGATGTTGCTAAGAGATACTTGTCCATTTAGACCAGAGATACAAAGAATATTTAAAATTGGCAATGATCTAACTATATTGTCTTGAGAAGTTAAACAGCATGAACATTCATTTTAAACCTCAAAACAGTCTATAGAGGAAGACTAAAACGTCATTATGAAATGAACCTACCCTCCACCCATGGCAATTCTCTGGCAGAGTTTTAAATTAGGCCTATTGAATACTGAAGAGTCATAAAATACTTTTAAACAAATTATTGTATCCAGGGAAAATGCAGATGTGACCATAAGCAATATGAAAGCTAGTTTTATGGGTACTTTATCTTTAGATGAGTATCTTTAGATATGATCTGGAGGTAAAGCCTTTAATTCTGTAAATAACTGGCTTCCAACCTTTAGAATAGTTCAACCTATTGAAGACTGTAGGAAATAAGTAAGTTAAGGAAAAATTTCTACTTCTAGAGATGTGTTGTAGCCTCCAAATGGGATATTTTTAAAATTAAGGTTATTCTTAACATGTTTTCATACTGTAACAGTTTGAGATGCTTGTGATATGTGAAATCTGTTTTAATTTTAAATTAGTTGTGGCTTTTGTCTTGCTTCTTCTCACATATTCTCTTGTGTGAAGCAAAATGAACATTCTCTCATCTTTCAACAGAATAAAAGATAATAAGATGCCTTAGCTAGTTCTCATCACTCAGATTTTATGAGCTGGGTTTATTATTTTCACAGTCACTCTAGAGCAAAACTGGCTGTACAACTTAAAACTGATCAATTTGCTCTCAGAAGCTTTATTCCTGTAATAAAGAAGAAAATGCAAAATACTAATGAGGCAGCTGAGAATAATAATTTCTATTAGGGCTAAAATAACTTTGTAGATTACTTAAAATCTGAATGTAGTAATAATATGGTATATTTCTTACTAGTATACTTGTAATTTTGTAAAGCTCTCAGTTTTTCCTTTGATTTCTTCAACAATTCTGTGCTTTTTTCTGCATTCATATGTTAATCATAAGAAAGACTGACTACTGAACACTAATTATTAATTATGTTAACCTGCCTTATTTACATCCCCTAATGTAATATCTTGGCGTGCTTACCCAAATCAGGTGAAATGAGCTCTCCTGAATTGAATGAGTTTACTTGCCACCATGGATTATTCAAAATGACACATAGCATTAACAGTGCTAACAGCATGTTGCTCACTTTGGCTTCCTGGTATTGTGTCATTTTATTTTTTCCTTCCTTATGAAATAACTCAGCATTTCTTTTTTCTCAGGAAGATGCAGAGAGGGCCAGATACTCTCACCAGTCCAGTCGACATTCACATTTGGTTTGTGTTCAAATTGTATACTTTCTCCTTTTGATCATGACCTTCAGAAACCAAACCAAAGAACAGAAAGGTTTGGGTTCTGGTTTCTTTTTCTAATGGAGAGGATGAAGCCTCAAATCTCCTAAATATTTGCAGTTTTACTCATTTTAAGTCACATATAATGTTTAAGTTCATCTGGTACTTTACTTCCATCAATGTTAAAAAGGTAGTTTATTTTTGTATGTTTCAATCTTCCAGTCTTTTCTTGCACTTTGAATATTACTGTGTTTCTGTAGTATTTGTGAAAGAAAAGGTATCAGTACCTTAAGATACAATTTGAAGAGTTTGGTGTGATGCAGGGTTCACTTTCTTTGAGAAGTTGGGAATATATTATTCATTAATGACAAAAAAATTAGCAGAATGATGTAAGGTACCCCAAAGACTGCTAACAGAAATATTTGTTATAAGCTCTTCTGTGTCATCCTTGGGCAATACATATATTGGTAAAGAACAGTTTTATTGAGGTTATGTTAACATTTTCCTAGAAATCAGATTCCTTGTATCTGCCTAGAAATCATCAGCTGGTCATTGATCTGGGTATATCGGCCAGGAAAGGGACAAATTACTAAAATAAAGGGGCTGGTTTTATGTATTTTGGAAGCTGGAATGAGCTGTTTCTTTGTGTGACTTTAAAAAAAGATGATTGTCACTTGCTAAGAGGTCTTTGCAATTAAATGTAGTTTTTGATTAACTGAATTTTATGTAATGTCATGCGCGTCCTAGTGTTAAGTGTTTGTTTCTGCAATTTGCTGCACAGATACTTTTACCAAATAATTTTGAACAGTAAATGCATTGTCAAGAAAACATGTAAAATATGCTGTGTGCAAGTTTTAGAAACTTGTGAGCTAGTATAGATTTCCTCAGATCTCCTCTCGTCTTGGCTGACGTAGCAAATATGCTAAGATGGAGATTAAAGTAACTGGCTGTTGTCTAAACAAGAGGGTTTGAATTGGGCAGATAAGTAAGCTCATTTTTAGCAGTTTTATTTGGATTTCTTTGACTGCCTTGGATTTTCTGTTATTCAGTGAAGAGTAATAGAATTAAATTTAAAATTTTATTTCATATCTTGATATATTTTTATAATTTCATTCTCAAGAGTTCCCCAGATGTCAGTGCGTCTCACAGAAGCAGAGCAAGTACCTCCAAAAGGAGATATCTTGTGGTGTGTAAGGTGGAGTGAGCATGCTTTTTCTCTAGAATGTGATGTGTTCACATTGTAACATTTTCGGTGTCTACTTACCGAAGCAGTAGTTTAGTGAAAGCATGCTTACAGCAAATGGCATTAATGGGGTTGCTGCAATGATTTATGTAACCAAGTACTTTGTGATAGCAAAAGAGAGCTGAAAGAAAGTGCTAAGTTATCTTCAAGACAGAAACCTTCAGGTGTGAAGGGAATTTATCTTATCAGTTGCTCTCTCCCAATGCCCCCAGTAGAGAAGTAAAATAAAATGGAAAAAGGTTGTCCATCAGCCTTGATAGGTATAAACATGTTGTTGAAAGTTACAACAGGAAACATTTTTCTCTTTTATGTTGTGATTTTTGAATAATGGATAAGGCTGAAATAAAGAAGGTTTGCCTTTTTGGTAATGGGTATTTATGTATATTTGTGGTTTTCCTAGTTTAGGCAAATTGAACACATTTTTAGTACACTGTTAAACTCTTAATAGTTATAAAAGGGATAAGTTATAAAGCATATGTGAACTTATAAACAAATATAAAATCTAAATCCGGGGAATTTCTAGTGTTAATCTGCAGACATAACAATAGAAATTTGCAGATACATAAAATTTTTTTTTCTTGCAATCCTCTCATTGCTCCTCATTTTGAAAATTACACTGGATAATACTCCAGCATGCTACTAGTATATAATGTAATATTTTCAAATTACCTTCAGTTTCTTTTTTCTGTTGTGTTACAAGTAGGCTTAGTTTGATGTTAAAATATATTTTGTATTGCACATTACTTACAGTCAAAATACCTGTGAAATTTTTAAATGAACTGGAAAAAACCAAGCTTGCTGTAAAAAATTAGGTTTTCTAAATTGAAAAAAGACGTATAAACTTAACAAATTTTGCGCTTACTGAGTGACAAGAAACATGGGACACTGACTAAACAATTATTACAAAGCTGTTTTTCTTAATATTCTTAAGAGCTGCCAAATCTGGTAGACTCCCATTCTCTTTGCACACATCTGGCCCTTTCATCACACTGTTCCTTCTTTTTCACACATTTGCTCCTCCTGAAAACTCTTAATCCCTCTATCCCCACCTTTAATTCCTCCCTCATCACAAAATACTATTTCCCCTTCCTCCTGTCCTGTGCCCTGTAGGCAGTGACCTTCCTGAGCCTGTAAGGTGCCCTGGAAGGTCATTGCATCATGATGAGTTGCATAGCTCAACAAGAGGGCTGATCCTTCAGAGTGCTTTGCCTATTTCGAGATGAGCCTTTTGTTACATAACCTTGTAAATGCTGTCTCAGTCTAATGAAATCTACCACATGAGACTTGGCTTCATTATTTAAAATTCTGTTACTAAAATCACATGAAATATTTCACATAGCATAGTGCTGTCCAAAATTATCTCACTTTTCATAAACTGGGATGCAGTTTTTATTAAGTCCAGCCTCAAAAAGCACTTCAGATCTGGATAAATGGGTATTCCTTCGTGTTTAAATTTTCATAATTAATGGAATATGTTTTCTTGTAATTTTCCTTTAAGTCTTTTTGGTCATTCTTTGAAAAAAAAGCACTTTATTTTTTTTAACATTGTGATAGTCACTTTATTTAATTTTGTTTTACTTTAGTGTGACAGCACTAATTGTAGATCTGCAAGATATTTGGTTCCTTTATGTTAATACCTTGCATGTCTTTTGAGTGAAGACTGTTTCTGTGCTTTGTTTCTAAGGTGTAATGGTACTAACTGGCCATACTTTAAATTCTTGAGTTTAAGAAGCATATAAATTTGTAATATGCTATTACATTGTTGAGATCTAGAATAGTTTTATAATTCTAACACTTTCTGTAGATTATGTATATAATTTTTTTTCAGGGAGAAAAGACAACTGTTGTACAGCAAGCGCATTCTAGTGTTTAGTTGTTATTTCTAACCTTTATAGTGAAATGACACACAGATTAGACGTGGAGGACATCCTTGGTGGAAAAAAGTGTGTATGCATCTATTTGTATTCTCCATTACCACATAAAAACTTTAACTTAATCTAATGAAAAGTCATTTCAATCCAGAGAAAAAGCAGCTGGTTTGTATATCTTTGCTTAAAACACCTCTTTAATGTTTTGATGAAGTGATAGTCAATTGCATCACATTCGCAGTGGTATTATGCCACATAAGATTTGTGTGTTTCTTAAGAAAAAATAATCATCAAGTACCACCAAAAGGAATATGTAAGCAGCTTAAAAAGCTGTGTTTGTTTAAACAGCAGTGTTATCTGAATTAGCAAGCAGATAGGCAGGCACAATATAGTGCTTAAATTAGTCTGTATTATTAAGCTTTTTTAGTTTGTTTATTGGCCTAAGCTTTTTTGTAAAATGTGAGGACTAGCTTTAAGCCAAGCCTGTGTTAATGAGAATAGGGTTGATTATAGTTTCGCTTACCAATTCTTTTTAACACAGTGATAAAATGGCCTATTTTTTTCTAATTATGTAGTTAGAATTTCCTGTGTTCTTTCTGTTGTAGGTGATAAAACCCTTAAATCCTTATGGCTACCTTCTTTATATTTTAGGATTGAAGATGCTGTTATATAGTGGTATTAATTCTCTAAATTTTATTAGTGGAGTCATGCTTATTATTAATCTCAGAGTTCAAAGGAGAAAACTCTTTATTCCCATAAAGTTTTATTGTTTTTAGGAACAAAGAAATCTCATATTGATCAGATTCTGACCTCAATTTGCATTTGAAACTGTGTTGCTATTAGTGCAATACCATCAAAGGAATCAGCTGAATAGAAATCTTGTTCTGCTGAAGGCCTGGAAAAGGCCCTTGGAACTATTTAAAGGCAACACTTCTCTGGATTGAAGTTGATTCAGTCTGGATGGAGATACGTGTTCTATTACTCCCACTTTGTCCCCTGTCAGACAGCTAGAAACGTTTTAAATGTAAATGTACAGCAGATTGAATTTGCCATAGATCTTGATATTAATCCAGTGACGTTTGGAGAAAGGCATGGGGATTATTGTGATTGGGCAGAAACTATTCCAGAAAGTTTGGTGCTTAACATGTGTTAATATATAGTGTCAATAAATGAAAGATTTTGGATGTAATTTTTCAGACAGTTTTTGATACTGATGAATTAGCAATTTCATTAGGAGTTGGGGGGGGTTAGGACAGTAGTGGATGTTTGTGTTGAGACTAGGGTGAAGTAATTTTGTATTTGCTTCCTATTGTATTACAGCATTTCTCCATGAGCTTTTGAAGAGCTATTTTCCTGTTCCCTTAAGTTCCTATAGAAATGAGTAATATGAATATTTCTGCTTTCTGTTGCCTGTTGAAATAACAGTGTCAGCTGTATTCTACAGGCACTACTTTTTGCTGTGTTTTTATCTGTTTGGTTTTTCTTTTTTTGTATGTGTGTATGAATTTTTTGCCTCATGTGTGCATATATGTGCAATTTGTGTAGAGAATGTCAAAACCCAACAGATATAAGCCACAATATAATTGCTAGAGTTTCAGTATGTGCACTTGGTGTAAAGTATAGTGGTAGGGTACAGGCTATGCTGGCGTCACATGAACATCCATCCTAATTTCAATTATTAGGGATTTCTGTCCTTCTCTCTCCCCAAAACACTTTGATTCATGATGGTATCTAATGGAAAAAAGATAAAGTAAATAATTTTACTAATTATTAGCAAGTCTTGTTGGTTACGTTTTCAGCGTATTTCTTGTTGCACTTGTCAAGCTTTGGGAGTTTTCTTATTTATTATGGAGAAAAAATACCAAAATTATTTATTATTTTGTTTAAGCATGGCATTAGAGATACAGATAATGTTGATATAAAGAGTACATAGTAGTTTTGGGCTTTCATTCTTTGCTTGCTTAAGAAAGTTACATGGATTTGGGGTCAACAGTAGGGAAAACTACAGCATTCGGCACCAGTTCTTAGCTTGGGAATGCTTGGGCAATGTTAAAGCTTTCGTTTGCAAGAACTACAGATACAACCTTTGTTTTTTTCTCTTCTTTCCTTCCTCACCCCATAGAGTGGAGTATACTGTGATCAAAGAAATTATAGCAGTCTGGGATATAGTAAACCAATTTCTTCCCACCATGTTCATGTCTGTCTCCTCTTTTTATATTAATTTAATTATTTATATAAAATATGTGTATGTGGTTTTGCTTACTTATGCCATATGATGCTAACTTATCTCTCTGTGCAACTTGCCATTATTACAGTTAAAAATGGTAACAGTTGTATTTTTTGCTTGTAACAGTTGTGTTTTATAAAATTGATGTATAACATGCAGGTTACTTTGTTCTTCATGTGAGGTTTTAAATACAAAAAAATTTCTGTTTCATGATTCTGTATGATATATAGAAAACAACCAGCAGCTGTGACAGTTGCTGTTTCAAATTCCTGTCTTTTAATACCAACAAAAAAAGGTCTTAAATGTTTAGCACCATTGCGGTACTTTTTTTCTGTCTTCATATAAATGATAAAACACTGATATGTCACAAGATGAATAATATCTTCCAGTACCTGCAGCTGTGGTCAGGGCCAGGTTTAAATAACCAGCTAGGGAAAACTGACATGTTATTTGAGAACTACTTATTTTTTTCACTCTCTTCCACAAATCTACCTGCAAAAATACTGGATTAGTTTAATAATATTTAAATTGATTTCAAAGATAACTGATTTTCCTGGAGGCTCTTCCACTCTTTTCTGAAAGTTTCTGTCTACTATAGATAGATTAAAATTTAGCATTTAAATCTTTAGGACTTTGGTGGAATATAGAGCATAAATAAAAAGATTTATGTATGCAGACCAAGTATTTCTGACTTGTTCTGTTCTTCACATTATAGTCGTCTTCTCTATACAGTGATCCAGTGGCACCAACTAGGAGTTACAGGGTTAGTACAATGTAAAACAATATCTTACTTATCTTTAGATGTTTGAATGGCCCAATATAAATATAAAATTACACTTTTCTTCATAGGTGTCTCCTTTAAACACTGGTTTGATAAGATGTATCAGTTTGTTTTGTAAGCACTATTTGCATGATTACCTTAAATCTGTATTGTATGACCATGAGGCTTGACAGCGTTACATGTGCGTTTTTTTGATATTTTTAGATTTGCATTTTCTCACTGAAAGTGTATCACTTTCTGAAGGCATTGAGTTTAATTTTCTGAACATTGTTAAATTGACTCTAAAGTATTTTAGTCATTGCTGTTTTACTGCTTTTTTACAGACAAGCATAAAGTTGGTGAATGCAACAATGATGAAAAACCCTGGGGTTAGAACAAGTTAATTCAAACATAGTAATAATTCAGTTCATACATGCATGTGTAATACTAAAAAAAGTATTTAAAAAGTTAAGCATTTGGATGGAAATCAGGAGATTATTGAAAATTGTGGTAAATACACCTTGAATACTTTAAAATCTAATAAATATTAAAAAATGTGATAGCATGAAAACCTAATTTGCATCTTTACAAAATAAAGAGTAGCTGGTAGTGCCATAAGAATGGCTAAGATAGCTCTACAAAAAATTATTTTTAAGGAGTGACGTGTACGTCCAAAACTTTATGCCTTTTGCTGCTATAGTAGTTCAAATCCACCTTACACTTTTCTCATTTAGACATGCTAAGCCTATGTAAAAATCATCAAATATTATGTAGTATTTTTAATTCATTAGTGAAATCTTCTTTTGCACTTGGATTACAAACAGATGATTTACCTTTTTTGGCTTTGTGTACGTTCTCAAGAAAATGTTAGAAGATTCAGTGAGAGAATGTGACCAAAGACATGAATAGACTATTACATGTAATGCTGATACACATAGAATTCTAATATCTGCTAGAGGTTTCTTCATAGGGAGGGCCAAAGCAGTGTGAAACAGTATTTTTTTTTTCTTTTTAAGATGAGTTTCTCAGAGCTGTTTTTATCATCCACTGCATAAATAGATTTCAGCCTTGCACCTTTAAACATAACTCTTTCAGGACAATGTGCATGGGTGAACATAAAATAAAACCACTAAGTGTACAGCATAGCTTCGGTTCCCAGCGTGTGTTAAAACTTCTGCAGGCTTCAGAGCAGATAAAACCAAATTGCAATTTAAATGTTTAACTTAATTATGCAAATAGTTAAGATTTGATTTTTTTTTCACTATTTGGCTGTTTATCAAGGGAATTCTTAATGATACATGGAAATAGACATGCCTAGTAGTAATAGTAAATACTGCTGAGAATCTTCTTTTTTTATTTTTTTTAACACAGAAAGTATGCTACTGCCTGGAAACACATAGATAGGATAAGAGAGTATGTGACTATGCATAGGAATTACAGTATATGAGTGTGGCATGATAATGGCTGAGACTGGATATGCATGATTCATTCCTTCTTTCTCAGGCCTTGTTGTGTGATGGATGATGTAACTCAAATAGTTCTTGCACACTTAGTAGAATAGGCCTTTGGTTGTTTCTTTCATTATATTTGTTTTCTGCAGACAAAATTCTGTGAAGTTTGTGAAAATGTCCCTCATAACTTTTCTTTAGCCATCTGAATACAGTTATTCTTCAAGAGCAAGCTCAGTCCGGAGTAGTCCTGTGGTGAGCATTCCTATGCATGATTCGCCAAATGCTTTGATATGAACACATCAGCAGTTATGAGTACATCCACTTGGGATTGTTTCCCTTACCAACACACAGATTTGATTTTTCTGTTCCACATAAGGAGTTTTGATTTGTCAGTGATGTGATTTTTAGCAAGGTGTACATTTTAGCATGAAGACAGTAACTATAGAAGGAATTTGGTTTTCTATATATCTTTTTAATGTTCATAATAAACAACTAGTAACTGAAGTATAGTCCATTGTTGGGGTTACCACACTATGTCATAGATGGCCCAGCGCATGAAAGATACTACAGTGCATGTGGAAAAGTCTTTCTTTGGGGGGAGAGTATTAATGAAAACTATTATATGCAGTAAGAAGTTGGCTCATTTTTGTGGCAATCAATATCCAAAATGAGAGAAAATTGTTCTGGGTCTGTATTGTAGTAAAAATGTCATTCTAAATTCAGCTTTTTGTGCTGCAAAGTGATTTTAAAGAGTTTTATTTTGCTTCTGCTGCAGAACAATTGTCTAACTTTCACCAATACAGCTGCTCATTTGTCACGCTACACAAAACAAAAAAGTGATCAGTGTGCTAGTATGGGCAAAATTGAAATATTCACACCTCTTTTAAATTTCTCACATCAACAGTGTTATAGGTACTAAACAAAAAAAACCACATTTATCAGAAACTAACATTTTTAGCTACAAGAGGTATCAGAATGAATTTTTGAGGGTGTAGGAAAAAGGTAATTTTGCTGTTGCTTTATGAAGTTCTAAAACCTAACAGGTATTGAAATACATATGTAATCTCTTGCACTGTGAAAACACTACTTGTCTCCTTAGTTTTTCTTAACACTGAGATTAATTTCTTAAAATTACATATTTTAAAATATATATCTATATATATATCTTAGATCTCACTATGTATATGTTATACCAATGATGCCAAGGTATTCACACTAGTGAATGCTTAATATGAATGTTTAATGAAATAATCCTGAAAAGCAGACGAGGTAACAATCTTATGAATAATTTAGCAATTATTTCCTACTGTTTCTGTGGCTTATATTTTGGTTTTACTGTGGATGATGCATTTGAAGTAATTTTAGTACTCTCTGGAAATCAGAAGAGCAAGTAGGATAGATGGAAAAGGAAGAAAACACTTGTGGGAAACTGTATGATGCTTCTCCATCTTAAAATGTATCAGTTTTGATGAACCCATTGGGAAAGGTACTAGGAGTGCAAAAAGTATAGAAGGAGGAACAGCAAGATTTATCAGGTATATGGACTTCTCAACAACAAAGAGAAGTGGATTTTGAATGAAAGACCAGTATTATCATAGATTGTAGCCCAAGTTGTTTGTTCTTTTGCTGTAATCATAATAAATATGAAGAATTTTCTTCAGTATCTTTATACTTCGTGAAATGCAAGAGTAATAGGAAGGTTTAGCCAAATTTCCAATTATCAAAATTTACCTACCTAGCTACATTTAATGAAAATTAAGATACTATTTTAAATATAGATGTAGCTGGAGAACAGCTGGAAAATTTGTTGTCAGAGAAACAGAACATAACATATCAGTGACAATAAATTCTGTAGTCCTAAAGTAGCCTAATTTGAGCCAGGTGCTCATCAATAAACTGATTTTTCTATACCAGTTACATATGTAACTTTTAGACATCTCAGAATATTTTAATCAGAATAAGGCTACACCTACATCAAGTATAAAGGAATTTTTTTTAATGGTGAGAATTGGATAAGAACAATATATTTTCAAACTGTTCATATAAGGATTTTTTCTCCTATTATCACTTTCACTGTGAACATTTTATCTAGTCTTAACTTTCTGCCTTTTTGAAGTAGAACGTAATCAACAAGCTCATGATAAACCTACTCTTCCCATTAAATACTGTGTTTTATATGCCTAATGTTTCTCAGTTGAATATTTCACTTGAAATCCCATGGCAGATGTAATTGCTGTAAGGCACTTAAATATATTTTGCCTTTTTTGACAAGAAATGTGTAGCACTAGCATTTTTCCCCACCTTTCTAGGTGCATGTCTGACATACATCTTTGGAGAGTAACTTTGCCTTCTAGTGTAAGATGTCTTAAACCTAGGAATGAGAAGCCCAGATTATAACTAGCACTGTTGGGTTTGTGTTGATTTGGAAAAAGACAACATTTGTAGAGAAAAATTATAATTTTTATTTATCAATTTATGTAATCTGTGTTTTATGATCTGCAGACTTTTTTTAATTTTTGTAGTTTATGTTTGACCCTAAATTAGTACTAAACCATTTGGTATCTGGTTGTATGTTTTTTATATTACTCTAATTGAGGAAAATGAATCAATAATAAATGTTCGTTGTTTTTAGTGCAATAATGGACATTTAAGGTAGGAGTTTTTTGGTTTTCAATAAACTTTTGTTCATTCAGTGGTGTCATCTTCAGTTCTCTTTTACCTTCTCCTTATCTTTTGAAGTACTCTGATTTTTCTGATCAAAGTGAAACTACTGCTGACTATTTTAGTCGTTCCTACCGCAGGGGAAGCGTTGTTTCCGATGCAGATGATGGCCAAGTTTTGAATAGTGTGAGTGTAATGCTTTTATTTACACTGTGGTGAATACAGCAAAAAAGAAAAACAAAACAGAGAAATGGATTTTCTTTTCATACTGTGAAAGTACTGTAAAAGCATTCTAAATTACTTAATTGTAAATAGGTTTATTGTGGGATCGGGGCTTGTTTTCATATAAAAAAACATACTGAGTGAATTTTTTAAAAGCATGCTGCTTTATTTTAAAGATTTTGCCTGTTGCTATAAGCGCGTGACAAGTGTAACACTTCACATTTGTGTGTGTGTGTGATAATCTTAACAGTCTCTTAAAGATGCAAACATTTAACATTTTTTTTCTTACGGAAATTAACAATGCTAGAGGGATTTTCTGTACTTTTGGAATACTGTTACTTGTTTTAGTGACAAAAATACTTACAACTATGTCTGCATTAGTGCATTTTAGTATTCCTTCATCCCACATGAGATTTTGTCAGAATCCATTACTGAAGCACTCCTTGTTGGCTATGCACTTGTTCGTAATCCCATGTAAATCAACAGATCATGTTACAGTAAAATTATTGTGATGGTTTTCCTGTGCAGCTCCCTTTAGGTTGAACATTGTTTATACCAAACCTAGCCACCTTCTCCTTCTTTCTGCTTTAAGTTCTAAAAATTCTTGGTGCTTGCAGGCAAAACTTTTGTGTTTAATAGCATGGAGAAAAAGCAAATTTCTGTTCTTAGGTATATCTTTTGAAGCAGCCTTTAGGGTTAGCACATGCAGTAGGTAAGCAGAGAAGCTGAGAGCACTGTGTTTATTTAGCTGAGCAAAAGGAATGCTATGTGATGATCAGCAGTGTGTAAGTGCTTGCTTAGGTGAGGGCCAAAGTCTTCGTACCTTTGCCAAGCACTGCAACAAGGGCCCGCAACCTCATGCTGCAGTTTAGGAGTTCAGATGAGACACTCCAAGAAGCTCCACAAGGACCTTGTTGTTGCAGTCTGTCAGGTTGGAGAGGCTGGAGACCCTCTCTGTTCAGGAGCTTGTGAGTCTTTGATAGAACAAGCCACAGCTGTCCTGGACTGTTGGCTGTGATCCTGCTTTGAATGGGAGACGAGAGCTAGAGTACTTTCACAACCACTTTCTGTGACTTTACATTTAGATGGTATTTTAATATGTTACAGTGCTGTATGAGTTGTAATAATTTATGTTATTTATCATGTGTACATTCTCAAATCATGAGAGATGAATTATTTCTGCAGCTTAAACTTTAGCACTTTTTTCCCCATAATAAAGCTTACTTTCTGAAATTAATGCTCTTCTAAAAGAAATGTGAGACTGGTAGTTATGCTGCCTTCTCAATTGCTTATGTTATCATCATTATTTATTATTAGATTTGAAATTTATATTTTTATTTAGGTTAGCCTAAATGTATCCTTCAGATCAATTGAATTTTTTATATCATTCTATCATCATACTGCTGACAAATATTTTCAATCTATAATTTCAGTACATCATTGGAGATGGTGAATTTGTCATGAGGAAGCAATGTTGCTTTTATAGAAATGACAATAGGAGGAAAAGGAAAAATCTTATAAAGTAGTATTTATTTCTTCTGTGATTGCAATAGACTTCCAAAACACTTTTCCCTGGCATAGAGAAAAACAGATGTTCTTTAAGAAGCAATATATGTGAGATACCATACTAAATACATGTCTAATCCGACCTATTTTGATTCACAGAAATATGTAAAATGTGGACATCTACAATGTAGTTTTGCAATAGCAGTTTCCTAAGTAAGACTCTTTTGCTTAGTCTTCAGTACATAAAATATGAAATTATTTTGTTGGTTGCTTTTACGTAGTACACTTTAGTTACAGGGTTTTACCTGAACCAGTTTTATTGTGATGTAATCACAGGTGACACTAAAAAGATTGAAAGTAGAGATGTGTTTTCTGTTAACTGGGGCATTCACACTGCTGTCACTGACTGCCTTAAGTCTACTTGCATGAAGCTTTGCATCTGTTATGCCACCACGTATTGTAGTGATTACTTAATTGAAATTTAAAATAGTAAAATATATTTTGTTGCTCAGTACTGGTAATGACATTTAAAAAACTTTAGAGAAAAGTTTCTGGCTTTTTTCTTTGCAAGCAGTCACATATCTTTGCAAGCAGTTGAGGTAAAAACTACTTTTTTAGGCTGAATATTGTTTTTCCTGTCTTGATCTATGCTAACATCTGTTTTTTTTTAATTGTTTCATTTCTAAATACTTCTCAATCTCTTCTGAGCAAAAGATGCTGATTCAGTAGTCCCTTATTACAAAAGGTAATCGTGTTCCCTATTCTCTTTCAGCTGGAAGAAAAGAGTGAAAAATCACATTCAGAAATATTTTCAAGGGTAAGAGGTTTTAAAATTATTTAAAGTCGGTGTTCATTCACAAATTTGCAAGTCTTGAAATTCTGTGATTTTTTCGTCAGGGTAAGCCTGCAAAGATATTTTTAAATATACTTTTTTATTGCCCAAAATGAATGCTTTGTACTTTTTATTTCTTGAGGAAAAAAATTAATTCTTTAGTTTACTTTTGGCCATAATAATTTTCTGTACATATTTTTATATGTGAGAAATATGTACTAAGAAAGGTTAAAATTTAGGAGGCTAAGGCTATAAAAATACATATAGTAGATTCTCATTGTGGTCTTTCTTCTGAATCCTGGATGGCAGAAATTATAATATTTAGTAATACTGTAAATGTCTACAGTATTTCAGCACTGTTAACCATCTTATGAATATCTTCTGGACAGATGAGTCAAAATTGTAATGTTATACCCTAAGTCATCAATGAGAAGCCAGTATTTTACCATGAAGAAACACAAATGCTGGAAAATAATCAATAGAAAATGTTGTCTGTAAGCAAATATTAGGAAAAATAAGAAAGAAAACTGTTCTGTGACTTTGAAGAAATTTATAAAGAGTATTATCAAGTATACCAGAAGTAACCATGTGATTCCTGATACAATGTTTTCCCTTTTTAAGCCCTCATCTCGAAATTCAGTAAGTGCAACTCCTTTGAGTGGCAACTCATCTAGAAGAGGAAGTGGAGATGCAAGTATTTTGGTGGATCCTGATGCCTCCCTCATTGAATTACGGGTGAATTGCATTTTCAGAGAATTTACTTTAAATAGGAAGATTGTTTTTTAATACAGAACTTCTGTATTATAAGAAAATGCTATGAGGATGTAATTTTCAGTCATGAAGTATTTTTGTACTTTCTCGGTAATTTATCTTGGTATTTTTGTGTTCATAATTATGGTTTAAGAGTTTAGCCCATTAAGATAAGACTTTGTTTATGTCGAATTTAAAACAATTCTGTCCTAATTGAGGTGTCTCAGAGTTAGTGTTATAAACAAATCCTTAATTTCCATCAAGTTGTTGTGAATTAATTATAATTTCTGGGAATTATTGCAGGCTTTGTCATTTGACAGAAGTGCATGTAAACCTTTTAATGCTTTTTCAACTTTGAATTGTTTTCCCATACTTCTTATGCAATGGCTCATTCCTATGTTCTGCAGGATATCTATGATCTTAAGGACCAGATACATGATGTAGAATGGAGATACATGCAGGGACTTAAAGAATTAAAGGTATCAGGGCTCCTCCCAAGCATGCATTCTGAATGGGTGTTTTTGCGTAGTGGAGTTATCACCTGTTTCACTAACGTATAGTGGCTTCACTAACAAATTTTTAAATTTCTTTAAAAGCTTGTATCTAACTTTCAATGCATGAAGAGCATCATCTTAAAATGTACATGAGATTGCATGTTTATTGTTTGATTACTGTTAGAAGAGTATTAAACTTTGATGTTTTTATATATATAGGTGCTTTCTGATAAGATAATGAGGTGTTCGGTTTATAATTTTTAGAGGTTTGTTAGCGAATAAATGAATATACAAAATAATTACTAGGTATGAAATGGGGAAAAAAGAAATTGGAGATAATTATGGCAAAGAACTTAACAATTAGTCTTCCAAGTTGCAGCAAAGACTTTATGTTTTAAAGCAAAACCAAAATAATAATTTTGAAAGATGTGCTGCAGTTCATTTGGGCAGGCATATTGCTTGCAGGAGAAAATTAATTTTGTTTTAATTCTTTGCCATTAAAAAAATTATTTATGCTGTTTTATATTACCATTATTTTCTCTAAATCACAGGTTGGTTTTGTCAGCATTAGACTAATGAGGCTAAGGAAACTTATCCTGTTTGGCAATCCAGCATCCACTGTGGTAGTCACATTCCCATCACCCAGACTTTCACTATGGGGTGCAAAACCTCCCAGTGAGTCACCAAGTGCGTCAATGAGAGCTGCTCTAGACTGGCCACACACACCATTCTCACACTGTCAGTGAAGGCTTTCCTTATAGGCTCAGCTACAGGTTTCCCATAACAGAGTCTCAGATGTCTGATTTCTCTAAGTGCTTTAATCACAGCAGAGTCACACAAAACTAGCTCGAGGTCAGGCTGGGTGCCACCAAGGAGGGGCCGTGAATGAAGCAATCTGTGGGCTTTTGTATCGCAGTCCATGCACGCTGGGGCTCTGGGTCTTCCATTGGCTCTGGTCATATCTCTGAGTGGACGGTCACCTGGCTGGTGCCACAGGTCCCCACGCCCCTTGTTGTGCAAAGGGTCAGTGCCACGTCACTGCTCTTGCTGGAAACTCCAGTCATTTTGCCCTACTGAGGGTACAATCTGCTGTTTACACAGCAGCAGCACACTGAACTAGCTGCCTGTAGTAGGTGTAGTCTTCCACAGGAGATTTGCCTGTGTTTTGACTTGTTTAAACTATGCCTTTCTTTTATACATTTTCACAAAATTAACGGTGCAGTAAATTTAAAATAATCGTGCTTTTCACTGTTTTGTATTAAAGGGAAACAGAATTGAACAAATCATGGGGCTTACAAATATTTTCCAGGATATTTTTTCTGTTCTCTTTCCTATTGTTTAATTGTGAATGGTTTCATATAAAAGTAAAGAGAACTTTACAAAGGTTTTATGTCCATATAGAGACTGAATTAAATGTATGCTTCTTGTATTAGAGCATGTGACAGTGATGTGTTTATCAGCTTCCTTGAATTTCTTCAATTTAACAATATATTAGATGATATAGTAAGGGTAAAATGTGTAATACAAGCTGTTTAGTGTAACAAAAATAATTTCCTCTTTGAAGGTTAACTTTACCTTTAAAGGTAACTTTAAACCTGATAGCAGTGTGTTCAGATGAAGTATGTTTTAGTTTAGTTATATTGCCACATGAATATTAAAATGACTTCAAAGAGTACTAGATTACAGGATTATTAGACATAGACATATGAGATATAGATTGAGTGTAATTTGAAACTGCTTCATATTTCCAGAATCGGTCTAACTCTAACACCTTTGTGTTTGCAAGCATCTCACGATTACTATTCTGATTCATGGCTAATAGATTATTATTTATTGTAATCCATTGCAGTTACCAAAGAGCAGTAGTAAGATCATATATGCCCAGCTTTCAGAATTGAACTGCATTTTATGTTATTGCTAATACTGAATAACATGTTCTTTCCTGACTTAGTTCACACTCCATAGAGATTCTTTAGGGAATGTTTTTTTTAATTAGGCAGGTATTGCCTTTCCCTCAACTTGGACTTGATCAGTTTTGTCTTGTGTATGTTATAGAAGAGTTATCAGGATACCTGCATTTACACTACATTTAAATGCTGGGGGGTTTGTTTGTTGGGGTTTTTTTTTCCAGTGGTGGACTAATAGGAGTTTGTAATCACACTACCTTCTGAGCTCTCTGGTTGCCGTTATGCTGCTAAAAGTGTGAGTTTTACCTGGCTACAAATGTTCTGGGTAGCAGGATAAACTCTATACTGGTAGCAGAATAAACTCTAATGTGGCTAGTTCTGGTTTAGTTAGGGCTTGAAATCTTTTCCAGTCTCAGTTTGATTCAGTTTTGTTGCTTTTTTATTTATTTCTTTTTATATTTCTTTGCATCATCTGGAAAGGAATTCTGATTCTTTCCTCAAAATTTTTCTTTTATGCTGTTAACAGTGCACGCTCTTGATGTGTGTTGGCTTGAATCATCTTGTTCTAGCTAAGCAAGCTTATTTTATAGCATTTTGACTTCACCAGTAAAGTTGTGGGTGATATTTCTTCATAGTTTTAGATTATATGCAAAACCTTATGTATTTTCATTCCATCCCATTCCCACTGCTTCATCCTTAAAAATCCTACAGCCTCCTTGAAGTGTTTCAGAAATTATTTGAAATCAAACTGGAAGACTTCATGAAGCTGCATAGAATTCTTGAACCATGGGGAACATGTGTCTTGAAAAGAAGAGTTGCAAAGAAGTCCTTGCAATGTTTCAGGTTTTTTAACCCAGTAGAGACTTAGATATAATTTAGCTTCTCTCTCAGAAGCAGTTTTCACGTTTTAGTATCCAAATCCCTCTATTCTTCTTTTGTAACTGCAGATTCACCCTCCCCTGCCTTTTTTAAAATTATTTTACTTTTTAATTTTTTTTTTATTATTAATGACATTTTAATACAAAGTTTTAAACCCCAATATAGTCTTGTCTTTTAAGGCTGGAGTCCTGGAACACATGGCATACAGTAAGAGGCTGAGACAATGGGCTTTAATAAGTCTTGGAGTAGTGTTTGGCAATATTGTTGCTGTTTTCAGTGTCTGTTAGGAGGCGATGGAGAGTAGAGGGCAAACTTCCTTGCAAGGGAAATATGCAACAGACAAAAGTTGAATTGTAAGAGCAGAAATTCTAATTTGAACTCAAGAAAAAAGAGTTTTCATAAGGAAAGCAAACACTGGTGCAGGTCATCTAGCAAGTTTGACCCTCTGCACTCTAGATTTCTGGAGATACTTAAAATGGAGATGACCTCTGAGCAGCCTGATCTTAGCTGATTGTCTTTAGTTAGGAAATTGGACCAGATGGCATTCAGAGATCTCTGCCAAACTAAATGACTACATGACCCCAGTCACCGCATTCACAGAAATAATCAGATTGGACTTCTTCCCTAGTTGCATTTTTTTTGTTAAGTTTATATCTCCCTGTGAAATTACTATAGCATTTATTATAATCCTAATATTTTCCTTTGTTTTTACTCTAAACTGGATTATTATTTGAAAGTCTTTAGGTTTGCTGTCTCGCATTTTGTTTTGCCAATTTTTACAAGATTTGTCATATTTACAACATCACAAAAAGAAATGTTTTCTCTGGTTTTAATCTTCAGAATTGCTTGCCTGCACTTATGTTTATGGTTTTTTTTATTATTTTCTTTTTTCTTACCCTGAGTCATCTTTGCTGTTTGCTACTACTTCCTAGATGATAACGGTACTTGTCGTATATTTTCACAACTTATACTGTTTTGTCTCTTCTGATCTGTAATGATTTTTTCTGGGATTTCAAAAAACTATATTTCTCCAGCAGAAAATTACAGAATTCAGTGAATGGAATAGAAATGTATAAGTATATGTGATTGTGATAAAATTATGAAAGGTAAAATACATACTCTTAGAGACAGCTTTCCTAAACTGGAGGTTTACAGCATGGAATAGTGTTTGGGGATAGGGATTTTTTTGAACTGTGACTTGGTGTTTCTAGAAGACATGACTATAATTCCAAAACAAAAATGATTGCATAGTTTTACTCTGTAACAGATAGCAGTCTTTAGGATTTTCTTAGAAAACTTACATTGTTGCTTCTCTCATAATATCTTAGGTTTAGTGTTCTGTTTTCTGGAATCCAAGCTTCATGCCCTTCCTGTGCTAGTGCTTCTACTGTCATAGTACAAATAATTAAAAATGGAGATAATGCTACTTTATGCTTTTAAGTAACAGATTACATGAAGTACAAGGAGATTTGTAGTAGGGCATAGAGCTCTACTTTGTCCGGGGATTGGCTTAATAATTCTTTTTCAGTTCTAAAATTAGGACTCTGAAAATAATTTTTTGTTATTTTTACATCATAGAATGTTAAGGGGTTGGAATGGACCTCAAAGATCATGTAGTCCCAATCCCTGTATAATGCATATCGAAAGAATGGCATGCTTAAAAGTGCCTGCAGTGATAGTTGTTCCAAGTATTTAAATGGTTGACCTTTGTTACAGCTCTGACAAAAACCCCCAAACATAACTAAAACCAGGATAAAATGGTAAATGGGGAAGATTTGTGTAAGAGGCTGTATAGCAAGGCATGTACACCTTTAGGAACAGATCCAAGTACGTGAATCTTTACATGCTTTAAAAAAATAAACCAAAGATAAAATATCTGTTTAAGATGTAAATTCTTTTTACTAGAATAATGTGGCTATCTTAAAATTTTGAATCTAAGGTCATAGGGTACTACTTAAAAGTTAAAGCTACTCTTGGAATTATTTTTGTGATCTCTTTTACTGTTTTAATTATCCACATTCTCTCTGTTAGATTTGTTGCCTCATTCTGAACTGTTTTCTCATGCATGCCTTGAGAATAGTGATATTACTACTAGACACATGGTACTCACTAGAATATGAAGGTGTGATATTACTGCTGTATCCCTGTGAGTTGCTGTAAGTGTGGCAGAATAGAAAATGCAAGTGGAATATTATCTCGTATTTTTCATGCTTCTGTAATGATAACTTTTCATTGTTGTGGATGATCTAAATTGAGTAATGGAACCTTTTACTTGGTAGCTCTAAAGAATATATTTCAGAAATAAAAATGGTTGCATAATTTTAATGTCTAATATCTCATACTTTAACATTAAGGTGGTATTGTAACATTATAGCAATGCCTCAAAAAGTTAGACTAATGTAAACTTTTTGCTATCTGTAGGATTCACTAGCTGAAGTTGAAGAGAAGTACAAGAAAGCAATGGTTTCCAATGCTCAACTAGACAATGAGAAAAACAACTTGATTTACCAAGTGGATACTTTAAAGGATGTTATTGAGGAGAAAGAAGAGCAGATAGCAGAGTTCTATAGGGAGAATGAAGAGAAGTCAAAGGTATTTTTTTCCTAATTATAAAGTACAGAAATCTGGCCTACTTCGTAAGAACAGTTGAAAACATTCAGAATATCTTTACTTCTTAGTATTGGACTTAAGTCTTCATGGCATTTTTTCTCTCTACGGTTTACTAAATCTTCTGTGTCGTAAGTATCTGGATAACTTATTTAGACCACTTCAGTGGTTCAGTGGTTTTGTTTTTTTAACTGCTTGGTAGGTATAATTTCTCAAATCCTTGCAGTAATTTCTTACATAACTCAACATAAGTATAAATAATTGATTTATTTAATACAGGAATTGGAAAGACAGAAGCACACCTGCAGTGTTCTGCAGCATAAGCTGGATGAACTTAAAGAGGGCCTTCGACAGAGAGATGAATTGATAGAGGTATGCTTATATGAGTGTATGATAGAACCTGTGCAAATAAATATGGTGTAAGATTTGAATGGGAATCATACCCAAAAGAATTAGACATACACACTAGAATTAAATACTATCTTGCATTTTAAGAAATAATTTATCTTGTTTAAGTGGGTAGAATTTAAGCTACTGATCCTCCTAAATTTATGAAGCTAAAAATGACTCTGCAAGGTTTTCAAATGTATTACATCTTGCAGAACCTTTAATTCTTGTGAGAATTGTGGTTCTCTCTGTGAGAACTGTGGTTCCTTGTATTTTTTCTTTGTTGTGAGGGCAGAACTAATATCTGTGTGGTTACAATAATTTTCCAAAGCAAAAATTTCTGTTGCATGGATACTACCAAATGTTACTCTTTGCCTCTGCCAAAAGTTTCCATTTCAGTTATTTCAGATTTTTGTGAGTATCAACAATTGAAGTTTGCCATACTGAGTATTTGTTTGCTTACCAGTCAAGCATAATACATGTCAACACTGGTCAGCATGTTACTGGGTCACAACCATGTTTCTGGGTGTGCAGTATGTTCTTTTCCTCTCTCACTTTGTTCTTTTTCCCCTTTTCCCTTTTGTTTCTGGAAACAAAGCCACCCACCCTGAAATCCCAGAGCTGTTATCAATCTTCATGTTAAAGAGGTCCTCAAAGAAATAAATATATATATGTATATTGTCAGCAGTATGTGGGTGTCCATTTCCAAATGATTTTAGTTGGAAAATGTAGTTCACAATTTTCCCACTGTCTCTTCATTGCAGTAAATATTGATTAAGTGATATAGGCCAAAGTCTTCACTGTCATTTTGAAAAGCTATGTAATAGTTAATTGATCCTTTATTTCTTCACTATATTCTTGTGCTCTCTAGGTGGAAATACTGTAACTCCAAATGGTTTCTGAAAAGTCCCAGTTCTGTTTTGGAAGTGTTATGCTTCATGAACTGGAGTTGATATGACTTACTAGCAGAAGAAAAGAATTAAGATTATCCTAAGTATCAGCATTTTGAGTTAGATAAATGCTGACAAGTAAAACACTGAAAAAATCTTCTGTGGTTCTGTTGCCTGCTCTAACTTATCTTTGACTTCTGTGAGAATTAAAGAACAACTTTGCATATTCTTATTTGGGGTTTTGGTGGGGTTTAAGTATATGAACCAAGAATATACTATAGATTTGTCTGGAATGTTTGCTTTGGTAGAATGTAGCATGTGTTGAATAGTTACAAATGCATCCAGTCCCTTTGAAGATTTGACCTGTATTTACCACTTACTTGTGTCTTTTCCCCATCTATTAACACTGATAGGAAGTCTATCTGAAGCCATGTAGCTTTTTGCAGAAAGACATTGTCTTCCGCTCCCAGGTGTAAAATCAAGTTCAGTCCTTAGGACGGAAATAAACATGTCTCTAGCCCTTAAAATTCTTACATCTTCTTCATAGCTAAGCATTTAATTATGTTTGCAGAGCAAGCAGTGAAATGCAATGGTAGTCAGCTAAAAAAGTAGGACTAGACTTGATACGTATTCATACAGTATCAGAAAAAAATCAGTAATTGTCTTTTGCTTCCTGGATGTTTGATTCAAACTCCCTTCTTCATACTTTCAAGAAGTTTATTTTATTTTATAAAACATTAATAAAACCAACTGTTAACATTAGTATTCACTTCCAAAAGGAAACTTGAAGGTATCAGGAAAATACAGCAGGATAATTGTTTCTATCAACAGACTACAGTGGGAATAGTCACTAACGGAAAGTAACTCTAGCTGCAGTAAGTTTTCCCGACAGCATTGATTGAGTAGAATTAAATACCATTCTCTTGCATGAATTCTTAACAAATATGCTACATTAAACCGCATACTGTTTCTGTAACTTCATGCT
The DNA here is from genome assembly GCA_013400215.1 of Cisticola juncidis. Taxonomy (NCBI): domain Eukaryota; kingdom Metazoa; phylum Chordata; class Aves; order Passeriformes; family Cisticolidae; genus Cisticola; species Cisticola juncidis. Next base: position 173,755 of record VXBR01009379.1, on the reverse strand, counting down.
CATAAACTCTTTGGTTGACTTTTATTACTTAGTTTCCTTTATCTATTTTACTGTTTGGGATTTTTTTTTCTATTTCCTTACTTCTCTTTCCTCTTTTATTCTTCCCTCATCCTATTTACCACAGGCGAACCAACGTATGCAGGAGAATATAGACTCCATAACCAAAGAAGTGTTTGATCTCCAGGAGACAATTAATTGGAAAGATAAAAAAATAGGGGTATGAATCAAATATGCGAGGAAAGGTATTTTTTTTAATTTAGAAGTAGATGGATGCCCTCTACACCCCAAGGAATGCTGTGTACTCCAAAAAAATGAAGGCCACTCCCAACTTAAATGAATAAAATATTTTTCAGTCTTCTTCAGCAAATGAACCACACTTTGATTGCACAATGATAAATATTACTAATTAGATCTGTAACAAGAACTGTTACACATACAATTTTACAATATTTTGCAAAAATTTTGATGGCATGCCTAGTGGTAAAAAATACGATCTTGAATTGACTTCTGCAAACAACTTGCGCATTCTTGTATTGCACTTCTGATCCTTGTGCGATTGGTTAGTTTGGATGCAACACTGAACCAAGCTGGGTTTGTGATATGACATGCGATGTACTTTAGGTATTGAGAGTCATAATTGAAACAATGGTTGTAGGTGACCTTTTGAGAAGCATCCATAAGGTTCCTGTACAGGAAAACTGTGCTGATACTATGCAGCTAATGTAGGTCAGGCAGGGTTTGTCAGCTTTGCCCCTGGGCAGCACAGAAGTCGTAGAACTGAGACAGCCTGACCATTGATGATCACTGCACGGCCCTGAACTTTTGGCTATTCTGGGACACAAGGAGATTGTGGCAATAGGGAATTAATTGAAAAGTCTTTAAAAAGGAATTATCTGCCTCTTAACAGCTCAGGAGTATTTTCTGTCTACCTGAATTTTGCACCACATTTCAGTATACGTAGATGTCTTTGAAAATTGTTTTATTTGCTGGAGTTCAAGTCACTTTCAAAAGCTGCCTTTTAATTGATGGTGCCCAGTTCAAAAGCTATGCTGTTTTACTTTTTTTTTCATGCTTCAGTCCTTCTCTTCCATCATAAAAAATTTTCAACATTCTAAAGTTTTCTAAATATTCTTTGGAAAGCTTTTTATCTTTATTTTACCCTATTCTTTCCATACTTATTTCTCGCATTTGTATATTGGACTGTCTCAATTTGTGCAATATTTTTGTACTCTTTCAAATACATTGCCAGAGTTAGTACAAGCATATCCCATATTCAAATATAGCTACCATCCAGAATGACTAGAAAGATAGATATATTTTCCGTTAGCCAAAGTTGCCCTGCCAGTTTGTATTCTTGTAAACACAATTACTGGTTATTTTTCTAGTTAGTTGTGGTTTTTTTAACTCTCAGGATTGAACCCTCTGCTCTTTTCTTTCTCATGTCTATAAATATTTCCATACTTTCCTTAGCTCACAGTTTTTTGAGCCTTTCTCCCTCCTACTGAGCAGCTTTGCTAATTTTTACTCTACTCCAGCTTTAGAAATCTCTGTGAAGCTTCACAATGTAGTTTATAACTGAAATTCTGACCTTATTTCACAATGTATATAAGTCTTTTTAGCTGTTTCAGAAAAAGAAAGGGAGGCAAACAGAACAAAAATAGCATAAGTTTGTTTTACCTGCCTTCTTACGTTGTCCTTTTTCTACAGTGTTTCACGTTTGTGATTGTTTGATCTTAAATTAGATCAGTTTGAGGACACTGGGTTACAGTTTTGGGTTATATTCCTGAAATACACAGTTACCCTACTGTTTAGTGGCTCCAAATTTTCAATTAGTAATGACAGTTCTGAGTTTGGTATAAATGTCCTGAAGCCTTTTGGAATATTTAGGAAATAGGACCCCAGACATCTCTGCATTCTGGCACATGATCAGATTTTGCTTGTATCAATATGGTAAAACCTGTCTGCAGAACTTTGTTGTCCTTATTTCTGTTTCCTACCCCAACAGAAGAATTGCAGAGATAGATTCTGTGCAAAATCCATGTCAAATTAAACCCTGAGCATACAAACACTAGGATTTTTACTGGTTTTGAATAATGATTACTTAGATCTACATAGGTAGAAATATATAGTTATATCAGTTTCACCTCCTTCCCCATCAGAATTTTCTGATTTTCAACACTCATGTTAGTAGTGGGTAAGGATAGAAAATATGTTTGGAGAAGGTCAGCGTCATCACAGGACACTGTCAAGTACACACAATCTGTGTCTGTGATTCTGGGCCACTGTGTCCATTCTCTCAAGTGGTGGACTTACTTCCCCTTCCATCTCTGCCACATTTCTTTAAAAATTAGAAAGCTTTATGTGTCTTTTAAATAGAGCACAAAATTATGTAGAGATTAAGGTTCTTCATGCTATTTATAATGTAGAGATCTAGTGTGTGCTAGGAAATAAAAGGACATCTTATGAATTTTTAGAATTAAGGGATCAGCTAATGTTTTCACACATGTTGAATTGCCTTTAGTTTGTTACATTTATATACTAATAAATCAAGTGCAATAGCACTTGTCAAAAATTTCTGTTAAAACTGAGTAATGCTTAAAAATATTGCTCTAGTATATAGATTCTAGATGATTATTAAAATTCGGCGTACTGCAGTTACAAGGGGCAAGTACAGTACAAATGTATACACCGTCTTTTCTTTGTTGTTATCAGTCCTTTCCTGCACATTCATGCATAGCACAAGGTTTAGTTGGATCATTTGCTTGGCAAAAATACATGTATACTTTTACACTTGTTGTATGGTGAGGATTATTTTTAATGCATGCAGTACTGAATGCTGCCCAGTCAAGTAAAAGTATCTGACTAACTGCTAGGTAACCTCTCCAGCATAGGTAGGCAAACCTATCTGCACCCATATTGCACTTCTAGCTGCCGTACTTTTTTGTGCTCAAATAGTGCTACTAGTGTTTGCTGCCTTTTTTCCCCTCTAAAACTGATTGCTTTGGGTTGAGTAAATGGTGTCGTAACCCTTAAGCAACTAGTAAATAAACTACTATTTGTGAGTGAATACATTCAAGGTCTTCTATGATGTATGAGTACCTTACAAAAGGCAGAGAAATCAGTTTAACAGATGTAATGTTTTAGGATCTTTACCTTTAGGATCTTGAGTTTTGGCAAATTTTATTTCTTGCTGCAGAGTGCCTCTTTGAAGAATAGTCACTTACTCTTTTGGAACTCAATTTAGTTTATCAAAATTATCAAAAAATAGAATTCACTGAATAAAAATCTCTCAAAATATCTGAGACGTGTCTGGAAAAAGAAGTCATGACAAATGCAGCATGAATTTAGATATGCAACTTGTAGAAGACAGTTATCAGAGATGTATGTTACTACATATTTAAAAAACACTTTAAATTTCTTTACTTGTATTGAGCTCTTTGTATTTACTTGTAGAAAATCTTTCTGCTGTCTGTCATATGCTTTTTCTCTGTACCATTCTTTTTCTTGCTATCTGCCTGAGCCCAGGCCCTAGAAAGACAGAAAGATTACTTTGACTGCATTAAGAATGAGCGAGATGAGCTCAGAGAGGAGTTGGCTGACCTGAAGGAAACAATGAAGAGAGGACAGGTATGTTGGTAGTAGTTACTTTACAGTAACAGAAATCCAGGAATGGGGCATGAAATCAAGGTCAGTAAAAAAGAGGAAGAATGGTTACTATTCTTGTGCAGACTGAAAACCTGACCTTAGGGTAGGATAAATGGTCCGTGTCATTATAACTGTTTCAATGAACTTGAAAAGTTCTTAAATTTATCTGTTGATTTATATTTTAGCACTTCTATTGTATGACTAGTTTATTTTTTGTTTTGTGTTTTTAGAAACATGGATTAGTTATAATTCCAGATGGCACACCAAATGGTGATGTAAACCACGAATCAGTGGTTGGTGCAATAACAGTCGTATCACAGGAAGCTGCTCAGGTCTTGGAATCTGCAGGAGAAGGACCTCTAGGTAAAAATATCCTAGCATACTTTATACAGTTTTTGAGGGCTTTGTTTCCTCTCATTCTCAGTGGGTGTGACGTACAGTTGCAGATGCAAACACCTGTGATGCTTCTGGAATATATGCTTACACAACTTCCAGGACTGATTTTAATTTTTTGTTTGTTCTGAGTAAAAAAGACAGATGTATCTTTTGAGTAAGAAGAAGTATGTGGTTAGATGTTTGAAACTGATTCATTCTCTTGGTCCAGTTCCTGTTTTAATACTGACGAAAAATATTTTGCTTAAAAGGGTCATCTTTTGGATTAGTGTGTTTTCCATTGTGTTTCATGAAAATAATTCTTTAGGAGTATACATAATCAATGAAGGATCATCAAGTGCAGTCTTCCATCACGTTCATTAGAAAAAGAAGTTTTAAAAACATTCAAAAATGACAGCAACAACAGAGACACTAATTGGGGGTTTTGGAGTTAAGTTACTTTAACTTGTTTTTATCCTTGAGTTGAGCAAGTTATTCTAGGCAAGGTCAATCCACTGTAAAATTGTTAAAATATAGAAAAAAATTCTCTATATAATTGATTTGTACTTGTATATAATGTATAGTAGTTATATATTTTTGTATTGACAGAAATTAGACTTCATATGTATTTCTGCTGTGGCTCCCTCAAAGGGAAATACAAATGTCATTATGCTTCATTTCTGTCAAAGTTACGATTTCTAAGGGAGCTGCTCTAGTCTTAGCATAGTGTTGCTTGATAGACTGTTTTGTAGCCATTACTGATCTTCTGACTAAGTAGAGATGTTGCTGATGGGTCCTGTGGGTCCTTTTCCAGGTACTTTTTTTGTCATTTGGGAACACTTTTTGCAAACTTTCTAAACATATGGGAAAGTTGAGTGGATTCCCTGAAGAGACAACAGCCTTCAAATGAAACAGGGAAAAGACTACACAATCAGAAGAAACTTTTGTTGGAAATGGCTGTTCTAGATGTTGGGACAAAACTGTTTTAGTATTAAAAAAAATTGTCAGTTGTTAATTTGCTTTAAAGATTTATTAAATTCTGAGGTCTTGCTTTTAGAACTTTTATGCTAATAAAACAATGTGAATGAAGCATTTTTCCCTTTTTTCTGCTATTAACTGAAGGTTGTTGTGTTATTAGTGAGATATCAAAGTTTTGTGGTCCCAGTGCTATTAGCTTTGATGAGCATTACATTTGGAATGGAACAAAAAGTTGTGAAAAACATATTCTTAGTTACAGAATTCTCTGATTTTTTATTGGGTTCTTTGGTTTTAGATATCAGGCTACGAAAACTGGCTGGAGAAAAGGAGGAATTACTGTCCCAGGTAAAAAAAAAGTTATTATTTTCAGAAGTAGGCCTTTGTGTATCATTTTGCAGGCTATTTATATATAAGTAGTAAACAAATGTTAAACACAAAGGTGCTTAATCAAATACATAAATACCAAGGCAAAATAAAATACTCAAATTCTTACCTCGCTGACCAGGAATTAGCAATTCCTCTTGCTAGTGGCCCTATCCATGGGAATTTGACGTTGGTTGGTAAAGAAACCTCATTTCACTAATTGGTTAGCTGAAATCTGACTTGTTCCTTACTTTACTATTAGTGCACATCCTTAAAGCTCTTTCTTTTATTTCATCTTGCGCAGAAATATTAAAGTTGGAAAATTACACTCTCATAACTTCAAATGGCATTTTCTTTGAAACTACTGAGTAATACTATTTCATTGATCATTTTGGTGACTCAGAGAGAAAATTAATATTATTAAAGCAATTTTGTTTAAATGCAGCTCTGTTTTGAGAAGAGAGGACTCAAGCAAACATATAGCCATTGAGCAATTGTTAAGAATACTACAGTTTTGACCCTTTTAGTTGAAGACATTGCAAATTTAAACCTTTGTTGTCAACATTTGGGTTTGCTGTGAATGAACCTTAATTATAGTATAGATACTTGTTTGGAATGCAAATAAATTATAGTATTAAATATATATAAATATGTATACACATATTTATCACTGTATAATTTAAAAATCACTGATTATGTATTTGATTTGTATCATGAATGGAGGTTTTGCAACTTAACTCACATACTGCTAATCTGTAGAACAATATTTTTATACCAGCGTCCAAAAAGTAGCTCCTACTTCTTTCGTAATGTCCATACACAGGGCATATAGGTGAGAAATCTATGTTCCCTGCCTACTGGAAAAACTGGGAGACAGCTGCTGTAGCATGAAATGGAACTATTAAAGACTAATGTGCCCTACAGACTTGCCTAGGACCATTGTTTCCAGGTGGAGTAGAAGAAAGGACACCCTAAAAAAGCTATGGATTATTGTCTGCACTCACTAGGATAGTGTTCAATATCTTTGTGTGAGTTTAGAGTGGAAAAGATACACAGTAGAAGAAATCTGTAAATGGAGTTTAATGCCTTCTCCTCTTCTGAAAAGTGAGCTGTGTTAGTTACTATGTGCTCCGGCACTGTGCAGGTATCTCTGCAGCACTGACCAAACTGGTAGGCTTGGCTTGTGCATTGACATACAGAGTGTACTGACCCAGTGATGGGGGTGGATCCTACAGCCACAGACCTCTGGGAGTGACTGCCCTGCCCAGGGCTCTGCTGTTCTTGTTCACAGAACCTTCTCAGCCAGGGGCATCTCAAGACTACTCTGCCCTGTTACCATTGAACATTTAGATACATAACTACTGAACTTCTGGGAGTCTCTTTTTCATAAAGAAACTCTTCCTTTTTCAGGTTAGAAGACTGAAGATGCAATTGGAAGAAGAACGACAGAAGTACTCTAAAAGTGATGGCATGAATCCAGATATAATAGGCTTGGAGAATGGCTCTGACTTGCAGCTGATTGAGATGCAAAGTAGGTATATGGTTATTCTTCTTGCAGAGAGGATTTCCAACTCCTCTTGTTGTGCAATAGTAGTATTGTGAGTGACTATATTGTTGAGCAGACAAGCTTTTGTTGGTCTATGTCCTTGCGTGGGATTCTCACTGCAGAATAGCTTAAAAGTCTGCCTCTTTCAGCGTTGAAGGACAACATTCTGGGAAGTTATTTTTCAGTTGATAAACTTGCCTAGAGTGGGTGCTGCTACTTGGATACAATTTTTAGACAATAGGATTTCAGCTAAGATTTTTTAGAATATGTATTCTATGGGATGATTTTGTTCAGTCTTTGATATAGAAATCTAATCTAGAAGACTGTTGTCCTGAGGCAAAACATGAACATTTATTTAACATAATATTTAGTGTTGCTTCATGGAAGCACTAAGATGTTTCTCATTTCAGGCAAGCCATTCATCTGAAAACGTATTTGTTTGACAGACTGTCATTTAATATGCTTGTGTTAATGAACATGAACAAAGCACTGGCAATGTGAGGGCTCAAATGTAACACCAAAATAATCTGCCAAACTCCTTGGAGTTTGGAGTCAGGTTCAAGCCTTGTGCTCCTCATGCAAATATTATTACAGATATATTATTACAGTCTAAGCTGAATGCTGCTTGTGTTATGTTTGTTGTGGTCTGACATTTTGCAGTGTGTGTTGATTATTATGTGGAATCTGTTCTCTAAGGAATTGGTTGTGTGAGCTAAACATGTGTTTTAAAAGGTGTGTATCTCATTGATACACCTGAAATTTAATGCACACTTTTATAGAGACAGTAGTTGTGATCTCTAAATAAAGGAAAATTATTTCCTTTTTATACCATTGTAGATTGCTAAAAGAGTATTTACATCTTTGTGAATCCTGGGTATGGGCTTCTCTGTAAAATGGTGGTTTTAATGAATTTTAATTAAAAAGGAAACTGCTAGTTTAGACAGTTGCTTTGACTAACATATTTATGTCAATTTTTGTCTAGGAGATGCCAACAGACAAATTAGTGAATACAAATTTAAGCTTTCAAAAGCTGAACAAGATATAACTACTTTGGAACAAAATGTAAGTGTCTTTCTTCATGTTTATTATTACACTGCACACTTTTACAACACTTTTTTTGACAAAACCTATGAAAGCACATTGCATCATGTGATTGACTGTTCAATATTTAGTTTGCATAGAATGACACCACATTTTTTTTGTATTTCCTGTAATTAAATACCTATGCACAACCTAACCGTGAGAGAAAATCTACCAAGATTCTGAGCTATAAAACCATGTTATTGACTTAAAAAGTGATTGTTTTCATAGATAACTCTCAACTTTAGACAGTAAATTTTGTACCTTCCACAGTATTTACAACTTTCTTACGCGTAATTAAGTTGAATCAATTGATTTTCTTGAACTAGTAGCTTCAGTTCTTTTTTATAATCTGACATACTTTTGTATTTTAGGAACTTTACTACAGTTTATTACGTAAAAATTAAACAAAAGATTATAATTTAAATCACAGATGCTTATATTTTCTCTTCTGCAGATTTAGTCTAGTAGCCTATCATGTGGATTTAGTGGTAGCAGGGATCTGTACATAGAAAAACCCAGCCAATGGGTTTTAACATCTGCAGGTTGCAATCAGGATTTGTCTCAAGTCCTCTCCTTACTGCTGAACTCTGTGCTTGGGCTCGAGACCTCTTACATCATGTCCTGAAACAGTTCACAGTCTCCTTTCTACTTTGCACAGTTTCTTCTTTTCAACTTTCCACTTTCATTTTTCATCCCATGTGTTTCCCAATTCTTGATTTTTTGCATTCCAACTCTTCTCTCTCTGCTTAGTTCTTTAACATTCTGTATCTTAGCTGTGTCCTTGGAAGAACAGCTGGTGGCATGTGAACTCCAGGTGGAACTCCTGAGTATGTTCCTTTTGTCTTGTTTATGTTTACAGATTGGACGACTTGAGGGACAGGTTGCAAGGTATAAAAATGCAGCAGAAAATGCAGAAAAAGTAGAAGATGAACTCAAAGCTGAAAAAAGGAAGCTTCAGCGAGAGGTAACTAACTGACTTGGTTTCCTTTCCAGCTATATTCCAGTTCCTTTCTGTCTTGAGCTGCTTTGTCTTTTGCCTCCAAGCTCTGTATTTTTTTAATCTTTGATTACAGTTTCTAATTGTTTTTTGATATGATCTTCAAGTTTCAATGTGACATTCAGAGGACATCTAGCACACTAAAGTAATACTAACTACGATTCAATGCTGTACTTTCTTGAAAGGAAGCATCTAAATGCTATTTTTTCTAAATGTGCTAATTTGTGATATTTTAAAGTAATCCTTCTACAAAAATTGCTGGAGAGATGAATGATCCCTGTGCCAAGTGACAGCCTGGTAATTTTCCAACTTCTACTTCACAAGATTCTGTGAAGAAGCTGTATTTAGCTGAGTTGTTGATCATTTTTGCTTAAGAGCTGCTGCATCAGTAGCATGATGCCTGCTAGCTGTGATAGGAATATGTATCTGTATGGAAGTAGTAGTGGTGGAGAGTACTTTGCCTTGTTCTAGGTTACTTGCTTTCATGTAATGGGAGGTTGCAGGCACCCAGTTCTTTTGGAATGAATACACTTCATGTTTCAGTTGCTTCACAATTATTTTTAATAGTTTAATTCTGTTTCATCTGCCTGCAATAATGAAAGTGTTGTATCTTAACTTCTGTGGCACTCTTATGAAACATGATATTTTTATTCCTCTTATCAAGCTTGAGAACAGCACAAAGTCCAAATAAACTAAAGTGATCATGATTTTTTTTCCATTTTATAGTTAAGAACAGCGCTGGATAAGATAGAAGAGATGGAGATGACCAATAGCCATTTAATGAAAAGGCTGGAGAAGATGAAGGCAAATAGGACTGCGCTGTTATCTCAACAGTGAAATGGAAATTGAAAATACAACGCACTGCTCCTTGAATAACTAGTCTCTAGCTTGTTTATAAATACAGACTTTCAGTGGCACAAACTATCTGAACACTGAGCTGTTCACTGGCGGTTTAGTTTCATAATTAAATGACATACTTTTTGTAATTTATGAGAGAATGAAATGTAGTTTGAATTCCCATTGAATGACAGCAATTTTTCAGTAGTGTTGATTCTAGGGTTGGAGATGGAGCACAATGCTGTATGTTTTTACAACTGTGGAATCAAGTTTACTCACGATCTCTTTTGGCTGCTTTAATGATGCTTGATGCTCAGAGACAGCTGCATGAATTTAAGACACTGTATTATGAAACTAACACATACTTGCTTAAGACATCACACAGCACAAGTGCCTTTTATCTGGTGCAATTTAGTCTTCATTGTTGAAATAACCTTTGAAACAGAAAGCATTTTATTTTAAGATACATCTGGGGTATTCCCTAAACTTTATACATTTTGAAAATACATTTTTTAAAATATTTAAATTTATAAGAAATAAATAGGGACTGTATATAAAGATCTGCTTCTTTTGCATGGGCACATCTGACTCCTATGTAATTTTGTCAAATACTAGCCCCTGATACTCTTAGCATTAAGAGTGCAGATTTAAAAATTAAAGTTGTGCACCATCAAATTGTGCCATCTGCTTAAGTGCAAATTGAAATTTTATGGGGGGGAGGAAGGGTGTGAGAAATGTGGCTAAGGAGTTTATTAAATGGACACTTTACTGACCAAAACTGGATGTTTCATGTTTTCTTTTGAATACTGAGCTGCTAACAGGACAGAGCAAAATCTGTAGAATAGTAAAATCTGGTCTTCATATTCTTAACAGGTATCTTTCTGCCTTTGGAAGAGTGAATTTGAATTTTTTATTCTTAACCTAGTCTGCTATTGTTTGACAGTACTGCCATGGAGCAGAGGAGCTGGACAAGGAAGGTATTTTCTGGAATGGTGTGGTTTTTGACTGTAGCCTACTCCCTGTAGACAGTGAATACTGTTAAGAACGTCAAGCTGGCACATCACAAGTAGGACATCAGTAGCACCTGCAGTGGCAATTCTGAAGTGTTTGAAGTCGCATTGCGCTGTATTGAAATTTTCTTGAGGCAAGCAAGAGTCTTGGTCTGAGAGGAATCATTCTTTTGGACTTGTAGCAGGTGTTTTCCACTTGAAAATTGCTACTCTTCTGGGAGTATTTCTCAGAGCAAGGCAGGTTTCAGGACCTTTGCAATTCCAAGAGTACCTCTGCTTGACCAGAGCTGTTTTCAAAGAACAGTTGTGTTGACAATACAAAACTAAAGCTTTCTGTCTCTGGATGTCTCCTAGACTTGGAAAATAAATTTCCTTCGCTGCTGAGATACCTTGTAAGTAACAGATCTACTTAGGCCTGTTTATTAAATAGGAGACAACTACACTTTGGTGATCATATAGATCATTATTTATGCTGTCAACTCTTTGCTTTTTTGTGTACTTATTCAGTAGAAACTCTCAGCTCTTGATTAGTTTTTAATGGTAGGTATTCGAAAAGTAAATGGATGCTTTGGAGGTTTTCAGTGTGTACAAAACTCTGCTAAAACCTTATTTGGCATGTGGTAGGGGATCTTTCTTTTCATTCACTTCCTCCAAACCACCCCATTGAAGCTGGACATTTTATGGCACAGGGAAAACTGCAGCTTCAGTATTAAACCATGACAGTCAGGTATTTTCTCTGGGGTAGAGGTAAAGCATCAGTACGTTCTTTCTTAAAATCAAGATTTTTAGTATTTTTTTATAAAGAAAAGTTGCTAATAGTTCCGTTAGCATGGGCATATAACTGAAGAGATTCCCAAGTTCTTGCTACCAGAAAATTAAAGCAAATTCAAGAAAATATCCAGGACAAGATTCCCAATGGGATATACCAGGAAAAGCAGTAGCAAGGAAAAAAAAAAAGACATGGTTATTTTGTCTTGATACGGTATAGGCATGAAAAGAAGTTGTAAGTAATAATGAGTGACAATTGGATAGCAATACAGAAAGCTTTTTAAAATTTATTTTTACCAAAGCACAATTTCTTTGGTCAGGACTGGAGAACCAGTGTTGGTTCCAGAACTGTGACAAGCAAATGAATAGAACATGATGGTACCAGTATTGCTGGAGACCACATATAGCTTGTTGGCCAAATAAAAAGTAAGCATTAGGTGTAATTATGGAAAGCTTATAGAAAAAGTTACTGTATTTGGTCAGTTCAACTGATGTTTGGTTGAGGAAAAAAGGGTAGGTTGTGTTTAATTATATTACTCCAGTAATTTTATTGATGGTTGCAAGGGAACAGGGACAATTTTTAGTGGCTCTTGCATGTAGGGTTGTACCAAATTACTGCTCAAAAAAGGCATGAGATCATACAGGGTAGGCATGAAGATAACTAACATTGAATAATAGTATTTTTGTTTTATTCAGAGCATGTTTCTTTAACACCCAGCATGGTTTGTCCTTCCCTCGTGTTTATGGGGTTTTGTTTGGTCTGTGGAGGGTTGTTATGGCTGGATGAAAAATTTGGTGAGTGTGTTGTTAGGGGGCAGACAGCAGCACCAAAAAGGAATGTGCCTCAGTGGCAGTTCAGGGTCGCTAAAGTAATGACTAGTTTGAAACAACAGGAGCTGTTGTTTCATTTTTCAGGTTGCTTATCCTCCATCTAATTCCAATAAAGGCAGTGCGTAAAGGACATAAATGATTATCCTAGAGGAAGGGGATCAAAAGCTTGGAAAAAGATAAAAGAAATACTCTGGTTTTAAAAAAAAATTGGCAGCAAATAAACACCTCATTACCACCACCAAATCGATGGGTTCAGTGATGCTGTTTTGCTGTGGTGAGGTACTGGTACTTGGGGGAGAGAAACCAGAAAATGGTCAGTGGGAGAAGGCTCCTGTCCAGCCTTATCCATTTGTAGTGCCCAGCCATGTTAGTGGCCATGCTCACAACTGCACCCAAACCTACCAATCAGTTCTCCACTCTGGAAGAGAGGAGGATGGCAGGACTTGTGCCACCTCCTCCAGTTAACCAGAAGATCAACCTCCTCATACCTGCAAGGAGGAGACCTGAGGGGAAGCATGTATGCTCGTTTCTGTTTTCCAATACCCACTATGCTACCCATGCTGGGAGGCCAGGTGCCCACCTTAAGAGGCCCGCTGCTGGAAGAAGAGCTGATACCAGATGATGCCCTCCTCTGTCTTGAAGGAGGTGTATCTGCCAGGGTAGCAATGGCAGTGAATCCACTCTGTAGACAGTCACAGCACTTCCTGATGCAGTGTAGACACCAGCTAATTCTTCCTTCAGAAAACAAATAAATGCATGAAAGTAAGTTAAAAACAAAAACCTGGAAACACCATAAAAGGTAAAATGTTTTCACTATCACAGGCCTGAGGAAGACCCAACCATTGTCTGCAAGGAATAAACCTCCCCACAGGTGGGAAAAAAACTTGCCTTTGCCTTTCCCAGCCCTTTCTTGAGGGTCTGCAGAGCAAACCTTCTGGTGTATGGATTCAGAACTCCTGCCTCTATTACCCCCAGGGGTAAAGGTTTTTATCAGGCTTCCCCTAGCCCATGCCAGCGTGGGTAGTAAAAGTTGTCAGCCAGGCCAGAAACCAGCTCCCCTTCCACAACATTCATGTTGCCCCCCAAAAATCCACAAACCTGGCAACTGGCTGAAAAATTATTTCTGCCCCCCCACAGCAAAGCCGGGAACTTCCAGTGCCGAACCAGGCTGGACTATGCAATGGCTGGGGCCAAGGAGCATTCCCTTCTCATTAGGTGTAGAATTTCAGCTAGTGTAGACTGTCCTCAAGGAAGGCACTAGAATCAATCAGCTTTGCCTTGCTGGTAGCTGATGGTTGCAGCCAGTTGTACTCAGGTTGCAGGGAGACCATGATGTCAGGGATCTGCAGTGGGGATGCTTCCCCTTTTCTGGAGCATGGAAAATTCACTGGACTGCCATGGTTTCTGAAATACCATGGAGACAGTTTAGCCAGTTCTGCAGCTTCCCCCAGGACTAGCAGAAGCATCTCATCAGCTGTGATCCCTACTCTCTACTATGGTTGCAGGGAAAGTCTGATTTTCCTGGCTTCTTAATGCCATGAGATGTGCAGAGCTGTTATTTGCTGGATCCTACTGTGCAGAGGGATGAATCTTTGCCATCTCCTGGAGTAAGTGAATGTGCTGCAGCCAAGATTGGTTGAAAAGGTTTTCCAGTGCTGGCTTGTCCAAGGGACAAATGGATAAACACAATTTGACAAGGTGCAGGCATTCTGGGGAGAGAAATCAAAAAGCTGCTGATCAATGGTCCACTCTTTTCAAGGGTCTGCAGCATCCAGACTATGCACAAATTTTCCAATCAATTCTGCTCAATTTGGAGAGCAGGATTGTAGGACACGTGCCAGCTCCTCCAGCTAACCATGAGAAATTAACCTGCCATAGTTGCAGGAGCAGGATGCTCGTGTGCCGCCTGTAATTTCCCAACACTGTTATTCCTCCTGTGATGCAAAGCCAGGTACCAGCTCAAGACACCCACGGCAGGAAGAAGATAATGGCACAGAAAAATGTCCTTATCTCTGTTGAAGGGACAGAACCTGCAGACCATGTTATAGACCAGAATGCCCAGGGACCAGATCATCGCTGGATGTCCATGGTAGCAGTGGAAGATTATCCTCCCCTCGGGTGGGCTGTACACCTGCTTTCCTGTGGGATACAGATGGAGCTCATCAGGTGCACACTGCCTGGCATCCCTGAGGATGCAGGGACTGCACTGGTGGCATACAGTGGGACCTGCTGCCTTCTTGCCAGCACCTGACTCTTGTTGACGAATTCTAAGTTGTAAAACAAAGCCCCTGATAACGAAAGAGGGCAGAGTAAACCCTGAGCAGGCCTAACCTAATGCAAGGAAAACACCCATGCAGGAGTAGGGAAAACACTGCCTTTTATCTGCCCCCACCCCTCCATTTGCCACGAAAAATATAGGCCAAGGCAGAAGAAGGGGGTAGAGCATCAGAAGCCCTTCCATGCCTGCAAATGAAAATGGCCAGCACAAAGGTTTTGCAAACCTGCCTCTGCAACCCTCCAAAGATTGTTTTTCTTGGGCTGGTTTCCTCCACACCAGTCTCAGCTGCCTCCCATTCCACAAAATCCATCTCCACCCACCCTCCGTGACAAAAGCAACTTGAAGTATTATTCCCATCGCAGCAAAGGCTGCCCCTTGGTGGCTCACCACACCCTAGTGTAGGCTCACCTGAAAACTAAGTGTACAGCATGTCTTTTAGATTTGTGCTGCAACTGAAGTTAATCAGCTTCCCCTCACCAGTGGCCAAGTGGAGGATGACATTGCAGTGCAGGACCCGTGGCTGGTGTGGGGAGAGCCATTAGGGTTACAGGCCTGTATTTTCCAGGATATTCCTTACAGTTCATGTTGTAGATAGGTATCCTATTTGCCAGTTCCCTGTCACCTGGGACCTCCCCAGTTATCCAAGACTTCTAAAAATTACTGACATGAAGGCTTGGTGAGCTCTTCCACTAGCTCCCTCAGTACCCTTGAGTGGATCTCATTGGGGTCCATATAGACTCATGAATGTCCAAGTGGCATAGCAGGTTGCTGACCATTCCCCCTGAATTATGGGAGATTCATTCTGCTCCTGCCCTGCTTCTGTTCTTGTCTTCTTGGGAGGGACAGGGTACCTCGAGAACAATGGCTCTTGCTATTAAAGACTGAGAGAAAGGAGGTATTAAGTATCTCATCCTTTTTAACTATGTTTCTTCCCGCATCCAATAAGGGAGGGAAAGTCTCCTTAGCCCTCCTTTTTTGGTGGTTTGTTTGTAAAAACTTTTTTTGTAGTATTGTATGACAGAAGCTAGATTAAGTTCTACTTGGACTTTGACCCTTCTAATTTTCTCCCTGCATCTTTGTACTCTTCATGAGTTGTTGAGCCATCTTCCTGAGTTCCAGCCAATGCTCTTTTTTTCAGCCAGACCAGTATTTTTTCCCCCCATGGTTCATCTTTCAGTAAGTGGGGGATATCCTGGTCCTGTGCCTTTAAGATTTCCTTCTGGAAGATTGTCCAGCCTTCCTGGACCCCTTTGCTTCCTCAGGACTGCCTTCCAATGGACTATGTCAACCAGTGTCCCAAACTGGCTGAAGTCTGCCTCCAGAAGTCCAAGGTATCATTTCTGCTCATCCCTTTCCTAACTTCTTCAAGTAACAAATACTCTGTATAATTTCATGGTCACTGTGCACAAGGTGGTCTCCAACTGTCACATCACCCACCAGTCCTTCACTGTTTAGAAACAGGAGGTCCAGCAGAGCCTTATCTAGTTGGCTCACTTACCATCTTCCAGTAAAAATAATGCTTGTCAGTTTTCATTTTAGAAGTGTCCCATATAATGATGACTGACCAATGGAGATGGACTTTCCTGTCATGCTTGAAGTAGTACTTTCATTGGTTTTAAGGGATTTGGAGTGTCTAGGACCACTTGATTCTGAATATTTGTGTCTCTCAGGTCTACTTTATGCCAGGATTGGTGTTTTCTGTTGAAGCTGGTAGTAAATTCATTTGGAAGTACAGTGGAGAGCTGATGGTGAATCTTATACAGCTTCAGCAGCTGCTTTAAGTGTACTCTGCCAGGTTCTGTAGTCCAGTCTGGGCACAGTGTAGCCAGGGCACTCTTTTCCTCCTCTGTTGTATCTGTGTAAGCAGATACAGTGTGTAAGGCTCTAATAAAAGGACTTTACAGTAGTTCATGTACTCTGGGTTAGGTGCATGGGAGAAACACTGACCAGACATTCTCAAGAGGTCAATATAAGACAAAAGTTTACTGGCAAACTAGAAATTCAGGGAATTTTGGCAAAAGATTTAGTATAATATCCAATCAACATAAAACACCGCTCAAAGCTTTAATTTGAGGTCCATTCAAATTAGCAAATTTTAAACTCGTTCAATGTTAAGTCACTCAAAATATTTCAAGAAGAAGGAATTAGAAAGAAGACGGAAAAGATACAGAAAAACACTCATATAAAAGATATAGAAAAGCCAACTCCCGGGTTGCACCAGCATTCAAATACAAACTCCAAGAGAAAGGCAGGGTCAAAGTGTGTGCTGGCCTCATTTTAAGCCTCAAATACCCCTTGGCGTTCCTGGGCCTTCCCCACAGGTGGGACTTCACTTAACCACTCAGAAGCTGGGTTAGGCAAGAGTGGAATACTGCCTGCCATGTGCTGATGATTGGCAGACACTGTGGGGCTAGGGTACAGGCTTTAGGAGTGGGTGGTGCGGGGCAGTTCACTGTCTTACCAGGGCAAGGTCTGACCTACCCTGTGCATCCCAGAATACCTAGAGACATCAATTTTTTCACTGTGTCAGCCAGCCTGTCAGCTCGGATTTGGCTAGCCAGCTGGAGCAGAACATCAGTTGTCACTGACAAATGTGGTTTGAGAAACAGCACCTGGATTCTGTCTCAGTTTGGTGCTGCTCTAGCTTGCTATGAAGACTGTGAGAGATGCTCTGCTTTGAGGCACAGGCAAGGGGGTATTTTAAGGACAGAGCCTTGGCAGAAGAGAGTTTCCCTGCTTTGTTTTGATGGGCTTGATGCATTTGTCCCTGATAAAACATAACTTCAAAACACAAAGCAAGAACTGTCTATTTGTGATTTGACACTGTTAATACAGCAAATAGGTGATGTGTTAGAGGAATATCTATTAAACTGTTCTAAGGATGTGTAGCACCAGCTGGTTTTTATTTGTCTGTCTGCTACTTTTTGAAGTGGCTTTTTTTCTTGTAAGGCTATGAAGAGACATGTGGGTGTGTAAGGGGCTTCAGCTGGTCTGTAAGCCCGAAGTGTGTGAAGAAGAAACTGCTAACAGCTGTGTTAAAACCTGAAAGGAATTTCACCAAGGTCGTTGGCATGGAAACCGAGGAGAGAAGAAGGAGAGGGAGATAAACAACCTGTGGCTGGATGAAGTGTGCTTGGAAAACTTCATGAATGTTGGTTGAAAACAGCAGTGGAGGTACTTTGTACCAATGAACATCGTGTTTATTTTTTGTGACCAATGAGTGGAGTATAAACTTTGTTGAGTGTATAAAAGACAGCATGCTGTTACAATAAACAGAAGCCTTCTTAAGATTTTACTGTTACTTTGTGAGTCGTGACCGTCCCAACAATGACACCAGGGTTTTGGTGGCAGAGGAGAGATTCACTGCCTCACCTGTTCCATGTGAAGAGGAATGAGACTCCTTCCTTTCTCTAGTTTGTAAACAGAAGTCACTCCTATACTTGGTTTGTCCATGTCAGTCTCTGCAGTTCAGATGAAGGCAGTGCCTGCTGAATGTTTTCCCATTTTCCTCCATAATACAATGTTAGGACTGCTGACCTAAAACTTACAGCCTTGGCCTGAGAATCAGTAATTCCAGTGGAGGGTGTAAACCTGATGTTGTACCCTTCTGTAGTATCAGAAGAATGTAAACAGGCTGAGCTCTTTTCTCCTTTTGTCACTTTAGTATCCCTGCAGCCTGCAGTGGCTGTTTCCTTTAACTACAAAGCAAGCTTTGTGTGAAGCCTACTTGAAGCATGGGAAGCCTTCTCAACCTGAGTGTGCTGCTGCTTCTCGTTTCTGCGTTGGTATGCCTAGGACTGGTAAAAGAGCATGGCTGGTCTCTCTCTGGAAACTGCCATAGGACCTCCAGCAAATGCTAAGTATCATACCGTATACTTTCTCTGCCTTTGGTGAAGGAGCTCCACATGAAGTCTCAATGAGTAACAGCCCATTCTTCCATAGTTTTTGGTGTACATCTCTAACACTGTGCAGATGCAGCCCTACTCTTTAGAGGGTTTTCTTCCAGTGTGCCCAAAATAACTTGTATATCAGTAGATGATGGTAGGTAAATTCAAAATCCAGATGGAGTGGATGTTGTTTCCATTCATTGTGTATTGTTTGAAAGGGGCAGTTAGTGGGTAAAATGCACATCAAGCAAACAGCACTGTACCCAGAGAAAATACTGATTTGAAAAATAAAGTTGCAGAGGTTTTTTGCTATGCCAGGAAGTCACTGGTTATTTGGGAGAGGATGTTGATAGCCTTGCAAAAGATGTTTTATTTGAAGAGCTAGTGATGTTGAACAGACCATGTTTGCTCTATTGCACGTTGTACTTGAAGCCTGAGAAGCGCATATATTCTTCATGCAATCTCTAGTATCTTAGGGAAAGGTAAGCTCCATGTGGATCAATAGGTAGAATGTAATGATCCTGACCAGAGACCCCTGTGCATTGTGGAGTCCATATAACACTTAACCTCAGCAGGTGCAGGCCTGTCCTGCATATGTGAAATGGCCTCAAGCTCTGTGTGCTGCACAGGTTCTGTTGACTGCAAGATCAACTCAGCCAGCTCATTGTAAGTTAGTATCTTGCAGGCAGCTCCCACTTGGTAGCAGTGGTTATGCCACTTCCATGGCTGTGGTTTCATCTATAAACACAGCAAGAAATTCTTCTGTGAACATCCTTTATTAATAGAGCTATTGTCTCATAAGAAAATTATAACTCAAATGACCAAATAAAAAGGAAGAATCTCACCTACTGAGAAGGTCTGTCCAGCATGATGCATGTGGATCAGAGGCCTCTTCAAAGCTACAGCACCCACCATTCCTGCCATCTCAAACAATGTAAGATTACTCTCCTTATAGTGTTAGTTTTAGTAAATAACACTTTTAATGACAGTTTAGAGAGCCTAAGTACCTCTCTCTCTGAATTATCACATGCTAGCACCTCTGTGTGCAAAACAGAGTGTTTACCCCCTTGATAAGGGATAGGGGTTAGCTATAGCTAGAGTATTTTTCAATTTGAAATTGAGTCTACAGTTAGAGTCTACAGTTAGAGATCTATACTTCTAACTTTTGATCATACTTGTAGTCTAGTTTAGGTACCCTCTACAATGTATTAAAATGGAGCAGGTTCATGCTGTTTTCATATCAAGAGCATCTATTCTGTGGAATACAGTGTTCCTCAATTTGTTAGGAGGATTAAGATAATATCTTAATAATTAAGGTAATATCTTTGAAAAATAAGTATCTGCCAAAGAAGGCAGAAACCCTTCTGGAATAGAAAGAAGACTTCTCCCTCCCCATTACTGTAACTTTGAAATTATGGTGATTTCAGACAAAAATTTAGAAAAAGGAATAATGGTTCTTTCCTAGAAAATAGAACAGAGCAAACAGCAACGCAACAAGAGAAATTTCCAACCGCGGAGCACCTTTTCCCTCTGGGTGTAGTTGTGAACGCCGCCGGCAGGGAGCGCTGCGGGAGGCGAAGAGTCTCTTCGAGATGGATGTTAAAAGCTTTCCCCAGGAAGAGTTAGAACTTCACGAAACAGCAAGAAACCTTGCAGTCTCTTGGTGTAAGGGTCTTAAAGCCCTGCCTTGGGGGGACGAGGCATCAGGACAATGAAGGGTATAATGCTGTGCAGTACCAGTGCACTGCAATTTAAGGTCTGGTTTTGACTCACAAAATGGAAGGGAAAAAACTTTGGGTTACCGTAGTACAGGTCATGAATTAAATAACCTGCTTACTGGTCAGGAGGCTCCAGGTACAGTCAGTCCTTCCTACCTGGAGATTCTTGAAATTTTATGCAGTGGCATGATCCCTGGAAATACTGTAGACTAAAATACACCAATGACTCAAAAGGAAAAATATGTATTTTATTTAAACACAATCAGTGATCTGGCTTTGATTGATGGTTTAATAAGGCCTCCTGGTGGAAACAGTGCTTTCACCAAAAAAAAGCAAATTGAAAGCAGAACATAAGCTGTTCCCATTGCCAAGATGAGGTGCAGCATTTTGCTGTGGGTGTAGCAGTCAAACTTGAAGATTCAGAAAATTTTGAAACACTATATGTTAATTTTGGAAATGTTCTCCTTTTTTTCCTCTATATATGTGACTATATATGTTCCTATACATGTACTTGAAGGTAGGAATGTTTCCACTTCTCCCTCCTTCTACTCCTTCTTTTCCTCCTTCCACACACATGAGTTGAACAAACTTGTCCATCACAGTTCAGCCAGGTTAATGTTGTGTGTGAATTCAGGCATCATGCCTCATATTCCATGTGGTGGTGAGGGGCCTGTGACCACCATTGTTCTGATTTTGAGAAGCTGCTGCTTGGGCCTCAGTAACAGCTTTTTCTTTCAGCTTTTTGTAACAGCTCAGTAACAGCACTTTCTTTCTGCTAATCTGCTGCAGATGTCAAGTAAAAAATGTTGGTTCATGTCCTCTGTATGGGTATTAAAAATGAAATTACATTAAAGTATATGAAAGATTAGAAACTTAGAGACTTCATATTAAATCTGAAGGGACGAGATATGTAATCTTGATTGCTGAGTAATCATTTTCCTAGTAGCATGATCAAAATTGGTCTGGAAAAAATGGATTCTTACTCTTACTTTACAATTTGAGCCTCAAAATGATTGTTAGTTGTGCTGTTCTAGAAGAGAAAGGGAAAAGTCCCCCTGAAGTTATTAATTAATCAAACCACCTTCCTGCAAGGCAGTGCCTCTTGCAGGAGCTGTCTCTGGATGCATAGCCCTGTGACCATCTAAGCATTTTTGGGGAGGCCTCTGAGCGCTTTGTCACAGCAGAAACCTGCTTATTTTTGAGTGAATTTTGGCTATGTGTAGAGATAATTTCCTGATTTTGAGAAATGCTTAATTTATTTTCAGGATTATCTTGCCCTATGTATTCACTTTTCCACAAATGGCAAAGGTCCAACTGGTGTAAGAATGAAATTTTCTTTAGAAGCTGAAGCTTTTGATTTGAAATCTGGTGCTCATTTGGAACAGTGGGTCACCTTTCCTTTTGAGCCCCACCATTTTCACCTATTTGAGTCCCCTGCCCCCCCCCCATCCCCCCATCTGTTGGTTTGAATCTTATTTTTATTCATTTACAATTCTCTAAAAGAAAATCTTGGGGAGAAGGTTTTGGTATTTTGCTAGAGGAGATCTTAAGAAAATTTATTAATTAGAAAATAATGAGAGTGATTCCCATATGCTGTAATATCTCACAGGGAGGCATCCTCTTGACATGCGTCTGTCAGGTTTTCTCCCTGGGGGTATGAAAATACTTCTCCAAAATGTGTTCAGTAGTTCCTGAGGTTAATCTCAGGAACTAGGAAATTGCTGGAAACTGGTAATATGAAGAAGTAAAAGTTATCTGTTGTGGAACTATATTTAAAGACAGTTTGGACTCATTAGGGGAAACTTGATGACTAGTACTTGTTAACTGTAATTTGATTTATTTCCTTGTAACTCTCTATAGATGCAGAGATACGATTGCTTAAACTGTTCCTCTGATTGCTTAAACTGTTTTTTGTTTCCTCATCACATCCCATTTCAAAATCTCAAACTGAATACTCTACAATTTGAATCACTTTTAAAATTTATTAGTGTTGGTATCTAGTATCAACAGCTACTAGCTGTTGGCAGACTGCAATCATCCTTATGTAGATCTTTCTCATGTACATCTTCGTGTGAGAAGAATGCATGAGAGGGTTTCTGTATCACCTGTTGTAGGTTTTTTTGATTGTTGAGAAGTCATTATTCTCAAGCATGTTTTAAGTAATTGTACCAGATATGACACAAAATTATTCTTTAATTATAAAGAATATAGTTTCTTTTACTCAAATAAATGCATTTATGCTGATAACTCCTTTGTACTTTCATGGCAAAAGTTGATCGTATTCCATCTTCTTTTCATTAGAAGTACCAGATTGTCTGTAACCATTTTTGCAGTATTTGCATTAATTCTGCAACTCTATAACAGTAGAGCAGCTGTAGTAGTGCTTGTACTTGTAGAAGCTTGAAATCACCGAAAATCAGATGTGTAAGATATGTGCTTGACGAGTCATGTCTTTCAAGTGTTAGCAAAGTCCCAACAACAGAAGTTTACACTTAATAGATAACATCTAACTCTGTCCTGTACTTAGGACTGCAAGTCCTGCAGACATCCTGCAGCACCTGAGTTACTGGGGTAGCGACGGTCCCTATGTATCACAAACATGCAGTTAGACCACCGTGTATCAAACAGCGCCTTTCACCGTGGTATTCACAAGTAACTTAGCCATGTGGTTTTTGTGACTTTGTATTAGTATTACAAGGAAATGGTTTAGAAGCCTACTGTGGTAAAAGGCTGTGGTCTAACTGTCCTCAGCTAATCACCCATTCTCATCACAGCCCACCTCCTCTGAACCAGTTGTGACTGGTTCAGTTTATGGGGTTTTTCCACTGCATAACCAAACCTTCCTGTAAACAAATGTCCCAGCACCCATAAGCCTTAAAAATCCACTTTCCCCTTATTTGAGCTGGATAAATAAGAATTAAAATCTTAGTAGGAGAAGTATACATTTGTATAAAAATCTTCAGGGAAAGGTGTAAAACCTAAAACGAAGCATTTGGAAACTGAGAGGTGATGGTTTAGGGTTGCATGTAGGGAAGAGGTTTGCTGTGTTTTCTCTCTATTTTTTTGACCTACATTGACAGTCTCTTTCAGTTTTGTGTAGGAGACACACAGAGTGAATTCACGGATCATATAGTGAGAGAACTTGGTTCCTTAATGCAGCCAAGCATTTGTGTAGCAGAGATAAAGGAGATCCAGGTAAAATCCATGATGCTACTGAAATCCACAGTTACTGCATTCCAAAAATACCTTTGTAGCTGTTTTGTTTCACCTTGATTGGAACCAAACCTTAACAAATGGGATCTCAAGTGTTTCTCAGAGTTTGACTAAAGACTACAAATCACATCTCTTCCCGTTGAAGAGTAACATGATATTGAAGGCAGTAATTAGTCACTATGGCTTCGATAGGAAGATTCTAACACAGCATGTAAGGTATGCCATTAGTAAAATATATGTGGTTGTTAGAACTCAGCTTGGTATGTTTTCCTTCCCTTATGATGGCATGAACTGTAGGAGGCAGTCCTGTTGTAACAACATCTCCCCTTGGCTTGGCTCAGCTGTTTTATAAAGCTTAGCTTTCTGTTTTATAACCAAAAATATGTAACAAACTAGTATTTATTGTTCTATGTAAAAGCGTTCCTATTAACACATTCAAAAGCAGGGAAGCGATGTTTTAAGGATCTTTGATTTCCTGAGAAATTTATATGAGAAGAGAAATTAATCAGGTTTATATGAACAGAGAAATTAATCATCTTAATACAAGCTGTGGAAAGGCTGGAGAACAAACTTGGGCCTCATAAAGACAGTTGGAGGAAAGTTTTTATTGCCACCATCATTACAGACACATTGAATGTAAATGCTACAGGGGTATATCTCCAAAACCTAGGGCAGTGTTTTCCCCAAAATCAAGACTTCCTATTTTTCCATATAAATTTGAAAGGAATTGATTTATGAAACTGGGAGATTAAGAGTTAAAAGTCTCTGACAATTTTTTTTCGTTTGTGAAAATACTTTATCAGAGTTTCACATTCACGGTTTTGCTCAATTTTAAAAGGTATCTTTAAACAAGGTGATGTTCGTGATTATTGTGATTGTTTTCTTTGTTTTTAAATTACAATGTGCAGATTTTGAGACCATGTCACAGTGCTGGTGGATTTCTTCAATTTCTGCACATGTGCACCTTAGAATTACTTTTATTCTCATCTGACTTCTTCATTCAAAGTTCTTTTGTTCACTTTTAAAAGTTTTGTTTATTTGTCTCTTAAAGCACACCACTTTGGAATAATTAATTCGTGATTTGTTGGATACATGAGAGTTGCAACAAATCAGTGAGAGTAAATCAGTGAGAGTAAAAATGAACCAAACCTGTGAATTTACTGCACAGGAATGCTCCTAATTAAGCCTTAAATATGGTGACAAAACACATCTGTGCTTCATATGTCAAAAGCTCTGTTATACCCCTAAGCTTCTGGATGCATAGCCACTTTTGACACAGATGCCTTCTTCATTTTCCAGTATGGATTTGTATTAAAATGCATTGTTCCAATTGCCTATCTTTATTCAATATTCAGAAAAAATTTGGAAAACCAGACTGATATAAAAACACTAGCAGTATAGCAAAATGAGGCTTTATGCACTAATAGCATACGGCAAAGTAAATTGAAGATCAATTTGTAGCCCTTTCTTGAAACAGCGTTTATGCTTTCTTTCCTCCATGCTTGGTTGAAGCCCACATTCTGTGGATGAAGAAGAGTAGGATAAGATAGTACATGGAGCTCTTCAGAAGAAGGATGATATATACTAAATATGCAGTCCTGTGCATTAACTGATCTGTAACAAAAATAAGACAGAAAACCTTGTTTAATATTAATGTTGTATAGCACCGTAAAAATGGATAGAAATGGAACAATGTAGTCAGTTTACTGCTGCAATTACATTGACACCAGTGCACAGCTTAAACATGTACAAGATCTGTTCTGTTCTTTAAATGGGTTTGCACTGCTAATGAGTTCTAGACCTAGTGGGTTTTCTTAGCACTAACTCTCACTGTCAATGAGTTATTTTATTATTCCTTGTAAAGACAAGAGCATAACTGTAGTGCTCCCAGCATGTAATTTGATGTTTGTTCAAATCCTTTTGTGTTGTATTTCTTGAAGATAACCGCTCATGTTTCTTCCTAAATACCATTCAAATAAAAAAAAAATCTTTTTACAAAGTTCTGGGCAATTGCTAAGCTGATGTAGAATCAGCTGAAGTGTTTAACTACTCCAAGTGTTTCAAAAGTGGTGCTTAATGCAGGCTAATAATCTAGTAGCCCAAACAGTATTCTTAGCATCTTAATAAAGCTACCTGATAAAGGTAGGAGAGACCCTTACAAGAAGTCAGTTCACAGTATTGCTGAAAGGTTTTTGAGTTGCTGACCCCAGACTTGAAATATTTCCTGTATATTACTAAGAAAGATAATATTTGTGATGTTCAGATCATACATAGCAATATCTAACTCTTGCATGGCATGCATCACTTTCCCACACTTTAACACATTAAATTACCTCTATTAACTGTTTTGCAGACCTTTTCCTGAGGAGCAGTCTTCACAGAATCCACTGGAAGGAGAATTTAAAGGCTCTAGTTAGGCTTTTCTTTAGTTTTAACAAAGATGAATTGAGAAACAGGAGAAAAAAAGAGGCTGTACAGGAACAAGACTGGGAAAATGGGAAGTTAGTATTAAATAAAAGAAAATGGAACCTTAAGATTAGTCTGCAAACAGACCTTCACAAGTAGGATTCATTTGCAGAGAGAATCTGAAGAGGAAAAATACTCGAAGAAGTGGCTGGGTATGTGTTGCCATAAATGGGAGATGTATCTTTGCCCTTTCAGGAATGTGCCCACTAGGCTGTTCCTAGGGAATGTCTCATTTACTAGGAACAGGAGTCAGTTTGACCACCTGACCTTGCCAGTGAAGAGGCTGAAGTCCATTTGCCTTCACAACCTCCTGTTATCAGAAACACAGAATAATTTATGTTGGAAGAGGTTTCAGTTAATATGTTAATATGTTAATGGCTGTTCAACAGCAAAGAATAATATTGAGGAGTGTATGACCTTAACTTTCCCCACTGGGAATCTTGGTGTTGGTTTGTTCTCTAAAATACATCCTTTTTGTTCTTGAATTCTGTGAAGTAGCAGATTTGAGTTTGTTCTTGTTTATGTTGTTTGTATGCATTGATACAAACATTATAGACATTTATAGTGCATCTCTAAACACATCCTCCCTCTAAATAAACTTAAAGTATATTTTTGTCAGAATATATTTTGAAGGTTGAAATGTTATTGTTGTTTATGGCCATACTCTCAGTCATAGGTTAATTTACAGTAAGTTAAGCAGAGGTAGGTGTGGAGAGAAGATTAATCTAAACCAATTTAGACCACTTTTCTTATAGATGATTTAAACAATTTGCCTTGAGTATAAGTTATTTTTTCTTTAGAGTTGCATTGTCTTTCAGATTTGGCTTTGCATAATCAATCTTTCCACAATTAAAAACAAAATCTTATTTTTATACATGGCTATTAACTTACTGTTTCTGGATTGTGGGTAAATAATATTTCTAAACTTGTTTTACATCCTTAGTAATCTCATTTTTAACTCCTTAGTTTTTTATAGCTGTGATCTTGTCAGGGGGTGTCAGAGGGACTTATACCTGTAAGCTATGAGAGGTAATACTGTTTCCAGAAACTTCTGCAAGATGGAAAGTAACAGACATCTTTCAGTGTAGATCTGTTGGAATTGAGATAGTTTATATCTGATGAGATGCATTACTTTAAAATAACTAGGACTTTTCTGTTACAATGGGATGCATATTTGGGGGCTATAACACAGGCTGAGTTACTTTTCCTGGGAAAAATTTGAATAGCTTCTCCAGTTGTGTACTTTAGCTATTTGTGCCTAGGAGTACAGATGTCTTCATCAATAATAGCAAGCATTATTACTCTAATTTTATTGTACAGAAGAATGATGTTTATAATAGTACATCAAATTACATTTTTAACATGTGGAACATACCTTGTGTTGGCAGTGAAGCCTTTCCCTCTTCGTGCTCGTATTTGCAGTAGTATTTCTTGTCCTCATTCTCTGCTGGCACAGTTAACCAGCTGGCAACTGAGTATTCATCTTCTTTTGTGGACTGCCAAGTGTCACCTTTTACTACTTCGTCTGTTACCTCCTTTTTGTCATCGGTCCATGTCACCCTAATAACTTCTGGGTAGAATTTCTCAATTAGGCAAACATATGTTATCTGACTTTCATGTTTTTTCTGCAGGATTTCAGAGTTTGCTGGTGGAGAACTTCCTTTTCCTGGATGGGTTATTGGAGGAAGGAAATTAACAAAATAGAGTTGGAAGATCAGTAGTGTACAGCAAATAAATACACAGCCAAAAATACAAATTCTGAAGAGCAGCAAAATAAATTACTTTTAACAAATATTAATATGCTCATAACAAATGTAAATACTTTTTTGAGAAACATTAATAAACTGAAATACTGTTGAATATACCAATAGCTGTTAATCTCACTAGAAACTGAGTTAGAAATCTTAAGGTGGCTATATCCCACAACCTTCCAAGCAGCACTGCTGTCAGAAAGTGTATTTGCCTGTTCAAGTCCCTGACAATTAATAAATAACAGTAATATTTCCTGAACAAGCTTTATTTATTCAATAAGAGGAATTTATTGTTGCTTTACAATATTTAAGCAAAAGGAAGTATATTAAAATTTTGTTCACAGAATATTAAACATAGACCACCTATCTTAAAAATCTTAGCAGTCTTATGTCCCCAGTATAAGTCCCCACTGCTATATAATGAACATCTGCTTTATTTATTTTTTTTTTAAAGCCAAAATTAATTTTGTGATATTTTAGGGTGCAAGGGAAGAGAAGACAACAACTGATCTATTTTTAAGGCATTCCATGTATTTCCCAGATGAGTATTTCTATCAAGACAAAAAAATGGAATTACAAAATGCCCAAGATGCCAAAGGTTGGCAATGACATTCTGCCATACTAGATCTGTTTAAATGACTGAATTAACCCATTTGAAAATGAAAACCCAAAACTAGACTAAAGCAGAAGAACATGCTATACCTGGATAACATTTTAACATCTAAACAGCATATCTAGCCAGAGTTATCTGCATAGGTGTTGTGCTCTGGGAAACATGCTCAGTATGAATGTACATGAATATTTTTTAAATGAAAAGTGAGCTGTTTCCACAAGCCTATTTGACATAAACTCCATTTCATTTGCCTCTCTGGATTAAGCCTTCATGCTCTCTGGATTAGGAGGAGACAAAATCATCCAGATTTTGCCCACACTGAGATACGTTTTGATATTATTTAAGTGTATAGTAAATTTAAGGGTCTGATTTAGGTAAACGTGAGTTTCTGCAGTGAGTGCACAGGCAGTGCTAACAGGCAATCATTTCTGTCTATGTTTAACTGCAACTGAAGGCTGAATGCAGTTTTCAAAACTGACGCTTGTTACACAGAATGTACTGCTTAAGACTATTTTTAAGACACCAGATGTATTTTGGGTGTTCCCTTATCCCACTTTTTCTCTTGAAGTCCTATGTAAATCTCTGCCATTGAATTTGAGCAAGCTGATGCATGGGGTTTAAGTTCTGGTCTGGCTGATTGGGGCAGTTTTAATGTACTGGGAGAAAATACATTACTATAAAATGCATTTTTGCCAAAAAAGCACCCACTTTTCTTTAAACGATCTGGCTCTTCTACAGAAATCTTCTACACGGCATTCTTCTAAAACAATTTACTGATTCTTTGAAGTATTTCAAACTTGGTGTTTAAAGAGAAAGATGACCTGTCAACCTTCAAAATGGTGTCTACCTTCCTTATATTAAGAATTTCCTTCATTTTAGAGATGTCATTAAAATGACAATGTGGACTGAGTTCTGTTGTAGCAGAAATAAAGTTTCTGACCATTTTATAGCTCTCTAACATTTATTTTGGAGTTATTTTATTTTCTTTATGCATCAGTCCTCCCAAGGATGGAAGATTAAAGTAATTTCTAAAATTATGTATTTGTTCCAGAGTTGGATATATTCACAAGACCATGAAGTAGCTCTTGTCCCAGTGACATTGCACTCTGCAAAGCCTCTTGACTATTTTAGAAGTTTCTTTTGGATTTTCAAAGTTTGGTAAGTTGTTCTAACTAATTTCAGTACATATAATAGCTTAGTTTGATGCTCTCTTAGGATATCAAGTGATATCAAGTGGAGAGGTGAGAGAGATTCTTCCAACGGCTCCTTCATCCAGCTCATTTTAGACACTTTTGTTACAACGGAATAATTTCCACCTCTGGAATTGCCAATGTCATTCCATTAACTGTAAAAACACCCTAGATGCACAGCTTACACAAAACACTTAAATCATTACACAATACTGAGGTAACACATTGCTTGAATAATTGCAGCTGTGTGCATGCGTTGAAGTGTCTCATATACGTATACGGGTAAATGGATGACAGTGGAGAACGGAAAAATTAACTTTTGCATCTATCTATGTATCTATGTATCTATGTATCTATGTATCTATGTATGTATGTATCTATCTATCTATCTATCTATCTAATCTTTTTATGTGAGAAAAAATCTTTGTATGCATTTTTCTGAAATAAAAGGATAAAAGCCTGTAGGGTTTGCTGTAGGCTTTGACATATTTTCAGGCTGGTCTGCAAAGTCTTTGAAGTCAGCCAGTTTACACTGGCTTTTCTGGGCAAATTATCTGATTCTTTCAGAAGAATTTTAAAGTAATGAACTTGCACTCATCTGTCAGTTTTGATTCAGCTAAACATTGAAAAATGTGGTTTACCTTCTAAATACAGTTTTCTAAGGCAGATTTTAAGAGGTATATAGGTATTCCTTTCTCAAATAAAATATAGGTATGAGCAGATATTTCTTAAGCAGACATTTATCTTTTCTCTCACGTAACAATGCAGTGAGGCTGTAAAACATTGTTCAAACAAAATCCTGGAGTTAGTTTCATAACTGATGAGCTATTAAAAATTAGGTTCAAAATATATCTTTATATAGATTAGCTGTCAAAAGTTTTCTTAATTAAACTCCTCTATAGTTTCTTTGTGAGTATTTACAAATAATATAAATAAGGTCACTGTGTTCTTAAACTGAAATTTTAATTCTCACTACTTGGACGATCCCACAAAATTGAGTAATTTTGTACTGACACTTGAAGCTCCTCTGTTCCACTTCAAGCCAGTGCGACCTGAGGAAGCTTAGCACACTCAGCTCATAAACAGCATTCTTGTCCTGCTTGACAGCGACTTCAGGGATTATAACTGGTAACAATATAGTATAGTCCTGACTTACGATGAGCCTTTCCAGATACCTTAAAGAGCTTCTTTCAGCCTTCTTTCCAAAGTTTTCCCATTACAAAACTTTTAAAAACATAAGACTGTGAAAAACTTACGGAAGACAGTGAGTTTTGTGCCAGAACCAAATACCAAATACCCTCTCACACTGGTACGTTCCTTAACAGAAACAGCTGTCTGAAGGACGGGATGACATACACGAGGGACCTGGACAAGCTCAAGAACTGGATCTATGGGTATTTCATGAGGTTTAACAAGATCAAGGGCAAGGTGCTGCACCTGGGTGGACGCAACCCCTGGAATCAACACAAGGCTGAGGGATGAACAGATGGAGAGCACCCCTGGGAAGAAGAACCTGAGGATGTTGCTGGATGGGAGGCTGGACATGACAGCCATGTGCATTTGCAGCCCAGAAAGCTAAATGTGTCCTAGGCTGCGTCAAAAACAACATGACCAGCAAGGCAAGGAAGGGGATTCTGCCTCTCTACTTTGCTCTGGTGAGACTCCTCCTGGAATGTTGAGTCCAGATCTGGGGTCATCAGCACAGGCAGGACAGATATTGACCTGCTGGAACAAGTCCAGAGGAGGCCAACACATTGATCCGACCTCGCCTATGATGAAAGTTTGAGAGAACTGGTATTGTTCAGCCTGGAGAAGAGAAGGCTTTGGAATTGCCTAATTGCTCCCTCCCAGTACCTGAAAGGATCCTACAAGAAAGATGGAGAGACTTTTTTACAAGAGCATGTAGTGACAGGACAAAAGGGAATGGCTTCACACTGAAAGAGAGTAGGGTTAGATTAAATCTTAGGAAGAAATTCCTTACTGTGAAGGTGGTGAGGCATTGGAACAGAGTCCAGAAAAGTTGTGGATACCCCATCCCTGGAAGTGTTTAGGGCCATGTTGGATGGATCTCTGAGCAACCTCATCTAGTGGAAAGTGTCCCTGGCCACAGCACTGGGGTTTAAACTTGATGAACTTTAAGGTCTCTTTCAGCCTAAGCCATTCTATGATTTTATGATTTTGGCCAGAAAAGTACCAGATTTAACAACTATAATATGGATAATAAGATTTTCTGGATTTGGCTTTGTGAAAGTAGGATATTTGGATTCAATCTCAGTTAACGCTGCTATTTCCAAAGACCCTTATCCTAAGTCCTGTTTTTCTCCATTTCTTAATGATTTTAAGTTCTTAAATGTGAAGTAACTACAGCTCTTCTACTCTAATAATGAGTCAAAAGCCTCAGCCTCATAAAGACAAAATCCTACAGAATCAGTGATGCTTGAAAATAATTTATTTTAAACTGTATATAGGGAAAGTATGGCAACTACGTGATTAGGTAGGTGAGGGTTTTAACTAAAAACAAGCTTATCATGCCGTGGATATTACATTGAATTATAGGTATGGTTTACTTAGTCCTTCTGGCATAAATTTTTAAATCAACCTTTGCTCGATATGTTAATATAAGTTTACGTATTAACCAGGCTTAAACCCCTGGTAGCAGTACTTCCTCTGCCTTGTATTTCTGTAGTTGTTCACTTCAGGATTAGGGCATTTAAAGCACATGTGGGAAGCGGGAAAAAATATTTTTGTCTGCCACTTTCCATTAAAATAAATGTCTCTGCAAGAAAGGCAAAAATGGGATCATTTCTTCATTATGTAATTATTAAGCAGTAATTCACCATAATTGATACTGAGTAATTAAATAATTTGTTAAGCAGTTATTACATAATGAGAAGAACAATTGGAGGCACTAATTTATTTCTAATGACAAAGTGTTGTGTATGTGACATACGTATGATAATTATACATGATATGTGTATGTGATATGTATGATAATTATGAAAAAGTGATTTCACTTTTTATAGCCTAATTCAAAAAGATTTTTTGCAATGTCCATTGCATACTGATCTTTGTATCTGTATTAGAAAGAGGTTTTCTTTTTTCATGCCTAATTCTCAGCTGCTTGATTCCCTGCTAATTCCTTCCGTACAGCTGGAAGAAAAAATGAGGTCTCTAAAAACTATTAACAGACCATGTTCCACCAGATTTCTAGGAGAACTATGATGAAAAGTGGCTTGAAATAGCTTCTTTTAAAGCATGTTTGTTATCCTAAACCACTGCATTATAAATACCACAAGGATAAATGGAGGAATGGCAAGCTTGGGAGTAAAATCCTGCACAACGAATGGTGCTGACCGAGGAGCTAAGTGGGCTGAGTGACCTCTGAGATGGTATAATACTCATCTATATGACCACTCCATAGCTCATTGCATGAACAATATACATACAACTTAAAACATAAAACTTACCTGAGACAATGAGTTTTGTACCTGAGCCAAACATCTTGTTGTAATATCCTATCACAGTGAATAAAGCCTTTACAATATCGGTGTGGCTCAGTTGTGTTCGCATGGGTAATAACTACTCTTTAAAGAAAATTGGATTTGCTGTATAATCAATTTTAGACCCTAGGAAAGTGTAAAAGGAGCAGTCACCTAAAATAAACAAAACTAAAAAATAAAAAAGGAAAAAAATGTGGAATTTTTGGAGGGCATATAAGTTGTTAAATGAACAGGATTCATCTCAACTAATTTGAGTCTTCTGAAAGTTTAGGTGGACGGTGCAGATGGGGCACCATGGCTCCATCTCTGCTTTCTGGAAACAGGCAGCCTGACCATAAGATTTATTTGAACAGATGTTTGCAAGTAATTTGCTCCTAATACACCCCCATAAGAGCATGTCTAGAACTGGTGAACATTATGCAGAGATCTGAGGAGCATGAGACTATTGACCAATATTTTTGTTACCAGTAACATAAAGCAAAATTGCATCGATGGGAATCAAAATTCCCACTAACAAGATATATGATTTTCATCTGGTCAAAATTAGGTAAACAATTTTCATCTCAGATGAAACATTTTTCTGTTCTCCAAATTCTGTCTTTTCCATATTTAAATTGATTTTTACACAGAAAACCACAATGAGGTAAGTTATAGATCTCTGCTGAAATAGCTGTTGTGTTTCCCCCATTTTATGCATAAATGCTGAACAATTACATTGAGTTCTGCAAATGCAAATAGAAATGCAGTTTAAGGGGGAAATCCTGCAAGGTATTCAGAACATTAGAATTAGGGAGAATTAAAATAGCAGAGCACTTAATGCCAGGCAATATCTAGCCATATTGAAAAGCATTTCAGAAGTAGTCAAGTTTTACATTTTGTACTCACTTGAAACTCTAAGTTCAGTTCCACTTCCAAATATTTTGATGTCAGGATCCCACAGTCTGATAATGCTTATCAATATCTCCTGCACTGCACTTTTCTTGCATAGGCTACAGAAAAAGTCTCTCTGATTTAACAGCTGGTGATAAATCTTACTGAATGCTATAGCTGAATTTTCAACATTGAGTAGAGTGCCATTTCTAGAAATACTTTAACTTTTGTAGTGAATAAAAAGTTCTGAAAATTTTTGGTCAGAGGCATAGATAGAAAACATTTTAAATTTCTCTGTAACTCTCCTCAGCAGTTTGCAATTTTACTTAATTATAGCCACCTTGTTAATGTCATGTAGTTTCTGAGTAACATACTCTAGGCATTGCTATATTCTTTATACTGAAAACAGCATTCATCCTTTTGATTGCATAGCTTCACCACAATTAAAAATAATACAAATTCAAAAGTAAACCAGTTGCTAGGACCAGGAACTAGAAATTTATTACACTAAGGGAATTTTTCTTCCCAATCAATTTAGACCAGGCCACTTCTGTCAATAAGAAACTTTTTCCTTTCTCACATGCTGTTCTGGGAGTTAACTTTCAAGCAGTTCGCTTTTATTTTCTAGAACAGGACAAAACCATCCCAGTATTTAAATCTACCTACCCAATTGGGGCACCATGCACAGTTCACAAACAAAATATGATTTATCAGGAGAAATTAATTTCCCTCACATGGTTTCATTCTTGATTATCTGAGAACCTGAATGATTCTGTGAAAATCAGTTCAAGGATAATGGTACTTACCAGAGACTGTTACCTTTGTTCCCATGCCAAAGTATTTGATCCAGGTGCTCCACACTGTGTTTTGACTTTGCAATAAGCTAGCATGCTCTCTTGATATACCATTGATGAAGAAAATCACTATTTTTCCCAATCATCCATGGGAGTCTGCATGAAGACCTGGTCCTTGGCTGCTGGGAGGTCATCAGGAATTTCAGATGTGGATGTTCAGCCAACAGCTAATGTCCTTCAGAGAAAATCTCTTTCTGAAGTTTTACAAATTTTTTAGATAACCCCTCCAGTTAACGCCTTAGAATTAGATTATGTTTTTTTCTTTGATTTTAGACAGCAAATAAGAACACAGTTCTGAATGTGAAAAACCACACACCTTCAGGTGAAAATCCTACTCTTTACCAAAGGTGTACACCTGCAATTACATGACATCAAGTACTACTAGCATGGAGTTCATTTTTCATTGTCTGAACACAGAAGAGGGAAAGGAGGGAGAGCCAGCACCAAAAGCATTGTGTGTCTCTGTGCTGCGTGTTGCATTATCTTTTCCCAAGTAGGTGGTTATTGTCTGCCCATCTCTTGGAACCACTCCAGGCTTTGCTACAGCAGCTCACTGGCATCTCTTTGTATAGTAACTGGTGGGAGAAGGAGGCTTTTCCTTGTGCAGGTTTTTTTATAAAACAGCCCAAGACAAGATCAGAGGAGTCACTACTACTGTCAGTCAAACAGCCTGCATGCTTAGTTTGGCATTTAAAAATAAACTGAGTTAGAGTACTTCTGGGATCTCTTGTAGCATACTGACTGCAAAATAATGTTGAGAAATTACTATTTATGGCAAGAGGGAGGAACTAGAGGGTGAAGCTGAAATAGGTGTGAAAAATGCCAGTGGTCCACTTAGAAATCTTCTGGACAGAAATATCTTAATCACAACCACAAATCAAGGGCAGGATTGATGTAGATAGAATGATGCTGAATGGTGTTTTTCCTGCCGTGCTCTTAGACATGCAGTTAAGGAAACCACCTCTCTTGGTTCTGGCCAGACAAAGTTAATTTTTGCGGTAGACAGGACAGTGCGTGGCTAGGACACTCAAGTTATTCTGCATCACCTCACCTTATTGTTGGCCATGGGGAAGGGAGTCTCCTTTGGAGAAGGGGTTCCTTCTGGTCAAGTACATGTGGCAGAGGGAGTAGTTTTTGTGGTGCTGGTTCCAGGCTGGAGGGAGCAGTCAGCTAATGCATTTTCAAGCAATAACACGGGAATTGTATTGTACGTTGCACACTTCATTAACATTGTTCCTGCTATTTTTTGCTTTCTTATCTCATTGTTGTTTCCAGTACATTGTTCTTATCTCAACCCATGATTTTGCCCTTCTACGCCTTCAATTCTCCTCTCCAGCCCTCCACAAGGGAGTTGGGGGAGCAAGCAAGCATAACATGGCTTGAAAATTTCAATCGTAGCACCACACTGGGGAATGCCATTCCTAAACCATCACAGCCTTACTTGGTGTCCAAATGGAGTATGAAATGTTGAGATAAAAACAGGTCTGTCCAGAGCTGGATGAAAATAAATCCGATCCAATCATTTATTATATTAAGTATGGAGCCACTGGTTACAGTTTGCTTGATCTGTTCACGTGTTTGTGGTACCTAACCCTATATATATTCCTGTATGTGCTCCTTGCAGTGCTCTTTTTCAGAGCAGGGAGAAGGATCAAGGTTGCCTTGTTGATGTATTGTGGGATATTAGCTAGTGACATGACAACATCAAGGTCAATGAGCGACATTTGGGATGTGTATTCAGTGTTGCTCTCCTGACCTTACCTTGGACTTTTGGGGGTCTACTAATAGTTATAGCCAGTTTGTGGAAGGAACAGGAGAGGAAAAATTTCCCAAGATTTTCACCCCCTTTTCCTGTTTCAGACCTGTTACAACAGCTTGTGACAATTTTGAATTTCCCTTGGATGTTAAAGAAAGCATGTTCTTGTTCCAAAGTCTGCCAGGTCCCTTCAGAGTGGTCCACACCAAGTTTAGAGTCAGGACAGAGATTTGTAGGGAGGTTATTCAGAGATCTAACTTGAGGATGGATAGTCATGAGTGCCATGAAATGTAAGAGAAACTGTGGAAACACTGCCTAAGGTTTTGGACAGACTCAAAAGATTCAAGCAACCTAGAGAGGAAATGTCTGATGTCCTGCCAGTACAGACCATAGTCTCCTCTGTTGGGAGCATACACCCCCCTGCTCAAGAGAGGGATACATGCCACAAGGTAACCTAGAGGTGGTTTTACCTGTGTGACCACAGAGACGACATGAGAAGGCACCTCTGCCCTAGCAGCACAAGTACGAGTGTGCTGGTTTAAAAAAACAGCTGGAAAATTAAACCCCATCTAAGCTGTCGTTATGGTTTTCAGATGGCATGGAAATAACGACTCTCGTTGTGATGCAGAAATGAGAGTCATCTTTATTCTTCTAAATTCTCTTTTTATACAGTACTTCTGTACAATTCATATGATTGGTCCTTAGAGCCTACACCCCTTTGTAAACATCCTTTGGCAGTAACCATGTTGGAAAAACACCACCTGCTGATGGTTTTCATTTCCCAAGAATTGTTTTGAATTCCTTCTTAAGATCTTCCTAGGTCAGAATGAGAAAGTTGCTTGCTTGTCTTTCATATAGACCCTAGCAGTGCCTGAAGCCTGCAATTCAGACCATTTTCAGTACCCACATTTAAGCTTCTCTTCCCTGCCGCCCCACCACCCCAATACCCTCTTAGGAGAACTAATGATGCTTTAAGTTTTAGCTTTCTTGTTTTCCAGATTCTGTGCTGCCTAGGGGTGTAGTTCTGAGCCTCATATTAAGTGCTAGTAACCTCACAAAGTAGGTAGACAAAACAAATCCTTTCCCTGCTGAAGTCCAAGGACAACTTTCAAGCCCCAAAGCATAAACAGTGGTGGACTGAAGGGAGTAACAAGAAGGATGGGACCTCACAACCTGAAGCTGTAATTGGACAATTAAACCCCAATATGCTAACCCCAATATACTGGACCTAAACTTATAAATGTGTAAGACCTGTAAGAACTTATAAAAGTGACCAGTAGTCCATTTTGCGACCATATTAAGTCCACCTTGGGTGTAGCCCTGGCCAGGCTCTTTTCCTGCCCTATGTGTACCCTAAAGGCCTTTCAGTAAATATCTCTATTTATTCTCTATCTCTGTCCAGTCTCTGTTTTAGGTCAGCCTTCCCAGGCATCACTAAAAGCAGAGATTCTGAGTTAAGAACCATTTACTTGAGAAAAAACATGACTGAAATAAGAAAAATGAACAGTAACTATATTAGACAGTAACTATATTACACAAATGCGATTTACATACGGAAGGTTATTCACCAAGCAAGAGCTTGCACAACCTGAGACAAAGAAGAAAGTGAGGCCTGGCCCCTCCTCCTGTGCACTGGGGCACAGGACACCTGGGAAGGTAGTCTGAATGGGAGCTATGCTCCTGAAAAACACTGGCTCCATCCGTTGCAGCAGCGATCAAATGCAGGGGCCTCTTTTTCCCTAGGGCAGTGGTTGTCTCAGTGGTGATCCTGGTGGGCACTGCAGCTTGCACTGGGGTTCTTGGCAGCTGCAGAATTAACAGCAAGAGTAGCAGCAGCTGTGGCAGTAGCAGCATTTATCTCTCTTGTGTTTCCAATGGCCATGTATTTAAGGGAACAGTTTATTCTTTCCCATGGCTGAGTTGAGACTGACTGCCTCCATCTTTTGATGGTTCAGCACTTTCTGCTGCAACCAAGCTCCTACCATGATGTGAATGCTATGGGATTAAATAGTGTTAGAAACTCCACCCCTCTTTTTCAGCTCGGTACCCAGGACAACCTCTGCAGGAAAATTTTCAAGGATAAATGCCCCTCCAGTTTACAGTGGGCAAGTCCTCAGAAAAAAAACAGGAGGGCTGATGTTACTTCTGATCCTCTTGAAGGGACTGACCTCCAGTTCATGTTTACAAGAACTGAGAAATGAGTACTATGACCAGAACTAGAGGGCCTCTAGCCAGAAGGAGAAAAGGGACAATCATTTCTACTGGACTGTGTGAATTTGATGACCCAACATAAGAGTGTAAGGCTTTAGTTGACACTGGCACACAATGTACCCAGGTGCCATCAAGATCTGTAGGGTCAGAATCTACCTCTGTTACTGGAGTTTCAGGGGGATCCCAACAGACGACAGTATTGGAAGCTGAGGTGAGCCTGACTGGGAACAAAAGGCAAAAAGATCCCATTCTGGGGTCCAAAGGCCCCATGTATCCTTGGCATAGATTACCTTGGGATAGGGTACTTCAAGGACCCAAGAGGGCATAGTTGGGCTTTGGGGATAGCTGCTGTGGAGACAGAGGAAATTAGGCAACTAAATACCTTGCCTGGTCTCTCAAAGGACCTTTCTGCTGTGGGACTGCTGAGGGTGGAAGAACAGCGGGTACTGATTGCTACCACAACAGTGAATCATCAACAATACCACACAAACCAGGGCTCTGTGACCCACATCCATGAGATGATGCATGAACTGGAGAGCCAGGGAATGGTCAGTATGACTCTCTCACCCTTCAATAGCCCCACATGGCCACTGTGTAAGTCCAGTGGGGAGTGGAGACTGACAGTGGGCTATCATGGCCTGGACAAGGTCACACCACCACTGAGTGCTGCTGTGACGGACCTGCTGGAACTTCAGTATGAACTGGAGTCCAAGGCAGCAAAGTGGTGACACCATGGACACTGTCAATATGTTTTTTTCCATTCCTTTAGCAGCAGAGTGAAGGCCACTGTTTGCTTTCACCTGGAGAGGTGTCCAGTACACCTGGAATGGACTGCCCCAGGAGTGGAAACAGCCCCACTATTTGCCATGGACTGATCCAGACTGTATTGGAAAACAGTGAGGCTGCAGAATACTTGCAATACATTGGTGACATTATTGTGTGGGGCAACAAAGCAAAGGAAGTTTAAACAGAAGAGGAGGAAGAGGTCCCACCATATAATCAGCTACCAGAAAATGAAAAGTGATCTCTTTACTGATGAATCCTGCTGTATTGTCAGGATACACTGATAATGGAAAGCTGATGTATGGAGTCCTACATGGTAAGCCACAGAGGCTATTGAGGGACAAGGTGGATCAAGTCTGTTTGCAGAGCTGAAAGTTGTCTAGCTGGGTTTATATATCACCGAATGAGAGAAATGGCTCTACCTCTACACTGACTCATGGATGGTAGC
Organism: Cisticola juncidis; assembly: GCA_013400215.1. NCBI lineage: Eukaryota > Metazoa > Chordata > Aves > Passeriformes > Cisticolidae > Cisticola > Cisticola juncidis. The sequence goes on along the minus strand of VXBR01009379.1, from coordinate 133,787 downwards.
AAATGTTCTGTGGGGTGCATGGAGAGATGCAAAAAGAACAATTGGCAGTGCAGAGCTAAATGCATCTGGGCTGCTGAACTGTGGCAAGACATCACTGGCTGGGTAGAGAAGCTGGTTGGAGTAGTACATCATGTAGATGCACAAGTGCCAAAGAGCTGGCCGCAATAACAGACAAGTGGAATGGGCTGCCAAAATAAAAGTTGCCAGAATTAAAGTCTGAGATGGATCTTGACTGGCAAGGATGAATTATTTCTAGCTCACTAGGCCCATGACACCTCAGGGAAGAGATGCAACATATTGATGTGTTCTTGATCAAGGGGTGGACCTAATCATGTACATTATCTTCCAGAATATCCACAAATGGGAAACGTGCTGCAATCAAGCAGGCCAAGACGGCAAAGCCTCTGTGGTATGTAGAACCATGGTTGAAATATAAATATGGGGAAGTCTGGCAAATTGATTGCATTGCACTCCTGCAAACCCACCAAGGCAAGTGCTACATTCTTACGATGGCAGAAGCAACCACCGGATGGATGGAGATGTACCCTGTGCCTCATGGCACTGACAAGGCCACTGCCTTGGGCCTTGAAAAGCAAATCCTGTGGTGACATGACACCCCAGAAAGAACTGAGTCAGGCAATGGGACTCATTCTAAAAACAGCCTCATAGACACCTGAGCCAGAGAACATGGTAAGGAGTAGGTCTGTCATACTCTCTCTCATGCACCAGCCTCTGAGAACATTGAATGGTACAATGGTCTATTAAAAACCATTAAAAAAACAATAGGACCTTCAAACTTTGGGATCTATGTTTAGCAGAGGTCACCTAGTTAGTTAACACTGGAGGCTCTACTAATTGAGCTTGCCCTACCCCATCAAAGCCTCCACATAACAGAGAAGGGGATAAAGTACCCATGGTGCATATGAGGAATGTATGTTAGAGTAGACACTTTGGATTAGTCCTGCCTCAAGCAAAGGCAAAGCCATCCATGGGACTGTTTTTGGTGAAGGACCTGGGTGCATGTGGTGGGTAATGCAAAGGCATGGGGAAACACAATTTGTTCCTCGAGGGGATTTGATTTTTGGGTAAGAACAGTATGCAATGTTTAATTGTATGATATCAGTTACTGAATGATACTGCCTCTGTATGCCATAACCAATATGGATGAAAAGTATGGACTGCTGCAGATAAACCAGTTGTGAGCTCCTGATCCCGCTTGCAACCACCCAACAGCACACTAGCCCTCCTGCCCTGGAAGACACCTAGGACAGACAGAACCCACAGTCATGGACTAAATGAACTCAACAAATATCTTGGAGGCATGGCCATTGACTATTGAAATGATACTCTTGCTTTTGCATTTTTTATAGATATGTGTATATATGTACATAGCTGGAAGGTGTAGGATCTGGGTATGATGCAGATGGTATAGAATAAGGAATGGATAATATCTGGTTTCAGCCAAGACAGGGTTAATTTTTGCAGTAGTCAGGAGGAGCACCTGTATTCTACACCACCTTGTGTCAGTGCTGGGGGCAGGGGAAGAGGGGGTCCCTTTTGGTTGGGGTAGCATGGCAGTGGTTCGTGTTTTACATGGCTCAGTGTGGTGAGCTCTTGTGCATGAATCATTTGCCTTTTTCTTGTACATTGTCATTAGTATTGTTGCTGTTACTGTTCCTTTTCTTATTGCATTGCTGTTTCCAGTAAATTGTTCTTATGTCAAACCATGATCTTTTCCTTTGTGCCTTCAGTTCTCCTCTCTAGCTCGCTGCAGGTGGGAGGGGGAAGCAGAAGTAGGAATGAGGGAGCAACACAAGGTTTTGAGTGATTCAGTGGGAACACTAAACTGGGGAATACCGCTCCTGAACCATGACAATTCTATTTGTCTTAACATGAAATGGAGGAAGATGATGGTTATAAGTGGCACATCATCAGCTCTGGTAGGTAAGAGACTGTAAAGCTCTAAACTGGTCTGCTATAGAATTTTGAGGTAACTGAATTGGGGTATTAGACAGTTTCTCCAGCAGCTTACAGTTGCTTACTTGTACACCAGGGAAGATTACCTGGGGAAGCTTTTTCTCAAAACTGCTAGGCAGCGCAAGCATATAATTCCCACCACTGAGGTACTTCCTTCAGCACACTATTTCTTTTCTGCCTACTCTTTCCTATGGGAGAAAAGTAACCAGACTAGATGATTTCTGCTTCTCTGTTTGCTCCCCTAAGACTATCAGAATTATGCCATGGCCATGTAAACAGCACCAAAGGAGCAGGTAAATGTCCAGTATTTATATGTTAAGCTTTAAGGCAGTGAAGATTTCCTTTGCCCTTAAAATAGTAGATGTGTGTGGAAGACAGGAGTGCTAATGATAAATCAGACTTTGAGAAGGACATTTATGTGGGGTTACTCATGCTTTTGGAGTAGCAGAAAAAGGTTGGGCCTTTCAGCAGCTCACTCAGATGCAGTGAGAAGACTGGTGGAGCAGCACAGTTACAACCTTGTGGTTCAAATGTTTGGGTGTTTTTTTTGCCTTGATGATCTTTGCATTTCTGTCACAGTGAGGATCCCAGTAGGCACAGTAGTAAGTAGCAGCATCATCTGGAATTACATTTTTTATTGTAAGAACACATCGCTTCTGGGCAGAACTATTTTCAACTATGTATCTGTTTGTTTGAAAGCCATTTTCAACAATAACTTTGCCTTCTAAAGCAAACAGAAACCTCTCCGGAGCTTTACCCTCCTTCTGCCTATACCAGTGTATGGCAATGGCATCAAGATTTGCCTCTAATGTTTGAATTTCACATGTCATCCGTGCACTGTTTTGGAACTTGGTGATGGATATAGGACTTTGCATGGGAATTTCCTGTGCAAATCCATCTAGGAAAGAGAAAAGGAGAAATTTTGTCAATAGCTGGAATTCAGAGATTTGGAAAGATGCATGTTAGCAAAGCCATGGATGCCTGCAAGGAAAGGCAGGAAAATCAGGAAGTACTTACAAGACCAAGAGGCTGTGGCCACAAGCACTACCAGCAGCAGCATGTTTGCTTGTCACACTTTGCTCTCACTGTGATTCAGAGGAGGATGAAAGGGGCTCCAAATATGAACTGCGTTGTATGGGAGGAGGAGGTGGCTCTCTTGAATGGTCTTCAGTGATGAATCTTCTGTGTGCAAGCAGATGGGATGTCTTTGAAGAAAACTCTCTCCAGGAGACCAAATATTAAAATTGGAAAGAAGGCTGTAGTCCTAGCATTTTTTCAAGTAAATATGGGAAATATTGATTAAATCTAATGACTGTGGCCCTTAGATTTAATAATAAAACTCTAGTCAAAACGACTACGAAAAGGTTGCAAGCAGGACCATGTCCAGATATGTGTGGTGGAGTGAAGGTTCTAGCCTGGAGGTTACTCTGGTGGGCAGTGAGTGCATACCTCACCTGAGGGGTGCAGAGAGGTGCACAGTGTCAGAGCAGGTGAGGACTGCCTTTTGCTGCTTCAGCTGAGTCACATAGATGCAAGGTGCAGAAGTGTCCAGGGTCCCCCTGTGCCCTCCACCAAAGATGAAGGCCATCAACCTGCAGTGACTGCAGAAGCTCAACTGTGGGGACTTGTCTTTGCTTTGGTTTAGGGTGTGGGAGGAAATACACAGCCGCAGGATTTTAGTTTCATAGCTTAGCTGAGATGCAAACACTTCTTGGAGAAAAGGCACGAAAATAAAAGAGAACAGATGTTGTTAACAGAGAGACATCTTGATGAATGGGTCTGATGTTGTGAGGTCTCCCCCGTGACTGGTGAGCCTGGGCTGTTTGTCGATGGGAGTGAAGATGGGTTTCTTTGTTCTCCCTCCTGCTGGCAGTTGACCACATGCAGCAGGCTGGTGGTAATCACATTGCTAAGTGGTTTGGAAAGGTGCATGTGAATGCAGAGCTCTCAGGAGAGTCAGGCAAAGAGAGACAACTGCCTCTGTGTGGTGGCAATTGAAGTAATCCCCCTCTTCCCAGAAAATAAATATGGGAAGGTCTGTTTAATTTTCCATCAGGCCACCCTAAGGTGAAGGGAGGGAGAGTCAAGGAAGAGATCATTTATCCCAGCAGTCTCCTGCATGGGCAACTAGAGATAATCAGAGTGAAAACTGTATTGGCTATTTTATGTTGAGGACATGAAATTAGGCTGCTGTTGCCAAAAACTACCATGTTTGAAACAGTAGCATTACATTGCTATTCTTCTGATCAGAAAGCAGAAATCTGTCAGGCACCTGATTCCAAATGAAGAGTAAAGGAATATGTCAGTGACTGGATCACACATGATTAAATGCCTAATTTACAAACACTGTTTAGGTTTTGTACTGTAAGCTTTCTAACACAGTAAATGTCCAAGTAGGAATAATGACTGGCCAAACATTGATAGTATCTATGCCAAGAAGACACATGCAGTGGCTGGAATATTGTTTTACAGAACAACTTTCCAGGTTCAAATTATCACTGAATAAACTTGTCACTGATGAAATGGCCAAAATGTTTTTTGCAAAGAGCTTTATCTAAAGCTATCTAAAGTTATCTAAATAACTTCCTCGTTGTACATCAATGCTGACTAATCCTGATCACCTCCTTCACCTTCCTGTCTGTAAATGGTTTCCAGGATTAGTGACTCCATCACCTTCCCAGACTGAGATAGGGCTAACCTGACTCTAGTTCCCCAGGTCTTCCTTTTTCTCTTTCTTGAAAGTAAGAATGACATTTGATTTCTTCTAGTCTTCAGTTACCTGTGCAGATTGTTGTGACCTTCCACAGGTGTGTCTTTGCAAAGGCATTGCCCAGCTGCTTCAGCACTTATGGGTGCCTTCCATCAGGCACCATGGATTTAGGTGTGTGCAGTTTAAGTGCTCACTAGCCTGATCCTTCTCCCCCAAAGGCTGCATTTCTTGCGCCAAACTTTCCATCTGGTCTCCAGAGCCTGGGATACCTGAAGGCTATTCTTATGGGCAAAGGCTGAGGCAAAGGAAATACTGAGTACCTTAGGTTTGTCTGTGTAATACATCGTCAGTTTCCCTGCCCCATCCAGTGGCTTTCCCTTTTTATTTTGCTGATGCCCTGTTTGTAGGATCCTTTCTTGTTTCCATCATTTGCCAAATTCAATTCTAGCCTGTTTATTCCTTTCCTAAACCCATTCCTGCATGGTTAAACAGCAGCTCTATACTTCTCCAGGATCACCTACCCCTGATTCCACCTCTTTTATACTTCATTTTTATGACTAAATAAAGTCAGCAGCTTTTTGCTCGCTCTTGAGGTACTCCAGCTGCCTCTGCTTGTTTTTCTTGGTGTCAGACTGGACCTTTCCTGAACTTGGAAAAGATTCTTGGATATCAGCCAGCATTCCTGGACATTGCTCTCCAGATCCAATGTGATGGATCTGCTTCCAAGCAGATCTCTGAAGAACTTTAAAGTCTGCTCTCCTGAAGTCCAGGGCTGAGGTTCTGCCCTTTCTCCTGCTGCCTTCTCTCAGGAGTCTGAACGCCACAGGCTCATTGTCACTGCAGCCAAGGCTGCTCTGACCTTTCCACAACAAGGTCCTTGTTGGCTGCCCAATCACCCATGTCAGGAGGCTGCCAACTCACTCCTGAAACCTCCTAGACTGGTTGTGACAAATTCTCAGATCCCACAATGCAATGACAAAAGGCAGGCTGACTGAAGTTGACACCTGAGGTCACATATACTACAACATATTTTTCAAATAGTTGAGGAGGACAGAAACATCCAAAGTAAGATGTTATATACTCAAATAACATAGCAACCTAAACAACAACAACAAAATGTTCAGAGCCCGTAGAACTGTAAGTCCACCACTGTGGACTTACATTTTTTAAAGGATACTGAACATGTGCATTCCAATTCAAGAAAATGTAAGACATAAAAGTATCTCAGTGCTTTGACCTAGCTTTCAGGAAAATGCCAGTTTTCCTGGAACCAGTCTTTGTAGAAGCTGATTTCTAAAACTCAGTGCACTTAACCCAAAGGCTCTGAGAATCTCTGCTTGTCTGTGGCATAGCTCATGGCTGAAGACTTCAGTTTATGACTTAGACATATGAAATGAGGAATTATGATAATAAAATAAGGTTTTCTGGGCTACTGTAGGACTTTTCAGTGACTGAAGGGGGGCAAAAGAAAAATATGAAGGAGGATGTGCAAGATCACCTGCTCTTCCCCCCTTCTTTCCTATTCTTGTCTATTTTTTTCAAGAGAAAATACTGAGGGATGAAGAAATGTTGCTCTGCTTGCTAGGATTCCAACAGGGAAGAGAAATCTATAACTCATACACAGAGACAGACTGTGTTCACTGTCAGGTGAGTGCTTTCACTAAAATTTAGCTTTCATTTTAAGAGTAATATTTATCTTAAAGTGACAGGAAGGCTTCACTTTCTGGATGTTGCAGATAAATCTGAGTACTGAAATGATATACTGATGTTGTCAACATCAGATATTTAACACGTCATAAGACATTGTTTTTCCTCTCCTGCTGCAGAAAATAATGAAAGGGGTGGAATAAGGAAGTATTTGAATTTTTAGAATTCACAGCTTGTGGTTCAGAGCACAAAGAGTCTTTTTGAAGGGCTTATCTTTGCCTGACTAATGGTGTGGTGACTTGGTAAAACCAGTACGCACAGTAATAAATGCCAGAATCCTTTAGGGTTAAAGAATTTATCATGAGACCATATACAGGCTGAGTAGGATCTTTCTGAACTTGAAACCTGTTTCTATCATTGTTGTCCTCAAACACAGGCGTCCCTCCAGACTGGTACAGTATCCTTTTCGGTGGCTCTCCAGGAAGCTGCCTGTACCAGTGCAGGTACATTTTATTTTTGTACCCCAGTTGACACAACATGTTGGCAGACTTGCCCTTCATCCGCATCTGCAGCTCTGGAGTTTGCACTGGCACTGACTGCATGTCTATACCTGGAAGTGAAAGTAGAGAAATTGCATGAGGGGAGAAACTCCTGGAGTTTGGAACCAGGCCTGTGTTCACTGTAGACAGGAAAGAGAGAGGAGAGGAGAAAGGTCTTACAGGAGCAAAATGAAGTTGCAAGAAGGACTGGAAATAGCAACATACTGCCTGTGCAGATTAGACCTGAAAATAAAATAGAGACAGAAATGTTATAAACGTCTTCAGGTGGACAAATCATCAAATGACTGGGAGGAGGAAATGACTCATTCTGCACATCCAATGGTTGTTCTTCAATGTACTACCACAGAGGGTGTTAAATTTACTGACAAGCTAAACCATGGCAGGAACAACATAGGAAGGACAAAAAGTACTCAATCTGAAAAAAACATCTTCATCTATCTACCTACTACACTTATATCAGACTTGCCTGCTGAGCACACACATAAAAATTCAAATTGTTCAGCCTGGCCTTTCCTAAGGATGTTGTCCTGTTCTCAGACACCTCAAAGCTATCCCAGAAAAATATTCCACCAGCCTTTCCTTAGCACTTCAGAGACTCATGGAATAATATAATGCTTTGGGTTGGGGGGAACCTTAAAGATCATCTAGCTCTCATCTCCACCCCATGGGCAGGGATGTCACCCTCTAGGTCAGGTTGCTCAGGGCCCCATCCAACCTGGCCCTGAACACATCAAGGGATGGAACATCTAGGTCTTCTCTGGGTAGTCTGTTCCAGTGCCTCACAACTCTCAGAATAAAGAATTTCTTCCTAACATCTACTCTAAAGCTCTTTCAGTTTAAAACTTTTCCTCACTCTTCTATCACCATCTACCCATGTAAAGATTTGTTTTTCATAAGTGCCTTTTAGATACTGGAAGGCTTCAACAATGTATTCCCTAAGAATTTTTATGTCCGGGTTGAACAGCCCCAGCTAGGCCTTAACTAGGCCTGTCACTAGTGGTGTCTGCCAAGGTTCAATACTGGGCCCAGTGTTGTTTAACTTGTTCATCAATGACTTGGAGGAAGAGGCAGATGCCTCCTCAGTTCACTGACAGCATGAAGTTGGGAGGAGTGGCTGATACCCCAGAGGGCTCTGCAGCCCTTCAGAGGGATCTTGACAGGATGGAGAGATGGTCAGGCTACCTCCCATTTGAGGGCATCTGCCTGCAACAGTGTGGGAAGTGGTCAGAGCTGTAAAGTGTTTCTTTAAATTGGTATGGAATTTATGAGGCTGGTTTAGGATAGCACGAGCTGAGCTCTGTGCTGCCCTCACACCCGGCTCGAGCAAGGTCTCACAGACAAAGGATGCTGGGGGTGAAGGGGTCTCACAGCCCTGCGTTGTTTCAGTGAGGCACCGAGGAGCACCTGCACCCACAAACCACTTCTGTCCTCACTCTTCCTTCAACCTGAAAAGTGACCTTGTTGTAAATCTGGTCTGATGAGAAGAAAAGGCAGACAAAAACTGTGAAAAAGATCAGACAACAAAGACTGCCTCAGACATTGGAGGGGGGGCAAAGTGTTTATTTTACCTCTTGTGTTAACTATAAATTCTGACCAAAAGCAAGTGACACTCTAATTGACATATTTAAGTTTCATGCTCCTTGAAATGCAAATGAGGAAGAACACGAAACATGTAATACATGTATGACCAAAGTTACCAAACCCCATCTACAGCAAGTGATTGTTCCATCTCATTGCAGAGGGCCAAAATTTATAGTACAAAAGGGGGGCTTTGGGGAAGAAAGAGGTGGAGGGCCAGAAAAAAAATTGCCTGCTGCAGATTGTTTGATGGACTGTGTCTCTCCTCCTCTCCTGAGGGGAAGAATTTTGGTTAGTTTTGCACCTCTAACTGCATAGGAACAGGCCTAGGAATACTTAATTATATTTGTATGTCTGTCTATCTATCTATCTGTCTATCCATCTATCTATCTGTCTAAGAAATAACAGGCAGCTGGTAATTTCCCTCTGTATCAAGAATTACAGATACATAAAATGCCCATAAATATCTGATTGCACTGACTAACCAGACACATTTCTTTTGAAGGTCTTTGCATTCCTATAACTCTCTCAGGTTGTTGTATGAAATAAGGAGTTCCTGTGGCAGTAGTGTCTTGCCAGCAGCAAGATGGTTGGACCTCTGTGCAAGTGCCTCCCTTCCTTGATAATGGGATTGCAGCACCAAATAAGAAAAACAAAGCTGGTGGGTCTATTACAAGACAGCCTTAGTGGCTGTGGCAAAACCACAGTGAAGCATTTATTTCTACCAGACAGGTATTTGCTGCCCCTTGCTTTTTCTTGTACTTTCTTTGACTTCAAAGGCTGAAAACGTGCCCTGCAAAGACTTTATAGAAAATGGTTCCTTGGGCAGCAGCCATCATATTTCTTGCTCTTCCCTAAGAAGAATTTCACATTTTCTGATCCAAAAGAGAGAATCCTCTGGATCTTTTTTAGGCCTTTGTCAATATCACTGTACAAATAAATCTCATGTTACAACTAGTACAGAAAGTTAATAGTCTTCTGTAGTCCTAGTGATAAATATATGAGTTTGTGTCAGGTCCTGTAGTGCAGATATAGCTACAATGGAAGGACAAAAAAAGAACTCACATGGACAGGGGGTTGTGAATACCCTTGCCACATGAAATTTCACTGCAGCTCTCCTCACACCTATCTGGCTGAGCAGTTCTGTATCACCATTTCTGTATGTTCCTTGGTTTAATCTACAGGTTGTCCTTGTAAATGGTCTTTACAACTCTTTCTTGGAACAGTCTTTTCAGGTGTTGCCCAGTGGAATAGATCCTTGCCTATAAAAGTCATTGTCATCATAACCATTAAGATGGGAGTTACTACTAATAAATATCACCCATGTGAAAAATGCATATTATATGGCTCTATGCAGATATTTACTATATGTATTATGCTAGGTTGAAAAGTTATGCTGTATTAACATTTGAATAATATAGTAAATGTAGTTTTGTAATTAACATTAAGCTTTAGTAATTAAAATAGGAACTATGTGTGTGAACTATTCTTTTTAGCTCAAAAAAAAGAGAAGATAACCAAGAAATTCTTTGCACAGAGATAACAATTACAGAAACCCCTAAATTTTCCAGACAAGAGGTATTTATGGCTTCCATATGAACAGAAATAACCTCTTCAAGCCTGACTTAGACTCAAAGGTGCCTGGGGATTAACAGAAAGTTTTCGACAAGAACCAGGTGAAATTTCTTGTTTTAAATAAAATATGCATTATCATGAGGTGACTCATCTTAAGGGGTAAATTCTTTTTTAACAGGGTCTTTCTCCTGGCTGACTTTGGTCTAGGAAGGGGGACCCAGCCCAGGCTGTAACTCTTTGCTGTTATTGTCTTATTAATTGTCCTAACTCTAGATTGTTTAACCTTTATTATTATATTTGTCTTACTATTTTTTATAACCATTTTATTTTTTATCAGACTTTCATAAATTTCTAAAACAAGCAATGGTGTTTATTACAAACCATATCTCCACCATCACCTGTATTTGAAGCCTCCCAGGCTAGATCTTAAGTGCAAATATGCTTCTTCTGTGCCACCTCCCAATATTGCTTCATTTTTGCCTTCTCAGACTGTATTTGGGAAAGCATCTGTATTGTCCAGAGATGATCTGCATTACTATATAATGTAGCTGCAATGCCATCACCCACAGGAGTGCTCATTTTCCCCAGCACAGAGCATTATACCACCTAAACTGTAGAATATCATTGCTTTTCTCCTTGTCTGATATTCATGTAAACATACTCAGCATAAATGTGCTGGGGTGTTTCAGAGGCAGGAAAGTGCAATGATGATTCTCTGTGTTTGACAGAAAGCCTGTCCCTCAGGGCACAGGCAGGTTTCTGTACAGGCTGCCTGTCACCTGCTAGCTCTGTGGAAATGCCAGTAGGCACAGTAGTAGGTGCCTTCATCATTGGAGTTGATGTCATTGATTGTGAAAGTGCAGACGTTTGTATCTTTCTTCGAAGAAGAATACTTGTTGCTAAAGGAATTGTCATCGTAAGAAGCCGTACTGGGTCCAATATACAGAATCCGTTCTGGACCTCTGGAGGGTACATACCGGTACCAGTGTATAAATGCAGACCAGAAGTTAGGAATACCCTCAGCTATACAGTCCATTGATGCACTTGTCTTGGGCCCTCTGGTAATGGATACTTCTCTCTGCTTTAGAAGCACTTGTGCTTGTCCATCTAGAAAGGAAGAGAGGAAACAGAACAAATACTCTTAGATTGCTATTCATTCACATACACAAACATGAGATGCTTCTTTCCACTGCCCTGTGTCATGGTGACAAAGGGAACCTACGAGACCAGGCTGCAGCAAGGGCCAGGAGAGGAAACAGCAGCATCCTGAGGGCTCTTGCTTGTGTCTGCCCCCAGGAGGAAGTTAACAGCACTCCCAGCAGGGGCAGAGAGTTGCAACTGAGGAAAAGAAATGACTCATTTGGGCCTTTGGAGAGGTCGTCCTGGCAGGTGTTGTTTGAGATAAAGCAGCCTGATTGAACCCTGCTAAATTATCAGTCAGTTTATACACAGCTTATAGCTTTACACAAGAAGCACAAACCTCTCCCTCCTCCCTCCCTCCCTTTCTCCCTCCCTC
>VXBR01009379.1:31326-122200 GCA_013400215.1 Cisticola juncidis | reverse complement strand
AAAAAAAAAAAACCAGAAAAAACCCCAAACTACAAACCCCACTCTCAAATAATAGAGCTAAATGAATTGGAGGGATGTGAAATTACTGCTCATGACACAGACTGAATATTGAAAAACAGGAAATACACAGCAGACATTTGGGAGCTCAAAAGCAGGATTGTTGTGTTTGTGACTGGTTCTTGTCACAGGTAAGGTGAGATGCTACACCTCAGAGTGGCTTCTCTAAATGCTGGAAAGAGCCACAATGCAAAGAAACACAAATTTTTGCAGCCCCCATATGCCTAGTTTAAAATAAGGACAATTAGGTCAAGCGAAATACAGAAATTATTTTGTGCAATTCAAAGTAATTTTTCAGATGCAAGGTCACTTCTAGTTCCCTTGGAAAGAAAATGAAACCAATTCCCCTTTTCCTCTGCTTGTCATGTCATTCTTTTTTGCAAGACTTTCCACACAGGTCCAGTAAATGCTGTCCTACAATTGTACCAGGAATCTGATCTTTCAGTGTCCTGTGAAATGCAACTAGTGCCCCAGTGCTCAGTGTGCTCTGGAGACCCCATACTGGAGATTGGCAATACTGGGTGCTTTGGGATAGGAACACAATGGTCCTGTGACTTTATCTATATGTTGTTTGTCCATAAACAGAAAGAGTTGAAATAACTCAAAGGAATGTCTTTGTGATTGCAAAAATAAAAACATCTGTTCTATAGCTGTAATTTTGCTATGTAGGATGAGAAGCTTTGCTGAGAGACTTGTGTTTTAACCTAAATGAAAATTTGATCAAATTTTTTTCTTTGTTTTCTCCAAGCAGAAAACAAAGAAAAAATAAACAAATTCCCAAGTGACAGAAAAGTATAAAATGGGTATATTGCATCTGCAGTCTTGACTGGTGCGTCAAGTTTATTTTCACTTATAATCTTCTATTCTGCCACACAAATGACAGAAATGTGGTTTTATTACAAAGATGTATCTTGGAGGGTAGTGGGAATAAAAAGATTTTTCCTGCTTTTAGCAGGACTCTGCTTTTAACAAAACCTGTTATCTTATAAATCCACTCAAAGGCAATCCATCCTGACCCCAAAAAATTTCATTTTTGTTGGGAAAGTGAAATAACAGGTCTCCTGGTTCTGGCTGTAGTGTGCATCTGCAAAGCTCAGCAGCATCTTTTGTGTCTGGCTCTCTGTGCAATCTGATTCAAAGCTTTTGGGAAAAGTAGGGTGACAGGGCTCCTGCGTGTTGTCAAACACTTCAGGTTCTTATTTGGAAAGAAGAGCATGTCTTTGTGCAGGTCCCCTGTGGCTTTCTACTGCTGTGCATCCCAACTAGCACAGTAGTAGGTGGCCGAGTCTTGCAGCGTTACTTTGCTCACTGTCAGGGTGCACAGAGATTTGCTGGGATCCTTCTCAACAGTAAACTTCCCCTCATCGGACTGGTTTTCAAGGAAAAACCTGGAGGATATGTAGGCAACACGCTTGGGAGCTGCATTGACTCTCTTCTGGTACCAGTGAATAAAATCGTTGCTAAAATCAGGACTGGAGACGTGGCAGTTGATCAGCACTGTTTTGCCTTCTGGCTTGGTGATGGATATAGGGGTTTGCTGCAAGTCTTGTGCAGTGCCTACAGAGGCAATCAAAGAGAAAAAAATAGAGAAGCTGAGATAAGAGAGCATCCCCTTTTCCAATGGTGAACGTGCAGGCAGCAGGCTGAGCTGGGCATATACACGTAAAAGAAAAAACTGTTGCCAGGAAGAAAGTGCTCAGCAGCCACATAGGTCACTGCTCTTCTTTGGGCTTCCGGACAAGCACAGGGTCAGGGTCACCTCAAGGGGGGGTGAAGCAGATCTGAGTGGCAGAAAACCATTCAATGAGGCTGTGCCAGCTACAAGGTTAATAATGATGCATGAGCCATTTTCTTTTGGTTAACTCTCATGTAGGAGGGGAAAAACCAACCAAACAGGCAACTCTGCCCCTGCCCCAAACCCAAGAAACCACTAATCTCCAAACCTCACCATTAGAAAAAGAGAGCTCACTACTGAGAAAAACTTCTTTATTTCCTTCTTTTTTATTTCCATGAGGAATTTGCCTGGATGATGAGTAGAATCACCTTTTTTTTTTCCTTTGCTTGTTGTACTATGAGCCCTGTTCTCCAAGATGTATTTGCCAGATAAGGTACTAGACAGAGATCAGCTTAATTTCTCACACCTCTTACAGACCGAGATTCTGTAGGATGACTTTTCAACCCATGATGATACCTCCAGAATGCTTCTTTTAACAATTTGTCCTACTGATTTTGAACACTGAACATCAAATAGGATCCTGTAATGTAGCTTCTACCAGAAATCCCTCTTCTTACAATCATCATACTTTTACTTTTTTGGATTACTCCAATAATTAAAAAGTCATAAATACACATCAAAAGTATGCCTGACCAGAAAACATCTTCCATTATCTGGCCTGACAGCTGCTGGTTTTCACATTACTCAATAGCTGAGATTTCTCTCTGCCTATCAAGGCCACTGTCTTCATAGTCAGGCTTTTCCCATGGTCTTGGTACCCTTACAAATTTTAGCAGGCTGAAATGTGTGTTTAGCTCTCTAGCTTAAATGGAGATGTTTTGTAGTGTAAACTTATATGACAAGGCATCATTACTAATACACCAAATTTCATGTTCTTATTTTCCAAAACTAGGAAGAGACCCCTTTTTTTAGAACATGCTTTTTATGCATCTAGTGTAGTTTACTACCTGATTTTAAATCAAAATAGTAATTAAAACTATTTAACAGGTGATAGGCCTTTCCAAAGCCAAGTGTAGCACATGGCATATATTTTTATATCAGCTGGCATTAATCAAACAAACCAGAACCTCTTTAAAAAAAAAGGTAATACTGAGATTTGAAAACCTGCTAAAGAACAACTGTCTTACATGGCTCCCATCTCCACTGCTTCCTCATCCAGATGATCTGAAAAAATATATAATGAGAGTTTACTGATACCGTTGGACTTCTTTGGTTTTTAAGTAGAAACAAATTGCTTACCAAGATATCATTTTCCCAGCATCATGAAGTAACTCCTGCAGTTCCACTACTTTCTAATTCAGCTCTCAAATTTATTTGAATTTCACATTCAAGATCCAAGGGGTCTTCCTATGTGTCCGCTAAGAGTGTCCTGTTTTTCTGTAAATAGGTCTTGTTTGTACTTGACTTTTATGTGATAAATACACTACAGTTTAGCAGCTTCTTCCAGCTGGTTATTGTGTGGCTTACCTCACATCACTCAACAGCCTTAGAGGAAGGAGTAAACAACCTCGGTGGGGACAAGCAGCAGCATCGTGCAAAATAGGATACTTTGTAAGATACCTCTCATTACCTCTCAGAAAGGCTGCACTTGTACTGAATTGCTCTGGAGTAGCAAGAGAGGGCTGCTACAGACAGTGTGATGTGGCTCCTAGAATGGCTCCTTGGAAATCACAGGTATATGCAGTCTCTTGCCCAGGTCTTCAACTGAAGATAGTTTGGGAAGGGCTCTCAGTTGGAGGTGGGTTTCTCTCATAAGGATTCCCCAGCATTTACTTTGCCCTTCCCAATTCATACACGGACATCAATTTCCCATTTCTATGGGTTTTGGATCAGTAAAGTTGCTTATTCTGGGGTAAATCTTGAAAACTGCCATGGGACATGTAAACTCAGCAATTTCATCCAAAATTCCCTCTTTCCCCTTAGTCATTTGGGACTGCACTTCTCCTTTCCTCCTTTTCCCCATCTTGGGTACCCCCAGTTCCCTATCAAGCACTTCTGACCTTTCTGGCTGCTGTTTTCCCATGTCTAGACAAAGAAGCTGGCATGCCTCCATGCAAAAAGTTCATGGCATTTTGTGATCATTCTTCTGTGAACGTATTAGATCTGCAGTAAATGACAGAGGTTGAGGGAATGGTTGTGGGTGTAGTCCTACACCATGCAGTGAGCGATAACACTTGCTCAGTTGGTTGTCCAGCTCATGCACCAGCAGCATGCAGGCATCTGTGTGGGTAGATTCTTCTTTTGGAGGAAGTCTATTATTCCAATTAATTTCAGACCCAGAGAGTGTGATACAGACCAATCTCTGTGTATTTAGAGGGAGTCCCAGGTGACATTTGGTACCAGTGGATGTAGGTGAACTGTGACCACCAGTTACTTTGCAGATAAACTTGAGAGTGTGCCCTGGGAGTGACTGGGCTGTGTGATGGAGGCTGGCTCCTAGAACAGGTGAGGGGCCAGAGCACACCTGGCAGGAGAGCAGAGAGAATGCAGCAGCGATGATGTTGCATTAAGAAACCCCCATCGCTGCCTTCAAGGAGGCATCTTTAAATAACAAGGACCCCATCCATGAGGAAGAAGGTCTGACCTTTACTCCGTGCTTCTGCTGGTAAGGACAGAGAGACCTGCACAATACAAGGAGGAAGAGAAATGTGAAAACTTTTCTCCACCTTTTGGCTTATATTGCACACATTTCTCAACCACGCAGGGTAATTAAGGTATTTGTGCACAAGTTATCTGCCAAATGTAATGTGAACTTGGGATTTGGGTAATAGGACATGGCAGATATTAAAATGTACAAGTAGGCTGGTTGATAATGGAAGCGTGATATAAACCCAACAAGAAATATATTCTTATGCCCTTAGGAATAGCTAATAAATACCATACACTTACAGGGCCAGAGACAAGACTGGAAGGTTTTAAAGAAGGCTGTAATTTTATCTAGTTCTGTTGTGGCTCTTTAGAAAAGGAAGTTCAGAGATGTTGGGATGAGCATCTCTGGGTTGAACTCTGATGAGACAGAAATCTCCCAGATTGCCCCCTAAAAAAAGCAAATGAATTGGTGAAAAGCCAAGTGACTTTTTTTATCAGCTTAGCTTAATTTCCTGTTAAAAAAGAGGCAGTGAGGGGTGTATTGATGTGAAAACTTGATGTCATTCACAAGTGCTGCCTTTGTGTGGAAGACTCTAACCAGAACAAGTCACTACACTGTTCTGCCTATCAGGCACCTGCATCTTTCTCTGCTTTGCCTCCCTGTGCCATGGTATGGCTTCTTCTGAGCCCCCTCATGGCTTCTCTGGACAGTAACAGATAAATGACTGGGGGACAAATTTTTGAGAGCTGGGGAGGTCTTACTGGGCAGAGACATGCTTTACTGTCCTGGCATCCAGCCATCAAACCTTCCCAAACCCAAACCAGCTACATGTACCTTTGTATGAACACCTCCTCCTCCCTGCCCTCCGGCCTTCGCTTGTTGTGCTGCCTGAGACTGTGAATGTTCAGATAACTGTGTTTAGACAGTTAGCCTAGGCATTTTCTAACATACTTAACATAGTTAACATGCTTGCAGATTAGTCTGATATTGTGTCATGACATAACAATGGTAAGGCACTCAATGTAGAGGAACTTGAGTAGGAGAACATAAATAAAAATAAATAAAAAATAGAGACCATGTTCTTATATCCTGAGAAATACTTTGTGCCCAGGGTCTTATATTTTTCCACAATACCATTTCATTTCTTCCTGTGCATACTACCTCTCATCATGGGCAGGGAGAACACAGCTCCAGGTGGTTATTTCTCCTCCCATCTTGTTACATACAGCATAATACAATAAGCAACATTCCTTCATCCCACCCCAATAAAACTCCTGCACCACCCAGTGTCTGGGACATCAATCAGTGAAGACATTAGTTGTGTTATACTGAGCAGTGATACAGTTATGACAGGTCAGGGGGGTTTTTACAATTTTACAGTAAAACAATGCTGGAGGAGGTCATACACATTTTGTAGCTGTGGTCTCATCAGGCCATGTATTGAATAGGGATGTTTCTCCAGACATCTCCCTCCTCCTGAGGAAGGGCTTCATGATCTGGCTGTTTCCTGCCTGCTGGCACAGACATGCTCATGAACAGACTGGTGAGAGCACTGCTGGAGCCTGACCTCAGTCCTCTCTCCCTCTCTGCCTACTCTCATGTCATTTGCAAAATCTTGGACTTGCAGTGGTGGAGAAAGCTGCAGTGAGTTCAGCTGGGCTCGATGATGCCCAGACAGAAACTTCTCTGTTGAAGTGCCACACTTGTAAAAAAGAGTAATTCTTCACCCTTTCCCTAGTCATCACCTGTTTTGCTTATTGACTGGGAGCGTAACTTCCCAGGGATAGGGATGGTTTCACAGAGATTACTTTTGAAGCACCAAATACAACAATGGGTCACTCACAGACAGACATAACCATAACAGCAATCATAATAACTGAATTACTTTCCCACTAAATGTTCCTTTTATGACACGAGGAATTTTGTTTCAGATTGGTCTTCTGTTTTGTTTGGAGAGCAGTGTGGTTCCTGCCTGGAATACTACTAACAAGACTGTATCTAGTAGACTAATGAGAAAGGGTCAGATTGAACATAAAGAAAACCCTATTTTCATTGAATGATAAAATCAATAGGAGAGCAAAGTTTGGACCTTTTCAGCACTAAAGCAAAATATCTGATCAGTGCAGGCACTACTTAATCACTTTGATGTAGGAAAAATATTATTACACCTTAAAGTATACGAAAGGGTGTACCAAAAGCATATGCACATATCTAGTCACATTCACAGTTGCAGGGAAAGACGGAGGCATCCTGTGTTAACCTGGGGATATTAACAGCCATGAGCAATCATGACTATAACATCACTGCCAGCTTTTCCATCAGCACTGAAAGCAAAGATATTAAACTCTGTTGTCTTCAAAATGAGAACAAACTGCTGCAGTCTTCAAGCATTCAAACTGGATGAAAGAAAATACTCAGTTTGGAAATCTGTCATGTTAATGAGAAACTATCACAGCATTTGCAAAGGTGTCACCCCTGGCATGTATCTGCAGAGTCATTGCATTTTGTGACTATTTGGTAATGGACTCAAAGCAACTGACCACACAAATCAATCTTTCAGTAGTTTCACAGGTTGTGAGGGTTTGCTCAAAAGAAGGTAATTTCTAAAGAGTAAAATATTTCAATGGATGAAGAAAAGTTATATAAAGCAGGTGTTTTAATCTGCTCATTCATGATGAGAAGATAATTGCATTAAACTTTAAACTCATTCCCCTGCCATTTTATTAGGGAGAGGTTTAAATCTGTCAAAAAATAGTATGAAGTTGCAAACCACTAAACCTGGTAAGCTCTCCCCAGAGTGTTTAACACTGGAAACCAAGTTACTTCATCAGTCCATTCTTTCCTATGCTGATAGAACTTGCTGCCCACTGTCTACCAGTATTTCCAGGGTTGATCCAGAGGAAAGAGAACTGCTAGCAGGCCTGACAAACTTAAAGGAAGTCATCTGGAAATATATTTTTAGAATTCCATTTTCCTACCAGTCTCCAGCTTTTCTTAGCTTGAAGGGGCCAGGATGTTTGGGATAGCTGTCAGGACAGCAGCACTGAGCCTCCAGCATGGAGGGTTTGAGCTAGGAGGAAATGGGGGTACATGCTTGTGGAGCTGCCACAATGAGGCTAAGGATGATGATAGGGTTTGCTGAGCAGAAGACTTGCACAGGCATCCAGAGAAGTATTCCTTTGGGAACCAGACTCTAAGGATATTTTGGGGGGGTTCTGTGGTAGCTTGTATTCCCCCTCTTGATCTTTCCATTCTTTGTATAAAATGCAGAGCAATGCAGCCCTTGGGCACTTTAGCATATTTTAAATATTCCTAAAATGTTTTGCAATGGCAGGGCATGTTACATAATCCTGCAAGAAAACTTCTTTTGGTTGTTTTAAAATACTTCCCTATTTAATAATGTAGCTATTTACTTCACCACAGGTAGACTATAAAAATATTTTAAGCAGAAGTAGCATGTAAAATTATTTTTCTTCTTAAACCAACACTGTCCCTTTGAATTGAACCAGCTGAATAACTTATTTGGTGCAGATATACCATGTTTGGTATACATGTTTTAACATGTATGGTATACAAGGATATGCTACTCGGATGACTTGAATTGCAGCTTGAGAAAATAGTTTTCTGTCTTTGCCTCCAGATTGAAGTAGCCAGTTAACATGAATAAAACTGGTTTTTTTTTCTGGTATGGCACCGAATTTGCTGTGTGTGGCTGCAGACATTAGCCAGCTTCAGCTAATGAGAGAAATTAATGAAATAAACTCGTTGAAGATTGAGCCAAATGACAGTTAACTTGGCAAATGCAAATTCTACCATCTACCACCCTCTGCTGGGTATAAAGGAATAAAACTCTCAGAATCCCTTTGTGAGCAACGGTGTAATCCATAGGCATGGACAGATGCCAAGAATTCCTACTCTGAGATTTTTAAGTAAGACTGATTAACATCTGTCTTCCAAATTTGCATGAGTTCTTTTTAGGTGGACAGTAGTGTGATATATTTTCTTGAGCTAGGAGATACCTAAAGGTCCTCAGAATCTGTACAGCCTCTCATGTGAAACAACCTACAGACTTAAAATGCAGGGTTCTGAATCTCTGCCAAAAACTATGGAAAACTTCCACTTTTTCTATGACACCTTGGGAATTACAGAACCAGGACAGTCTGTCAGATTTTAATCACTCAAAGAATTTTGCACGACCTTGTGTAGTGGAGGCTGGCTGGATGCCAGGCACCCACCAAAGCTGCTCTCTCACTCCGCTCCACAAACGGGACAGGGGAGAGAAAATTTAACAAAAAATTTAACAGAACTGATCAGATTTATCTCATGGTTTGAGATAACAACTGGGAGAGATCACTCACTAAATACAGCCATGGACAAAACAGCCTCAGAATAGAGATCTGAATTAAATTTATTGCTAAAGAAAATCAAAGCATTATAATGCAAAGTAAAATAAAACCTTAAAAACACCTTTGGCCCACCCTCCCTTCTTCCCTGCTCTACCTCCTTCCCCATTGGGGCAGGGAGGCAGGGAATGGGGATTTATGGTCAGTTCATCACCTGTGGTTTCCTCCGTTGCTCAGGGGGAGGAGTCCTTCCCCTGCTCTGCCATGGGGTCTGTCCCACAGGAGAGGGGGAAGCAGAGCACTCCAAGAGCAGAGGGTTTTCCAAGAGCTTCTCCAGTATGAGTCCATCTCAAGAGCAGTAGCTCCCTGTGAACTGCTGCAATGTGTGCCCATCCCACAGGCAACAGTCCTCCCCAAACTGCTGCAGCATGGGTCACTCTTCCATGGGGTGCAGTTCTTCAAGGACAGGCTGCTCCAGAGTGGGCTTCTCTCTCCACAGGCCTCCCACGGGGTCACAGCCTCCTCTCAAGCATCCACCTGCTCTGGCATGGGCTCCTCCACGGGCTGCAGATGGATCTCTGCATGCCCTTGGTCCTCCATGGGCTGCAGGGGCACAGCTGCTTCACCATGGTTATTGCCACAGCCTGCAGGGGAATCCTAGGTCCAGTGTCTGGAGCACCTCCTCCTTCTCCTTCTCCACTGACCTCGGTGTCTGTGGAGATTTTCTGCTCACATATTGTCATCCCACTTATCTTTGGACACAATTACAACTGTGCAATAACTTTTCTCCTTTTCAATTAAGTTTGGAAATCTGGACTACCTTAACCATCGCCTCTGCAGCATGTAACTTGGAAATATAATAATTTAAGTATATAACTACTTACCTTTCCAGTGCTTTGATGTTCTTGGTCCAATTATACCTTGTACTACAAGCAGTATATCTAGGCAAATATAAAGGCACTATTAGTGACGGGAGGTTATCTGGTTCACATCAAAAGCCTATGATCTGATAGCACCAGAAGAAACCCAGCCTCTTTTCTCCTCTGAAACCAGGCCGAGGACATAGAGGACTTTGCATCTGTTGACTGTCTTCAGCAGATGTGGGTACCACTGGCTCCTGAAGACTCAAGTTTTGGTGGCTACACAGAACTTTGTTGTTATCTGCATTGCGTTTAGTGCCTGTGGCTGGATAGAAAGCCTGCACACACACAGTGATACTTTTACTACTGTCCAGGTATTTTCTTTCACTAAAGTTTCCTTTAACTGCTATTAAGCATCTGAATATGCAGCCTCTTACAGATAATTTCAGCTTCTGCAAATTAATGCTAGTAAGAGGTCTTCCTGTTGGTTACAGGAGAAACCATTTGCAAAGTGCTGCAGTTTTCCCTGTATGATGCTTATATGCTGATTAAACAGGCCAGAGTGAAAAGAGGGGAAGATATAGTTGAGATGCTGGCAGAGACATGGTGCACAAAGCATGAGAGCTGAAATCACATGGATGAAGGCTATTGGGACAAAAGGGTTAAAAAGTCAAAGAATGGTGAGGAGGATGGTAGATTTGCTCAGTTTTGAAGCTTGGGAAAAGATAGATCTTTCAAATCTGCTTTAAAAACTAACAACAAAATATGATTTTGTACTTCAAGGAGCAAACTGTGACGTTTTTGAGGCTGCTGTAGTACTTATACCTGCTACTTGCTCATGCTCTGCATGCACATAGCAGGGGGGACAGCCTTGTAGTGTCCTTCAGCCAATGGTTGTTCCTTCCCAACCCCATCCATCTAAACTACCCATCACAGTGGCTTTCTTTTAATGCCTTGTTCCTTGCATCAGCAAGACACTACAAAATTTTCACTAAGAACAAGCTTAATGAGACTTTTATTTAACATCTTTCTGGCATTTGGGCAACACAATCACAGCATCCTGGAGTTGAACGAAACCAGATACTGTTTGCACACAAGATGACCAAAGTATAATGAAAAATAACTGACTTCCTAGGAAAATATAGATGTTCATAAATATTTGCAGCTTCCATGCCTCAGCAAACACAATGGAGCGGATTTGTGGAGAAACTACTTTCCACATGAAAAAGGTGGACAAGTGAAAAATTACTAAGAGGTGAAGATCTTCAGCTGAGTGATGGTTAAACACAGGCAAGCTCCCTTCCTCAGTGGACAGGTAGTTGGTTGTGGTCAGAGTCAGGAACAGGAAGAGCAGCAGAGAGACATGCTGAGCTGGGGTTCAAGACTTTTTAGAACTCTGGCCACAACTAGGTTTGAGAGCAAGAATTTAGATCTTGCACCTGTTGTACTGTATTCTTTCAGAAAAAAAGGTGTTAAATTAAGATTAGATTATATAGTACAATGTACAAATTATATGGATGTGGCACTANACCATCTACCTCGAGCTACCTCCCATCCTGTCTCTGCTTCATCACTTTTACCATCGCTGCAACGGATCTCTGAAACAAAAAAACCCACAAGGACCGAGTACCGTTCGCGCGGCGTACGGACCGGTTCCCTTCTCGTCACGGTGCTCAGGAGCTGGCCGGGCGTGGAGACGCGAGGTCTCAGAAAGCAGCACCGTGATATATGGACTTCCTATAAAACTTCAAAAGCACCACAGAAGAAACAGCTTCTTTGGATCAAAAGTTTATTTTTAATGACACAGCACTGGAAAACATAAGTTACAGATGACTTTTTGATACAGGATACATTATATATCTTACTTTAAAAGGTTCTGTGAAGGTACACTGCATAAATACATATAGTGAAAATATATTGTGTTTATTTATTCTCAGAGATTAGTTCTGTTTCTTTTCGAAAATGTATTCAGCCAATTAAATAAAAAAGTATAGATTAGCATCATAACAAGTCCCCCCTCCAGGTTATCTCATTGTAACTACTGCAGCTGGAAGAAGAGACCTAGCCATGCCTTCTCAAAGGTTAGTGGCTTTGAACATGATGTTACTCATCTTCTAAGAATGAAAATTTCACATTACAAACACAGATATTGTATCATGTTTTGGCAATGGAGCAGCTAGTTAGCTAGTTTTGCTTTGAACAAAACTGTTTCCTGTAATGCCAGACAGTGGAAGAGCAATGCATGTAGTGGATGACACTACACAGCTAAAGAACTACAATGAAGTTGTGAAAATGCATATAGCCATATGCACTTATATATACACGTATAAACTCTTGTGTATATATATTATGCATGTCCAAAAATAACACTGAAAAACGTTGCAGTTGTTAACTATCTTTTAAACACATGAAACTTATAATAGTTTGACCTCATAACTACAGGATAATTAATTAAATCTTCTGCAGTGCAACGGAATACAATACACTTAGTGCAGAGAAGTTAAGGTTTTGGTATTGAGGAAGCTAATTTCAGATTTCATGGGAAAGGATCAAATACAGGATCACCATAGCTCTGACGAAGCACAAACAAACCTGTCATCACATACTTGTGAACAAATAAGGACATTTCATTTTTATCTGACTTTTTTTCCCATGTACTGCTTCACAAATTACAGCTTAACTGTTTGCATTCATGCTCGTTTGATATGTTTCAGCTAGCTTTGTCTGGCACCAGTCTGTAAACCCTTAACAGCTTCAGCTACAAAAAGATGGGCTCCTGTGTTTCAAAGAGGTAAAAACCTACTGACTTGAGCTTCATACTACATTTCTCTGCCTGGGAGAACTACTCCAGATGGCGTGTGAAGTTCTCTGGGAAAAGTCCTTTATAACTGTTTGCATCTCTGTACTGAAGCCACTCGGATTCCTTAATGCCAGTCAACCAGCCAGCCTCCTGCAAAGAAAAAACAGAGCCTCTTAAATTTCAGGTCTCCCTCCATTCTTCACTATGAGCTTCAGATCTGAAGATGTTTCAGAATAACATGGCTAAAAGATTTGGTGTTTTGGTTAAAAAGCAGCCTCTAATTTTGCACAGACCATTTTCTCTGTTCTGCCAAACCACAACTCTGTGAGACCAAGTGACTGCAGGCACGTGATACAGATTTTAGCCCATCTAACTCCTGGCTGAACCTAATGTTCTAGGTGGGGGGGAAGAACAGTTCTGAATCCTACTTTCTTCCCCTGCAATATATTTTCTCTCATTTATCTCTTTTATCTCATGTATGAACAATCAGAAGAGAGAACAGTCCTTGCAGTCTCAGGAGTTACTACCTCTGGAAAATATGTAATTATTTTTCAAAAAAGTCTTGGAACCTAAACCAGGACTTGACAAGCAAAATATCAACAAATCACCAGCAGTCCAAGCAAACAAAAGAGAGATTTCTTATTGGAAAGTACTGGATTTGCTTAAGTGGGATAAATTCTACCTGGAATAAAATAATTTGGGTATTTTTAAAAGTGACCAATCTACTCTCATCTCACTAAGAAACTCCGTATCTTTTTCCTTTAAAGAAAAAGATCTGGAGCAAAGCCATAGCAAACAGAACTTCTAAGGTTGGCATATTATTGCACAAACAGTACACATGGAGACAGAATAGCTTGAACAGATCATCACATACACCATCAAGTCATGATTGGGGGGTGGCTGCATGTGCTGGTGGGGGCTGTCTGCCCCCAAATTAACATCATTAAAGTGGATCCAGCTTATCCAGGACACTGGCTGAGTATGTTTAAGTGGGGACATGTTTTTGAAGCATGTGGAATATCTAAGAGATGGAGGAAATACAGCTCTTTAGCATACACAGCATAGTCTGTAGAAAGGAAAACATAGTTTTACTGGGTAATAACTTTAACACAAGACAAATGGGAAAAGACACTGGGTAGGACTGGTTTGGTTCAAATGGAGGTTGATATTACCAGGTGTATTGGAATTACAGCTTTAGACAGGCCAATTTTGAAAGAGAACAAAGAACAACAAAGATAAGCCCCTATAGAAATCAACAAAGTATCTGGCAAAAGATGAAAGTATTTACCTTTATGGTGATGTTAGACATGAACAGGAGAAATATGTAATGTGCAATAAATATATGAAAAGAATGGCTTCAGAAACATAAACACATAAAGGTTTTTTAGGGATTTTCTCCATCACTGCACACAATTTACTTCAATTAATGCTAATGCGAATTTCAATGCACACGAGAAGAAGAATTATACTTTATGGACTCACCAAGCATTATCATGTATTTAACACCTAATATCCTAGTGAAAACAGACTAAAGTCAGAGATCATATTTTGCTATCCTTAGAGCAATGTCTTATTCTGCAAACACAATGAAATCAATTGAACTGCCTCTGAGGTAAGACAGCATATAGAATTTGAGTAGGGATAATAGATTTCATTCCAATAAAAAGAGCTATGTGCCTGCTGTAGTATAAATATTTTGTTCTGAAATAAGTAAAAGAACCCCACTCACAAAAGTCAAGCATTTTTATCTTGAATTAAAAGAAAGCACAGTGGAGAGGACTGATAATTAACTACCTTTGAACAGCATCAATCAGCAAAACAATCTCAAACACAATTTTTAGGACTCATATGTGCTTAGGGCATTAGTTTTTAGGCCTGTTGAAGAGATATTCTTCATTCAGAGCAGTGCTCTTAGCTACTTGATCAGGCAGGATCCAGTCCCCCACTTCTCAACCCCCAAATCAACTGGAAGACTTCTTACCAACACTACAGGCACTAATAGATGCCCATGGGGTGGCTGGTGCTAATAGTGCACAGTACAGTGTTCTCTTTTAAAACAGCAGCTAAAATCAACATGCTTCACTGCAATTTGGTTTAACATATGGAATTGTTTAAATAATCACCTAAAATGCAACGTTAGAACAAAATCAGATGCCTTAAATGAAATCAAACTGTTGTTTAATTCAGGTTCAGGCTTCCAAGGGGTAAATTTATCTTTATCAGAGGCACATAACACAGAGCAGCATCTCTACCCCTTTAGGTTATAGGACACCACAATTTGTGTGCATTGTCAGTACTCTCTGTGGGTGAATTTGCATTATTTCTACAAATCACACATAAAAACTCTGAACATTTAGTGAGGATGTAATCAAATCTACTGGAATGTTAAGACAAGATAATATAGAACAATTCAACAGAGTTTGTAGGTCATCCTCTGCAGGAAATCTTTTGCGTGCCTGTGTGTAAGTACAAAATCCACTACAATGCTGCACAAAAACCCCCAAACCCTACAAAATATGCTGAGGTCAGATACTGCTAATAACATGTATCTGTGACTTCAGGTGTCAGCTGTGCCATTTAATCTCAAATGAAACTACATACAAAGGCATAAGTAAAATCTTTGTGTTTTCTTACAGTAACATAATTTTGAATACACATTCCCATTAACTATAATCTGTGAGAAAAAAAGTTGAGACAAAGAAAAATGTTAACAAAAGCAAGAATCCCATGTTTTTACCTGATCAGCTGTGGTCTCAGAAGGAATCACTAGCACAATATCTCCTCGTTTTAAATTAAGTTCATCACTGTTAGCTGCCTCAAAATCATGTAGAACTTCAACCTAAAGAAAATAACACCACACATACAGATGCGATCTAAATGAAGACACTTTCTCAACAAAATTATCTGTTAAATCCGGACTGAAAAAAAATTGGTCTTTATGCAAACCTATGGCTATAGACAAGTACATTCGAACTATCACAGAAACATGGAATGCTAAAGGACCTTAAGGATCATCGAGTCCTATCCTCCCCTCCCATGGGCAGGGACACTTTCCCTTACATCAGGTTGCTCAAGGACTTATCCAACCTGGCTTTGAACACTGCCAGGGCTGGGGCATCCACAACATCCCTGGGCAACCTGTTCCAGTGTCTCACCACCCTCACAGTAAAAATTTCTTCCTAATTTCTAATCCAAATTTCCCTTCTTTCAATTTGTTCCCATTACTCCTTGTCCTACAAGGAACTACAGTTCCTGATGAACTACAGTCCCTCCCCAGCTTCCCTATAGGTCCCACACAGACACTGGATATTTGCCATGAGGTCTGCCTGGAACCTTCTCTTCTCCAGACTGAAGAGCCTGAATCTTCTCAGCCTATGTTTGCAGTGGACTGGTTTCCTCTTATCAACCTTGTGGCCCTCCTCTGGATTTGTTCCAACAATTCCATGTTTTGTTCTTATGCTGGGGACACCAGAACTGTATGCAGCACTCCAGGTCACATCTCACAAGAACAGAATCACCTTCTTTGATCTGGCATTGATTCATTTCAGTTTTTTATGCAGTTCCTTAGATAATAAAGGCATTGATTCATGTCAGTTTTTTATGCAGTTCCTTAGATGCAGGAACAACTTAAGGATAGTTTCCTTTCCTGAGACTATCAGAAGAAACTTAACATCCTTTCTCAAGATTACAAGATCTCAAGGGCAGGTGATACTGCAACATCTCACACTCCTGCCTCTTGGACAAGGCCTGCCACTGTCATTCCTCCCATGTAAGGAACTTTATTAAATTACCCATTGTCATTACGAGATCTGTGAGAGGGGTGGTAGGATTTTACAAATGAATTTGAGAAGGATTCTCAGGAACTTTATTCTTTCATTCTCTTGTTGTGGCCACTGTTGTATTGCTCTTCTTGTGAACATCCAAAAAAATTTGAGTCACATCGTACCCATTGTAATAGGGGATCAAAGAGGTGAGTAGTGGGAACCCTTCTTAATGACTGCCCTGGAAGGAACTCCCACTTACCAGAAGATGGATATGCCAAAAATATCTGCCTTTCAAAGGGATGAGGATTCAAACACTGGCAAGATCAGCATGTCATTGTGAACAGACTATTTTAAGTAAATGGTTTTATCTCCTTGAAAGATAGCTAATTTTCTCAAAGCACAGACAGTTCCATGATAACTCTTCAATTATGAAAGAGAGTGGCACTGAAAACCAGATTGCAAGCTTCTGCTTTTCCTTTTCTATGTCTGACCCAAGAGAGTGGGATGAAAAGCAAAAGATGAACTATGTCAGCATGTTTGAGTTGCATGATCCTGTTTACCTTTACCCTACTGTTATCCATAAAGTTTGCAGAAAATATTGAGCAATGAGAATAGATCAAAAAGAGTTGCATACTTAAGAGAGTGCTATGGGACTAATTAGGCTGAACTATGCAAATTATAGTAGGAAGCATGTAAAGTTCATCCATCCTCAAGGAGCTTTTCTGCTGCTCAGTGGTTCTAAATGAAAAGTATTTTCAAAGAACCTTGTGAACCAGGAAACCCTGGGGGTTTTGCCAGCCAATGAAAGAATTTCTCTTAGGCCTCTTTAAACTTTCTTGTTTGATTACCTTAATAGTTTATACTATTACTAAAGTTACTGAATGACATTTTGGCTTCATTTCCATTAATTGTAGCCATGGGTTTCAATAGAATCAGTACTTCCACTACAGACTTTTGTGCCAGAAAAAAGCCATTTTTTAAAATGATCACAGAATCATAGAATGGTTTGGGTTTGCAAGGGAGCTTAGAGATCAAATATATTGTTAGTATATCAGATATATCGTTAGCATATATCAACAGCATTCCTGATGAATTATGTAGCAGTGCAGTTTTATTCAATATATTAATTTTCAGCAGTCATTTGGTGAGCTTTAAGAGTTCTTGTACTTCACTGAATCTTACAGCTACACAAGGATGTGCACAGCAACAAACATGCAGAAAATGTATCTTCTCATACTTTATCTATAAAGCAACAACACAGTATTGCATGTAGTTGCATGTATTTGTGTGTGCATATGGCTGATAAACTAAGAATCCTTTGCCCTCACAAAATCATGACACTACCTGTGCAGACAAGACACATCCACAGAAGCTAGGGATATCTAACAGAAGAATGGAGTAGCAGACCTTATAGAGAAAACCAGGTGGCATTGCTGAAGCTGCATCTTCTGCGGGAACAGGCTGATCCTGAGAAAGTGCAGCCTGGATTTCTTCAGCAGGTTTCTGATCATTTCCAGCTTGGGAAGTTTCACTGAGAAAAGTGTCAGCGACCTGAGCGCCCATCTCTGTTGTGGCATATTTGGACTCATTGATGATGACTTCGTGCTCTTCTCCCTCCCCCTCATTGTTTGAGGCTGGCTCTATTACTACTGAAGGGATGCTGCTGACCTTTTCCTGGAAAAAAAACCAAAAAACAAATCCCCCTCATAAAAGAAATGCAAAACTATTTAGTCCTTTATTTCAAGCAGGAAAACACTATTGTTGTTTATTGCATAGGGTATATTATGATGATGAGAATTTCTTTTTTTCTCTACCATGAATTCTTAAGACAGAAAAAAGTATTTGTGCAAGAATGTCAAGGAATAATACTCTCCCTCTTATCACTGCTCCCCTTAATCCTCCTAAACCTACTTCACACATTATTGCACTAAACAATAAAAATCTCTGTAGGTAGCCTGGGCTTCATTTTTAGTGTTCCTGGAAATTACCAGACCTTTTTCCTTCATTCTGCTCATTAGTTTCAGCAGGCTTCACTGAAGCCAGTAGCTCCAGTACTCACTGTACTGTTTTTATTCGGAAATCAAAGTCGGCAGGATAATAGAGATAGAAGCTGATGAAAGGAGGAAAAATGACCTATTTCTTTGACTGAAGGGATCTCTCCTGATTTATAGCAACATAACTGGGAGCAGAGAAAGCAAAATATCTAAGTAGCATCTGACCAAAAATGAATCCCAGTAAAAAAAGCATTTAACAAAACTTGTTAGAGCACCCAACCTGAACAAAACATGTTCACTGATCCTCTTCAAGACTAACTTATCCGGGAGCACAGATGAAACAGAATATGCAATGAAATCAGGCGGTAACTGGCTGCCCAGGTACAGGGTCTGCTCTAGCAGGTATTTGCCAGCTCCTCAGAGGTTGCAGAGAAAAAGGCAGCAGGTCAGATAAGGATAGATGGCTTGACTGCCATGACTTAAAGGAAACAAAGTAATGCTACTGATAGGACATGGTGCCAGGATATAAGAAAAATCCAGTTGTTTCTCTGCCTATTTCTCTCCCAGAAAGCCCTGTTACGTTATGTGATAAAAGTTATCTCCACAGAGGAGCACAGAGAGACAATAGTGGAGGACAGCCCAAACAATATACTGTCCATGCTGCTCACAGGGACATCATAGGGCCATCAAGTCCCATCTTCATAAGCCTAGGGAAGTACAGAGACACAAAGGCAGGTACAACCCAAAGTAAGGACTTAGAATAAAGAATACCCTGTATGAGACCTTCCTAGGGCCATCCCAAGAGAACATCAACCTTACTTCTGGTTGAACCTGCACTAGTTGAACTTGGGGAGACAGAGCTGCAGTAGCCTTGCCTCTCTCGAGCTGCTGAATCTGTCCTTATTCCCCTAACACACCCTCCCATGCACTGATATGAGTTACCTGAGACATATCAGCCTCTTTTTCTTCTCCCTGAGGTTTGTCACCTTCAGCAACATCCTCCTGCTCAGTGGTGGCAGCTCCTGCTACCACAGCTGCACTGTCTTCTGATGCCACAGTTCTCTCACCAACAGGTACCACCTAAAAACAACAGAAGGGAGGGACCTTTCAGGATACGAGTTACAGATGCTTGCTGGAGAGATCATGGACCAAACTCTGCTCTGTGACCTCTCTGGGTGATGCTGACCTACGGTCTTGAGTTCACTGGTGCTCCTCTCAATTTATGAAGAAGAGCAGCACTGGGAACAAGCTTGTTCAGAGAAGCTGACTAATAGGTGGGAGAGAGTAATTTATGAAACCTCACCAGGCAACACCTAGCAGAATCCTCAGGTGTTATGAATGGAGTAACTGTTTGTCAAAGCTGTTTTCCCTCCCTTGTTTTTCAGCTGTACTGTGGAAGACATTTACCACTGGTTTCTGCAGAGGAGGAGCTTGCAAACTGTCCAGGGGTCCACAGGAAACCCCACTAGTAGAATCTGTTCTTGGGAAGAGGTTTCAAGCCTTCTCTAGATAGTCACTTACCTCACCATAGACCTTGCCTGGCTTCAAAAATCTTGTAATCCTAATTACACATTCCTTTCTAACAGAGAGGCTTTCAAATCAGGCTATATTAGGAGAAGTAAATATATTCTACATCTGGATAAATATCAGAAAAAAATTAACCACAAAGATCTTCAGTTATGTCAGTATAAAAAGATACATAAAAGCTTATTCAGTCTGCCTGTGGCTGAATCATTTCTGATCCATCTGTGTTGAGAAGTTAATGCACCATTTAATCCTGCTCTTGAAAGTTGCATAGAAAAGTACCCGCCTACTACTACATCAGTGTTTAATCCTTCATCCAGTAGAAACTGTTACTTGTTGTTGTTGGGAGACTCAAAAGGTTATTGTATTCCCTATCTACCTGTTTCCCGAATTGTTACTGTCTCTTTAAGACCCTGCAGCTGGAAGAACTGGGGCGGGATGCTATTATGGGCATTATTAAAGTCTGCTCTAGCAGGCAGCTTGTCCCCTTTTGCTGCATGGTTTTTGCTTTGCTGGCTGCTTGGTCTTTGCTGAAGCAGAGGCTTTCCCTTTTTGGGTTCTCTTCATATTTTTGTCTTCTTCCTTGTCTTGGAGAGACTGAAGTTAGAGGCTTTGAGCTGCCTTGGGATGAATCCTGCAGGTGCCTGTCTGCAGTCAAGGAACTGCGCTGATAATAGTGCAGCACCCCTGGCACTGGCCTGGGTTGTTGTCAGCCATGAGTGGCCCCTGCCCAGCTGCTTTGCCTGGCCCTGCCTGCCCTGCTATCTCCTGTTGGAACCCTGTAGGCTGAAAATGTCAGGCTTTCTGTTCTAAAAAACACTAACCCTCAAGCAAGTACCACATTTGACTTGAGGCCTTGGAACAGGCTTCTGAAATTGAGTGACAGCACTGGGGTTGTGGGTGTGTAGTTTGAATAGTATTGTGTGATCTGAGAGGGTGAAAAACTTAGATTTGATATTTTAGTATACAGTAATATATGTGGGGCAAGATGGAGGACTTTGGGCATAGTCTAAGTCCTTCTTCACTTTCTTCTTTGTGATTTTGGGTGTTTTTTCTAACTGGGTGAAAAGGGTCCACATTGGGGATCTTGGGTGGTCCTGACTGGGTCAAAAATATAAATAATTTAGCTGTCATCTCATTATTGGGTGATCAGTGCCTCAATAGCCCTGGAAAGAGTTAGAGGCATCCATTTTACCTCCATTCTCCAACTTGCTAGTTTGAGCTCACGATTTGTGAGGCTGTAATACAGATAAGAATAAACATCGAGTCCAAACATAAAACTGTGACTCCTGTGTATTAATTCCAGCTCTAACACAAAGAAAAGAAGATATGAAACCAACAGTCTCCTGCTGCAAGGAGGGCACTGACCCTAGAGGGGCTGTCGGGTCTTCATCTGCCACAGGAATTGGTCCATGGGCTTTCCATCCTTCCAGGGATCAGATGCTATCTTGTCCCTTTGTCTTTACTACACAGTAGTAGCCCTGTTGGGCACTATCTTAGGAAACAGTGTTTTTGCTGGCATTTTGGATCTCTCTATTCATAAGATTTAGCTATTTTGTATCTAGCAGTTATTCATTGTTAGCTTTTGCCTGTTGCTGTTTCATTTATAGGCAAACTGTTATTTTTTCACTTGTATCTACTCTCATTCCTTTCTTATTGGTGGAAAGGGATTGGTTGAACCTATAAAGGGATTGGTTGAACCTATAAAGGGATTGGTTGAACCTATAAAGGGAGGCAAGTCATTCCAGAGTGTTCTCCTTTTAAACTGTCTTAAACCAAGACACTTGTAATTTATGCATCCCCCTAACACCTGCATTGTTATATACTGCTTATGGTAGCATATTGGGTATTTACTTACAATGGATTAACCTTAAGGTTTGGACTGTTGAACGTAAATGACAAAACTCATAGTTTCAACCTAATTAACTTCAAGACGGAATTTTTACCTTACAGCAGATGGCTCAAAGATAAAGAAAAAACACTGAAGGAAAACTCTTTTCAATGTACCAATGTCAAGCCACAGCAGAAATCTCTCTGATCTCCAGTGAACACTCTGATGCTCTTTGTTTCCTCTGTTAGATCTTTCCCCCATGGATGAGGCTAACTCCACTACCTGAACTCAGCAACCATTCAAGGGCACTCTTCAGGCATTGTTTTTTAGCAACATTAAATATTCACTATTACTCCTATTTGCTGCTGTTAATTGATGTGATAAAGAAATCCTCCTGGAATCCACGAAGACAAAATATTATATGGATTTATAGAAATCTCATGGAACTTTAATTTAAATTGAAACTGCTGCTGCTGAAGGATCCTCTTTTGTAAGAGCAAATAACATCAACAGATAAGGTCAGATGTTGATATTTTCTCCTACAAGGCATGCAAGTCTGCCACTCATATCATTACCAATTTCAGCAGCCTTGATCCAGGAAGATATTCAAACAAATGATGAATGCTAAAGTCCTGGAAGAGGTTAGTAGAAAAGTGTGGGAATAGAGTACACATCAGATTGATTTTACACCGTGCAATTCTAAGAGCATGCTGCAGAAATTGGTCTTGCTTCCTATTTAAGACCAACAACTTTTCTATTTATTTGATTTGTATAGACCATTTTATTTTACTGAGGTGGAGAGTACTAATTCACATGAATTGGCTGACAAATGCTTCACAGTGACACTCTCACAGCCTGCAGTCATGAGTCACTAAATGTATACCACAGCTCAAAATCATACAATCATTTTTTCTTGTGTCTTAGAATACAAAACTAATGAAGTCTAAATGATTAAAAAGGCTTTTACGAAAGACGTGAAGCAGCACAGAATGAACCTCAAATATCAGCCTCAAACAGAAGAAATTAATACAGAAAAAAAGGCAGGAGGTTGAATTGATACTCAGCTATGTTGAACCACATTCTTGCAGATACAGCTACTTGTATCACCTTGATTCATACTGAAAACCACTCCTACAAATGTCTGTTATATAATTAATAACATCAGGCAGTCTAATAGTATTCCAAATTAGCTATGTCTAGCAGTATTATTGAAATTTGGACAGCTGACCCATTACACCAAGCACACAAGGGAGAAAGAAAGGATCATCCAGTATAATGAGGGGTGTGATAGAACCACCAACTGTTTTAATTGCACATATGTGAATTCTTCTTTAGCCAGGATGCAGCTGATCCACACTCATTAACACTGCTCTCAGATCAACACAGTGCCACAGATTCAGCAGTAGCAAGCCCAGGAAGATGAGGAGTACCTGCTGCTGCTGGGCTCTGCCAGCAGAGCTCTCTGAGATACATTCATCTTCCAGAGGCGAAGCTCTTGCCCCATGGCTGGATTTAGAACAGGAATGAGTAATTTTTATGACAGCTGGTTATAATCTCAGCTAAACTAGCTAATGTCAACAGAGACCAATCATCAAGCTTTAGGGAATGCATCAATTGCAAAGTCTTGGAAAATTCTGAAGAATTTGTATGCAGCTTACAGAGTATCAAAGGGACCATGCTCCATTAACAGTCAAATATTGGCTTAGCAAATAACCTCATCTCTTATGGCAGCTCTTCTGCATACAGTAATACTGTTTTAAACAGAACATGGGCAAATTCACTCTCAGGTAAGAGAGTGAACAAGCAGCATCAGAATAAAGGGGGAAGACTTCAAAGACTTAGCCTTGGTGCTAGCACAGCTGTGAGGCATTTCTTGCGTATTTCTTCTTGAACCAGACTTGTTGGGAGTGGCAAGGCAATGCTAGAGGAACAACACAACATTCTCCTGCACTGTGTGCACACCAAGCTGGGCTTGATCTACCACTCCCACGGCACATTCTTCCTATGCAATTCCACTGGCTTCCACGTGGATGTGGCAGTGCTGGTGAGGAATACAGCACCAGTGAGTCCCAAATTCACTTCCAAGTGACACTGGCATGCCCTACAGCCACAGGTAAATCCTTGGCTCTAGAAGATCTAATGCTGTTTTATAGCAGGATAATGAACCTATGCCTGGACAGCTGAACTTAGCATGTTCTGAAACCAGTTCATACCTTTTTGCATATATCATGGCACCAAAATGACAACAAAGTAACAACAAAGAAGCAGGTTGCTAGCACCTTGAGACACAAATCCTGAGTGATTAGTAACTAGGAGTCATTTCCCAGTCCCTGCTATCCCTGGTTTAACATGCAGCCATTCCTCTTGTGCTGCTCTCTGGGCACGTTTGAACACATTGCAGTTTCACTTTATAAGGATTCAGAATAAGTACTTTTATCACCCCTAAAGAAATATAAGCAATATGCAAACATTCAAGTCCACAAATGCACAGCCTAAAGTATCTCACTGAGCTTTTAATTTGCTCTGTAATTTGATTTTAACTGTATCTAATGATGCTAGACTGTGCTTTAGCAAACCAACTCATAACATGATTATTTCCAAGTATCTGTTTTAGCTCAGGGCAGACTGTGCTAGGAAAAACAAATTATTAATCATACAGTTTTTAATAAAGAATTTTACAAAAAGGCTAGGCAAACAAACATACAGAAATTGTAAAAGCTACTGGGAATCTATGCCGTGTATTTCCAAGTGTCAATAGAAACAACATTATACCTCCTTCAGCCATGGAGCTGCTTTGTTTGCTGTCCTGAAATATCTATCACTCCATACTGCTACAACAGAGCTTCTAAGCTAAATCCTGCATTGAATGAGAGGTGATCTGCTAGAATATATGCTATTTGTGCAGATACATCTGTGCAGTGTTAGACTTAGATACCACAGCTAGATCACAGTTGCAGTATTGGCCTGCTTATTGATGAAAATGACATTTTTTTTTGCAATGGTTGAAAATATTAAAGCACAACCATACTCAAGTATATTCATAGGTACCTTGCTTTCCTTCTCAGCAACTTCAGTTGTTTCTTTATCTCCTGCCTCGACACTCTCCTGTTTAAAAGGAAATATGGTCATCACCTTATTCATGTTGAGGCAACAGCTACAGAGAAATCGGTATTAATCATGCTGATGGAAGCATGCCACGTATGGGATGCAATGAAATGAATGGCTAAATGAGCTAGTATATCTATCAGGCAGAAAGATGTTGCCACATATAATCTGAAATAGAAGTATTTATATGCTAAAACAAAACCCTTTACATATGTCATCATCATCATCATCATCCTGGAACTGTTAAGGACAATTTTACTTCTACTCCCAGTGTTCTTGTAAAAACACCAGCTTTGAAGAAATGTTTAGTAAGCAACCTTGTAGTTCCCACCAAGCTCAAATTCTTCCCACTGGTGACTCAAACTGTTTCCATTATCATCTGCTGCTGCTCCTGTAATTACCAGGGCCTCAATGTAAACTTCATAAAGTATTTCTTCCACTCATGTTGGACTGCAGCTCATTTAAAAGGGCTGTTCAAAAGATGTGGGTCACAAAGTTTGTTTTGTCTTTTTGTTTGTTTTTTGCAGAATCACTTTAGGTCCATATCCAGTGGTACATGCAGCAGGTGCCTGACATAAAAAAGAATAGACATCTGTGTTTTTCCAGATTTGACACCCATTTAGGCATTCAAACGATTGCATGTGCTGACCAGAAACAAGCTCCTCCCAAATAGTAGTTGTTACTTGTTACCAGCACCACGTCCTTTTCTACAAAAGGTCAACAGTCAAAATCACTACAATTCATGTTTGGTTTGGAATATTGGAAGTGCTTTTTTAGCTGTTCAGTTTTGACTCTCTGTAGACATGGCTGTTTCTAGACACTCTGCTAAGCAAAAACAAGTCAAAGCCTTGTTACGGAAATCAGTTTTGCTAATGAATTTTGGCACAGCTGGGTCAGATTTTTCTACAATGCTGTAAGGGTGAAGATAAGTTATGCAAACATACTTGAGGGCATGGTATATTTGAGTGTCTGCTTTGGCAGTCAGACGCCGGGAAACCTCACATACTCAGGCTCCAGCTACCTGTCTTCACACATGCAACTGTCACGCTAAAATTCCTTAAAGTTTCAGCTGAAATGGTTGCATGGTTCTTTTTAAATAAAAGAATGCTGAGTTATATGCAAACTTCATATCATTCTTTTTTTCTTTTTCCTACTCCAACCTAGTAATGGTTGCAGTCAGTCATAAGCCCCAAACATGCCCAGATGCCAGGACAGGGCAGCTGCTGACAGTAGTGTTGCCACAGAAACCTCTTAAAGCCTTATCCCTGTTAAAACTGCAGTGTTATATAAACTTTAAAAAATAATCAATTCATTATTTTTTAAGTTGCCAAGCCTCTGCTATGTGGTCTTCAGTTTTATAGTAAGTTTGAGGAGGCTGTAGAGGGTCTTAAATAGAAAAAAACAAATATCAATAGCAAAATATGAGTATTTCACACTCTAGTTATATACGCATGCACAGAGCCACCCAAAGAAATGTTTTTTTTTCTTTTTTTTGTACAGCAGAGATATACTGTTGCCCATAAAAGCTTTACAACTAGCTGCAAGTACACAGACTTGTACTATTGAAAAGTGCTGAATTTCTGCCAGCAGCTGTATTTACAATTTGCCTTCAGAGATTAGTATAATCTTGCACTTCAAAGTCAGGAAGGTGTTGGCCTTTTCCATTTTCTTAATAATTCCCTGGCAATATTCTCTGGTAAGAATCCCATCAGCCCAGCTTCGGGTATCTCTGAAGAATGATTTAACATATACATATGCGTATTTTAAAATAGGAACTGTTTTCTTTTTAACTGAAAGCACAGTTTTGGTTGGAAAGGTGAAAGTAAGGAGAGTTTCTCTTATTTCCCAGAGCCTGAGCTTTCCTGAAGCTAATTTGATTATTGTGTACTAGTCAATTTAGTAGCATTTTGCTTTTCTGATTAGCTGGAAGTTGGGATTTTGTGGATAATGGAGTTTGAGAAGAGAGGCATGATAGCATAAACTGTATCATTTTTAGAGCATGAAACCCTAGTAAAACTGATGACTGGAATAACATTAGGAAACTGACACCTGTCCAGAGAGAAAAATCTGCTCCTGAAGACTTCAACAGAAAGACACTAATCTATATCAGTAATCTCCTGAGAGAACCACAAAAGAGAGCCATATATTTTAATGGCCTTATGCTCCCATTTTTCACCTGCACTTAGCTTCACACTCAGAATCTGAACACAGCTGACTGCTCTTCTGTATCTAACCATTGTATTGCTCTCTCAAACTACATGATCTACCATCTACCATTTGGGTACCTACAGTGGGAGTGAACCCTAATTAGATGCGCCTGGTTGCAGGCTGTTCCCTGGCCTCTGCTGTACTCTTTCAGTGTCTGCAAAGAGCTTATCAGGAGGTAGCTTCACATATGCTTTTATAATGCTCTGAAAACAACAGTATTTAGCTGAGTGTCTGACTGTTTTAATAGGAGAACATTAGAGTCCAGGCAGGCATCAGACCCAAAGCACTGAGAACCTTTTTCCAAACTAGTAAGTGCAGTGGAAGTAGAATAACTGATCTCCAAGTGCTGTCTCACATGCAGGGACAGAAGAAAGGGAAACAGAAACATTCATATGCAATTGCTTTATGATGTTGTCCTCAAGTCATCTTTGTTTAATGTGAAAAATTGATATGGTGAGAGGGACAGTATTATTTGAAAAAGAAATAAGCCAGTGGTCAATGCATTACATCCTTTAGACTATCTTTTGGATTTACAGCTGCCTTTGGGGATGCTATAGAAACAGAAAAACAACTCTTTCTGCATGGAGAATTCCATGCATAAACTGTTTACCCCATGGTTAACTTTTCTTCTGTTGGCTTACATGGTTATCCTGTCCCTTTAATTACCAGACATTTTATCCCCTCCCCAAAAATGATCAACAATTAAGAGCTACTAATAAAAACATTGTTTGTTCAATGGCATTGGAGATCTGAAGGACCAAGTCAAAAATATGTAATGAGATCCTAGGCAGCAATTCTGACGAATGTTCTAATGAAGCTTTGTAGAACATTAATGAAGCTGGTTCTAATGAAGCTTTGGCTATCTTGATCAGGCAGACTGTGAAAAAGCAAGTAACTGAATCAAAAATGCCCTGATAGGCAAGTAGTACCCTATCCCCTGGACCATTTTCTCCATAATTTAAATGAATATCCTTCCAGAAAATTTACTGTGAAGTTCCTATAATGAGGAATCCATGCCATAAATTTTCTGGATTAACGGGATGTGACAGGAAACTTAGCATTGAAAAACTGAACAGAGGATTGGCTGTCAAAACTGGAAGCAACTAAACTCAAGTTGCCAATGAAGAATTATCTATGAATATTTTACAATTCTACTTTTAACTGTCACTCATAAAGCAAATTAATGTAGAACTGCTGCTGGGAAATGACATGTTTTCATCTTTTGCAGTTCAGTGTACTTTTCATTAGCTTTGAACATATTTGTCATTAATTCTAATCTTCAAAATACTCTTTGCAAGTCTTGGAAAAACCTCCCTAAAATAAAAACCTTTCAGAACCAAACGCAGTCACTCCCATTTCAGGCATTTTTAAAAACAACACTTTTTTTTTTTCCCAAATTAGTAAGGACAACATCATTTTGAATTAGCAACAAAACACCAAGAACAAACCTAATTAAAACTGTTCAGTTTCTATTTACTGCCTACACTCTTCCTCTTGAGTTGCTCTTAAATTGTCTGTCTCTTGCATTGTTTCTCTTTACCTCTCTCCCAATAGCTCTGCACTCCTATGACTCAGCCAGAGCTGACAACAGACCATGGACCAAGAACTCCTCAGCAGCAGGATCAACTGGAAAGGTCATGCCAGCCAGCAAGCACATGCATAGTACTGCTGACAGAGACTGTTAAATTAGTGCTTAAGATGTGGAAAAGGCTTCAGAGATTGCTTTGTCTTAGTGCTGGACGAAAATGTTTCCTTTTGGAAAAATGGGGAACTCCTACTTTTTTTTTTCTTTAAAATAAAACCACCTTTCTGGCTTCATTAATGTCTGTTCTTCCACATTATTCCCCACCATCCACTCATGGGAAGAGAAGAGCTCCAGATCAATAATTGATTTCTCATCCCTTCTCTCTCCCCCTTCCCTCCCACTTTATTCCAAACAACCCCATTTACATGACGCATTTTTCTCAAAAGTTTGACAAAACAATCTACCTCAAAAAGGCAATTTCATTTTTTGCCTTCCTATAGAGTTGACAGTATGAACTGAAAACACACGGAAGGGGACACAAACTGATCTACACAGACCGTGAAGCTTTCTTCATCGAGTTATGTTAGTAGAGGGGATGATCCTGAAATAATTTGCTCCAGTGTGTACCATGGAAACCAAGTAAAGGTGAATTAAAATATGAAACAAATACTCAAAGTTCATGCAAGTGTAATCAGAACTAAGCCTAAACATAGTTCTGGAG
The DNA here is from genome assembly GCA_013400215.1 of Cisticola juncidis. Classification (NCBI taxonomy): domain Eukaryota; kingdom Metazoa; phylum Chordata; class Aves; order Passeriformes; family Cisticolidae; genus Cisticola; species Cisticola juncidis. The sequence goes on along the minus strand of VXBR01009379.1, from coordinate 93,143 downwards.
AACACACTGTGACCACTTCCCTCCATAGGTCCAATGCTGCTAGGTGTCCCCAGAGAACAGGTAAGGTTGGACAGGTATTATCTGCCCGTTCCTCAAAGTCCTGCAGAACAGCCCATCTAGCAATGCCCACCTTTCTTCACACAGTAAATTATGTTAAGAACAGCTCAGTAGCTTAATATCTGGTAATCAGATATCCATCCATGCTGCTGCCATATTTATAGGTGTATGTACAGATACTTCCACTTTCTTCAGCTAATTTGCATCTACTTTAGCTTAATATTGATATTCATACGGCAGTGTATCAAGTAATTACTGAAAACCACCTAATTTTATGGTCATTTGGGCATCAGCATCCCTGCTTAGCAGCGGAAGACATAGTGTCTCCCTCAAGTGCAAGTGCAGCTCAGCAAGCTTAAACCTCTTCTAAGAACACTTACTGCACCAAACTATGCTTGATAGACAAAGAACACAACTATGTATCTTCTATCAGCTTCTGTGGCACACGAACTGACCCACAAAACAAAACCCCTTTTTTCCCCAGCAGTTTTTCAGTAGCAGTCTTCATATTCTACCAGCAACTCAGTAGAGCCTTTTAACATGTTATTGTCTTGAGGAAAGCAGGACTACAAAAACAGATGCAGTTTTCCTCCTGGGTTTCTTAGCCTGTGGGCATCACCCATCACCAAGACCTTCTGACAATTGTGTGGAGGACAGAAAGTTCAGTTGGATAAAAAAATGGAGCTACCTGTATAAAAAGGGATACTAGTCAGCAGGAAAACCCCATGCTTACTGTCTCAGACCACCTCTTAATGTGCAGTGATAATGGATGCCCTGCTTTGTTCTTCACACAGAGCTGTAATTTCTTCTTCATTTCCTGAATGCTGACACATAAAAAGTCTCAAAACTGGTGTTTGGTGATCCCTCTTTGGCTCACAATTGGTTTCTAAAACTGTGAGCTGTTTAGACCTATTACAGTAACTTGTTTTCTGGAATTAGCATGCTCCAGTAATGACCATACAAGGTGTACACTGGCTTAGTGCTTGAAATGAAATGTGAAAACTGCTAATAACATAATTTTAAAATGGCATCAATTCTTTCCCCTTCTGAAGTTCATCTGGCATCAAAGACTCTGTGAAACCACAACCACTCAGCCAAACTTCAGTCTAAGATGCCAAACGTAAGAGGAATGACATTTTAGGGCTGAAAAGAGGATGTGCTGGAGAGGCATGCTGTGACACAGCCAGGCACCAGAGAAACCAGCCATGGAGGATGACACTGGAAAGGATGGCTGAAATGCAGCAAGCACATTCACCATAATAAAAGGTGGCTCTGATGAGGCCTGGGAGGTGGCATGGAGGACAGATCACTCACCACAGCCTGCTCTGCTGGCTCAGCAGGGATGGCCTCCTTTTCCACAACAGCAGCAGCAGCAACAGCAGCAGGAGTTTCCTCAACCTTAGGTTCCCCAGGTGGAGTTTCTTCAGCCTCAGTCTTTTGTTATTGATTTTTAAGTAGATAATGAAAAAAAATGTTGAGGAGTATAAGATGTTGGGGACGAAGAGGGAGAAAGGGAACAGTGCCTGGTACAGTGTTGCTTCAGGCTCAGTCTTGCCAGCTTTGTCCCCAGTAAAAGACAGCATGTGAAAAGTATGTTCATCATCAATGTTCTCTATGTAAAATGAGCCACTCCTACATGCCTCCGTCACAAGGAAAGGAAGCACAGCTTCCTGAGTTACAGTGAGAGGTAATGGAAGTGGGGGGAAAGCACTCAGTTTGCTAAAAAATGCTCCAGAAATGGCTGGCAATGCCAGAAATTGAAACTGGCACCCATGTGTGTACCAACCCTAGTCTTCTAACAGAAGTTTTAAAAATTACCTCCTCCTCCCTGGTTCTGTCTGTTCTCAGACAATATAGTGCCTCTTCTATTGAGGGGTAAGAAGTAACGAACAGAGAGTGAGACTCAAACAGTTACTATGTGAACCAACAGTGAGTGACTGAATACTAGCAATGAATTCTAGTAATCATCCCTGGTTTCTTATTAAAATGCATTCTCTCTTGAGCTCTTAATCACCTACAAGGCACCCATTTATCAACCTACTATCGGGATTCCTGGCCTTTTCAATTTTGGCCTCAGAATTTCCAACAAGAGGATCTATGAAATATCACCAGCCCTGCAACATGTTCAGTCTTGCAGCAAAATAGCTCACAGCAGAAGTGCAATCTCCAATGGAGACATTACTCTGCAAATAAATGCACATAGCAAGGGGAGAGCTCCAAGCTGTGCTCAGCATGTTCCAGTTATAAAGATGGCTGACTCAACCAGATAGAAAAACCCCAATAGATTAATTTGCCACAAACAAATTGCCCAGCATAATATGAAGCTCAAAAGTAATTGATTTGCAGTTGATATCAGGTTGCTGGATAGAATGTGATGTCTCCTGTGATGAAGAGACAGCTTCTATGAAATTCTTTAAGATGCTGACACTGTCTCCTCCTGATATTTTTCAGGAAAAAAAAACCCATAGCCTCTCAATTCCTTGCTCATATATTCCTTAAGCAGGCTGATGTTTAATGAGGTACAGAGAAGTTTGCCTATCCAAGACCTTCAGAATTTGGCACAGCACTAAGGAGCATTCACTCATTGTCTATTATACCATACAGTGCAAAAATTTATCTGTGCAGTGTGTTAACAGCAGCCCTAGAGAATTTCTTAAGAAGAAATAGGACTGAAACGAGAAACCCAAGTAGATTTATCCCAGGTAAGATGACTAATGAATTTCCTGAGGTTTAATACTGGAAGATTCTTTCACGCTTAAAATCACAAGTAACATAGAGCAGATTGCATTGATGTGCTTCAAGTCAGTCATTGAAAAGCATACTTCAGATGAGTTACCACATTGCAACTACAAGTAAAAATACTCTCACAATATTCAGTAGCCATCATGAGCACAAACACCATATTAAATAACATTAAATAGCACCCTGCTACTTTTAAGGAACTATAACACTCACCTTGAAATGCTGTTATTCTCATCCTTGCTCCAGTCTAAGGAAAGACTGTCAGAGGAGCTAAGAAACTGCCCAGGTATGATCACCTCCAAGAAAACTGTGCCCTCCTTAGAAGCAGACTGTGCCTACTACTAATATGGTGGTAGGTAGATAAAATTATAGCAATTTTGGAGATATGTAACAGCCACCATGTACTATCATGTCCTTGCTGTACACTAGACCATAGAACTCATTCTACTAATTTCTTAAATGCAATACATAAACAAACTGTTGGGCTATACCTTTATAAAATAAATCTTACAATATTGGTTTTTCTCTTTTGCTCTGTGCTACCCTTGTGAAACATTTTTTCAGTGAGTATGGATTTACAACTACAATATCACCCACCAGCTCTTCCATAAGGAAGAATTGCATAAGGTGTGATTTAAAGGATGGGAAACAAAAAAAAAAGTGAAAATATCTTTGCACAAAGGAAAAACCTTCCCTTTTTTGACAAGATATTTTAAAAGGAACCAAAAGCCATCACTTACCGAAGGCTCTGCCACATTCTCATTTGATTGCACTGTAAATGCAGAGACATCCTAGATACAGAAATGAAAAACAACAATTTAAAAATATTTGAGAGAGGATATTTGCAGGTGTCCATTGAAGACTAGATTTTTCAACGGTTTATTTAGGGAAAGTCACTAAGTACATTCACAGAGAATAAGATGGCAAATACAACTTAACTAAAAATTATATTTATTTAGATTATTTGAGTACTATTAATATTAAAACCATTATTTTTTCAATTTTACATTCAATGTTCCTAAATCAAGATTTTTCACATCACTAAAGGTAGTGAATACACGTGATTCATACCCTTTATTAAATACATGTGATTCACAAGGTGCAGTGCACTTCTAAGTTGTGGAACTCTGAATCCTTTTTGCAGATTACACACAGATGTGCCTGGAGAGTATGCCAGCTCTAAGCTACTTTTTTCTTGATCATGGGCTTTTATTTAAGTAATAAGTACTGTAACTACAAATCCAAAATTTTACCTGCATTAAGAAAGCAGAAAAATTGAGGTGTATTCCAACATCTCACTCATTCAGAACCAATTAATTTCCAATATACTGCTGGGCCAAATTATTTTTCTTCCACAGAGGAGAAAGAAAATACTTATTTTCTCCAGATAAACATTTTGCCTTAATTATTAGAGCCTTGTGCTTTGCCCCTTCCATCTGGATCCTTTACTAAAATAATTGTCCTGGAGAAGAATGGGTAATCACTGGAAGACTCATTTCCGTCCTTGTAGAAGCTGGGCCTTTTTGGGTACTTTTAATATTTGCTGTATGGGGTGTGCTGTGGTTGACCCAGTCTCTAAGAGAATGCTGGAAAATAATGAGGCCCCATATTATCCACCTGGAATTTGGGATCTTGATACAGCCCTGGAATCTGAAAGCATAAACATGGTGTCTTTATTGCTGTATCTCTGTGATGCATGCCACAGACTCACCATCAGCACCACAGCAGATAAATAATTTAGGTTAAACTTTGAGAGTAAAATATATCTTAACTGAAAATGAAGATGAAAAAAATAAAACTCCTTATATATTTACATGCAGAGTTACTGAAAATAGGTGGAACTGAAAACGTGCTTTATAGGATTTTGGGATTGTGAGAAAAGTAATCCACAAAAGAGCACAATAAAAAGCGAGACCATCCATTTTAGGAGGCAATAGCTGTCCCATTAAGGTAGTCAGATTTTTTGGTATTTTACTCAAGTCAGCCAAGAGTCCTAAGTGTATTAGAATCTTTTGAACAACATCTAAGGATTTCTGACAACAGACAAGGTCAGGATTTGAGACAGTATGATGTTGCTATACAGCTTGTCTGTAGAACAGGTTTTCTTAATTTGTACAGACAGTTCTAATGCCTTCCTAATAGCACAAATAAAATTATCTTAAAACCTCTTTATTTCTTACCTGTGCAAATCCATTAAATGCTGTGGTGGATGCCTAAGCAGAAGTGAAGATCAGAACAAATTATCATTTGTTTACTAAGTTTGAACATGAGTCAAAACATTTTTATTTGCAAAATAAAAATGTAGGCCAGACATAAAAAAAAAAGGAAAAAAGAGTAAAAAAGGGAGAAAAAATAATAAAATGAAGAGTAAGGCAGCAAGAAATTTTACAACAGTGCTATTTGATAACAGACATTACAGGCTTAAAGAAAATGGCAAAAAGAAAAAGCAGAGTACCTTAAAAGTTTTTAAAAAACAGTAACTAAAATAAGACCAGGTGCACTTAAAGATCTACAGATAAAACACAAAAGCTGCCAGACACAATGTGTTCTCACAGTTCAATGTTTCATTCACCATTTTGAAATGCATTTTTGTCAGCCTGCTTGAAGGGCTGAACTGCATCACCATGAAGAGTTGCATGGCAATTTTTCAAAAAAAGAATAGCATGGACTTAGGAAGGGCAGTAGGAAACACACAAATGGAATGTTTTTAAACAACAAGGTTATGCATGGCCTAAGGAACTCTGTCTAGACTAGGCTACACACTGGGGTAGGTACCTCTTCTTTATCAGCCTCAATTTCCTGGTACAACAATCCATATCTCCGGTTAGCAATTTCATCTTCAGATAAATCTGAGTTGTTGGTTTCATTGTCTTTAGGACTAGTTGAACTCTCGGTGCTAGCATTTCTGGAATTTCCCGTTTGAAACAGAGACAAGGGTCTAGCTATCTCCTTGCTCAGGCCAGGATTGCTAATGCCTGCCTGCTCCCCAGGCAAACCTTGTTTTACAGGTGTTTCCTGAATTATTTGGCTTGTGCTTCCACCTAATTCCCCCCAGCTGCTATCAGTAGTTCCTAGGTCTTCTGTAGACCACTTACTACTAATGCCTAACCAAACGTTTTCCATATTACTGTCCTCTGAGTTTTGCTGCATGGGGAAAAAGGGCCAACTATCCAGCCCATTGGCTTGGTTATCTGACAGACTAGAAAAACCCCAGGAATCATTAGTTACTGTTGGATCCCAGTTTGCCAGCCAAGGTTCTGTTTCCAAGGCTTCAGGAACACCACTGCTAATCACTTCAGTGACTGCTGTTGCTGTCCCGCCTGACACTTGGTCATTTCCATTATCCAGGCAAGGACTATCACAGCTTGTGCTAGCAGCATCAGCTGTCTTGGGCTGCAATGCACCCTGTTTTTCAGCAGCAACTTGACCTTTAGTTCCAGTACTACCATTTGGGAGGTGGCTGATGCTATTATCTTCAGTTCCTTTACCAGACTCTTCTGCACTGAATAATTCAGCATCACACAGATCACTTCCAGTATCTGAAGGGTACTTTCCTGTGTGGTCTGTTATCTCTAGGTCAACATGTGTCCTCATGTTTATACGTTCCATGGATGTACTCTGTCCAGTACCACTGTCAGTTTGGTCTAAGGCCTCCACAAATGTATTTTCATGGTCCTCATCCCAGATACCAAGGACTCTCTCGGGTTCAGTGCTTTCTATAGTCTTACAGTTGTACACCTCTATTTTGTCCCCACATTCCAGCCCTATGCTCAACGACTGTATTTCTCTATCGGTCTCCTCAATGAGATTGACCTGTTTTAGTTCTTCTTCTGTAGAGTTTTCTAGGTTAGCACCACTAGCTCTCCTAGCATCCCCATAATTATCTTCAAACTCATGTAAATTTTCTACCTCTGTGCTGACTAAAATTTCAAGAACTGATTTTGCTAAACCCTTATGAAATTCTGCCTCACTGTTTCCTTTGGTTTCACAACCTTGTTCTTCCAATTCCTCTGTACCTTCTACCTCCTTGTAGTTAGCGCCAGTCTCTACCTTTTCATTTGGCTTGACACCTGCCCACTCGTCTTCCTCAAGCTCTTCCTTTGCCTTTTGCACATCACATGGGAGTGGTTCATCCAACAAGCTATCAGTTCCCAGGATGGGTGTGTCAAAACTGGTTATGTTCTCTAAAGGCTGATTGGTCACCACATCTTCCCACATGACATTTTTGGCATCCAACTGGTCCTCCAGTGAAGTCCTCTGGTTTTCGCTTACAGAAGCTGACCCTGGTGCAGCATCCTCCTGCTCACCTACGGCAGGCCAAACACTATCAGGCAGAGTACCCGTGGATTCGCTTGAGGTTTGCTCTGCCCTGGGGAAAAGCAAAGAACTGCCTGCAGTAACTTCCTGGCTGATACTGGGTGTGCTAACATCTAGGCCCCAGTTGAGTGAACCTAGATCAGTTTGAGATCTGTTAGTATCTTCTGATGACCCACTGTTTGGGGCTTCCTCCATGACCAGGTTACACAGGGAAAGACTTTTTGAAGAATCAGGCTTTAAGCAGACAGAAAAGCAAAGAAAAAACACAAGATGAAAAAGATAAAGGCGGACTTGATGAGAAAACACAAAATTTATATTTTACATGAGCAATTTTAATCTAAAGAATGAAGTGACTAAATTAAGCAATTTAAGGAAAAGCTATGTGATTTGCAACATCTAAAGGCAATAAACTGTAATGCAAAAGAGCAGCACTGACACACAAAACCAGAAAACTATGTATTACACCACAGTGATTAAACAAGTCTCTAGAGTGGCTGCAATTTTGGGGGGAAGTTTGCTTACCGGCTGCACCAATTCGCTGCTTGTCTGTATAGAATGAAGTCATGCACATAAAACACATAAAAAGAAAAGAAGAACATGATGTACTTTGATACAGCAGCAGTTCATTAATCATCAGTTCTCTAACCGGCTGCAGTTACCAAATCAGGGTGGGGAAGGAGCAGTGGGTTCTTTCCTGCCACTCCACCCAAGACTTATTCCAGGCCTGTGAATTTTAAACCTCTAAATTATATTATAAAAGAAGTTCTTTATGTGTGTTGAATATTGATCACATCTTGTTTTCCCCTGTGAGTCACTGAAATTTTTATTTCAAATGTTTAGCTCTGCAGTACACTGGCATTTTTAAAAAATAGAGCAAAGATGAAAATAATGATAATACAGAATACATACATAACATTAAAAAGCTATAAATAAACTGTGCAAAAAGAAGCCATTGATAAAGCTACCTAATCTAGTTTAGAGCAATACATTCTCAACATTTCTGGGTTATTTTACATGGTATTTGCAGCCTTGAAATTTTGGTTAGCCTAAATACATAACTGTTTTTATCTTATTTCCTCACTCGATATAAGGAGATAAGCATTTAGTACACCTCACATGGGGCATGTGTTCACAAAACTGTGCTGCAAATCTGAATATATGACAAACATTCACAGATTTCTGTGCTGGCTGAAGTCACAAAAGGTCAAACATGAACATACTAGGGTCCATGTCAAGTCAACAGCTAACTCCATTACATACAGTCAAAAGAAAGCTCAGAAAAATAGGTTGTTTAATTCCTGCAGATCATTTTATCTGATTTGGCACCAGAGGAAGAAGGAAGGATTCATGCAGTTTCCTACAGTAGCAGTTTCTTTTGTGAGTAACTCCAGTTCACTGTATTGCCCACAAAGACAAGCTAAGTTCTGTCTTTACTCCTGATTTTGAGAAAATGGTTGTCCACTGGGTTAATCGACACCGTCAGGTCTTTAGAACAAGTGACTTATATCCATTATTACCTTCTAATAGCTGTACTTCAGGTGTATTAAAAGCAACACACTTAGCTTTAGTCCTTGTGAATCTTTTAGCATGGATTTAGCATGGATTCATAGCATGAAATCATTTAGGTTTTGTAGGCTAAGCAACAGAGATTTTTTTTTGTTGTTGTTAGTTTTAAAAGATACTCAGTGGCTTTATATACTTGAAAGAGTTTTTCATGGTCCATGAATTCTTTATCTCAGCTTTTGGCTACAGAATTGTAAATCTCAGTTTAAGGTGTTACAAAATCAGAGGCACAAAAATACTATTATGTATGTCAGGCTTACCGTCCATAGATCCCATGGCAATGTCTGAAAAAAGTAGGGGAAAAAAGAGCTTGTAAGAAAAATATCATTCCTGTACTGTATGTCCAATATGCTACATAACAATGTCCATTAAATAAGATGAGAGAACTTATTTATATGCATGCTCATAGTACATCCATATTTTATATATTAGCACACGTGCACGTGTGTGACTGTGTATGTATCTGCATAATTCTTTTGGTTATAAAGGATGGGCAGTATGCAGTGCATTGTGGTATTTCCCTCTTCAAAGTAGCTGTTGCTATCCAGCAAACTCAAATTGCTGTGTGCATGACTAATGGACAGATTCTGAGCTGGTGACTGAATTACTTTCAATAGGTATATAAGCCTCTGCAAGCCTCTAGCTTTAAAGACCTGATGAAGTTGGGGTTTTCTAGCCAGTTAAAAATGACACATCTATCCACTGAGAATAAGTGGGCTTCCTCACAACACTGACACCAGAAAGGAAAATGGCATACTATGTGGGAAAGGAAATAAGAAAGTTGACCAATATGTTCTTTTTCTTGTCCAGTCTGTTAATAAATGTTAGTGATCTCTCAATAGAAGAGCTTGACAGACAAATGAAAGAAAAGCAGCAGACTTCATGCCAAATATTTATAGCCCACCACATGAGACAGAACTCTGCTGGTTCATATCAAAACAGAAGAAAACCAGGATGGTTTAGAAAGATCCCTTCTAAACAGCCATAGAAACAGAAAAGCAATTGAGGAAGGACAGACCAGAGCTCACATACTGTGGCTGCATCACCCTGGCAGAGCAGTGGAGGGAGGTAATTAATTAAATTAACAATAGACAAGTCATACCAGGCCTTCCAAGGCATAATGCACAGATGATGACTCTGGTCTTCACATTGCTACTTAAGCTGTTTGCTGAATGGAAAATATCCATGACTGAGGCAAAAGCTAAACATATATGGAAATACCACTCAAGGCTCTCTTCTTAATCCACCTGCAAGCACAGGGCTCTGCACACAGGTTTCATTCTCTCTATACTGCCATAGTAATGACCCTGTCAACTCCAGTGACAGCAAGACTCAGACTGCATGGCTGTCTTCCCTTCTAAAATCAGTGTTCTGACTCATCCACATGCTCTCATAGATGTGGACCATCCTTCCTCATATGCCTCTGTTCTGCAGAATGGTGAAAGGAGTGAGTAAAGGTGCTCAGTGAATGCTTCCTGTGCCCCTACATGAAAAGTTACGATGTACTTTTCTACACAGAACTACATTCTGGATTTCATGGTATAGTTGAATGTAAAATAACTGTTTTTCAGTAAAGTAATAAATTTTTCTACAATCTGTATAATATAATGTCAGAACAAATGTATTCTGTCATAAAAGTTAAGTATCTTTTGTTTAATGATCCCACTGTTCTAATAAGCATTATTACAAAACAAGCTGAAAGGGTAGTTAGCAAAGTCACACTTATTGTTTTCTGTCACTGCAGAATCCTATGGAATTACATTTGCCTTCTCCTTCCTTTTCTATGTTTAGAGGGAGAAACAACAAGTAAAATGCATAAAGCTTCTGCTAGAACAGAACACTTCTTAAATTCTTATTAAACAAATCTTAATGAGAAAATTCAGCTAATGTTCAGAGTGCTGACGGTGCATCATTTTTCTGACAGCACATGTCTTGTCAGAGATCACTACAGATCTCGTTACTTAACTAGGACTTCACACCAAATAAATGAATTAACTGAAGAAATGATAAGCAGAGAATCAGGACATTCTCAGCCTTAAAGCTTCTTGTCTTCTCACTCCTTTCTCAGTGCTGCATTTCTGAACAGCTGATTGGTCTTCTCATGTCTCACAGAACAAATCAGATTAACGATGAGTCTTGCTGAGTACTAACACTGCTTCTTTGTGTACAGGACAGGGATACAGACATGCTGGCCAAGAGATATTCCCTACTTAGCTACCTGCCCTCTCAGTAGTGAGGGTGAATTCCAGATTTTAGAATAGCATGTCCTGTAGGATAAGCCAATGAATATCAGCAACTTGATATATTAGCTTTTTTTAAAAAATTAATTTTTTTTTCTTTTTTTTTATATTGCTGCAAAAAACTACCATTGCAAATATTGAATGTAGACTTTCAGTAACACAACGTTCTATAAGAAAACACCCTATTCCATACTCCAATTTTCCTTGAGGTAAGGTCTAAAATAGATTAATAGTAAAACCACTCAGATCATATCACTGCTTGGTAAAAAAACTCCATCACAATAAACCAGCTGCATGCTGACTCCAAGAGACCTACATCCCCTAAGGCATCTTCCCAAACATGAAGAATCAAAGTCAGGTCAGAAAAATTGTCAGAAAAACAAGCACTGGAGAATAATAATGTTTACACTGAGAGTTATTCTAAAGATGGAAAAACAGCATGCTAAAGTCAAGCCAAGGTACCAGCAACAATTCTCATCTCATTTTACCACCTAACAATTTCCTCTTCTTCCAGTACATCATCAAGTACAGGGTTATTGAGGGGCAAATATAAAAGGCTGATTTGTGCTTCTCAGGAAGATAAAGTTTTTCAGACACTTCTTATTAATACATAAGGCAAACCTTTTCTACCAAACACAGTACATAGCATTCATATGCTTTTCCTATGTCAAGGTAAAGAGATACCTGAGACATGGGTGAATGACTAACTCCTGTTGATACAGCTTCTGGCTTGAAAGGGTCGAAGTCCAAATCCAGTAATGACTCCTCTTTCTTAGCTTCAGGTACTTCATTCTGTTAGAAGAGGAAATATGACTCTTGAAAAACTTTTAAAAGCTGTCCTGGGCAGTAAAATATTAAAATTATTTAAAAAAAAACAAACAAATACCCCAGAGATTTACTAGTTTTGGTGCCCACCAGAAGCAGAGGAAGCTCTGAATATTTTCCTGAGCTTTAGAATAAGTTTTACTTTGATGACATTCACTCTTACAATGTTTTTGGTTTCTCTGTAGTACAGCTTTGCTTTTTCAGGCTAAACAGTCACAGCCCTTCCAAAAAAGTGTGGAGTGTAAGCCACTTGACAAGAAAGGCCCTTTTAAAGTGCTTGGAGACAGACATTGAAGTTAAAAACTACATAAACAGCACGCAATGTCCCTACATTCTAGTAAGTTAATGTCTCCTCAAACACAAACATTAGTAAAAAGCTAATACAGAAGGATCTATATGCATTTGAATTAAGTTTTAATTCTGAACATGTATACCAATTTACAATTAATGTTGTCTTGAGCTCTAAACTTTAGGAAACATCTGATAGTAAGGCACTGGAATAGGCTGCCCAGAGAAGCCACTCATGTTCTATACCTAAAAGTGTTTACAGCCAGGTTGGATGGGGCTTTGAGCCACCTGATCTAGTAAGAGCTGTTCCTGTCCATGGCAGTGGAACTAGATCTTTAAGGTCTTTTTCAACCAAAATCATTTTATGGTTCTACTATATGCTCTTATTAAACTGGGTTTCATGGCAGAGCCTTTTTTCTTTGCAATTAATAAATTAGCCAAGGTCTCTGAGTTCACTATAAAAATATATACACATATATATGTTCAATGGGCTACAGATCTTTTCTGCTGTAAAATAACCTGAAACAACAATCAGTGTGCTTCAACATAAAATTACTAATTAGTGTGAAACTGCAGCTGAGATTTAATTATCATTAATTGTAAATATTCTAGGCAAGCATCTTGGTCTTGCTAACAAGGGTAGTACTGCCTACTGCTAATTGTTCAGTTAAATAGTGCGAGAAGCTTGTACGACAGGACAAGTCTACTACAACATGGCAGGTATAAACTCAGCAAAACTAGGAGATAATAATGATGATGGTGATAACGATAGTAAAATAAATGAGCAAACTTTCTTTTATTAAATTTAAGAGTATATTACATATATTATATTATTACATTTAAGAGTATAAACCTTCCAAGTTAGTGTTACTGTTAGTAAATAGATGTTCAAAGTTAGGTGATTAATGGCTTCCATTATACCACAAAACACCTTAACTCTCTGTGTCACCTGCAAACATGGTCAAAAGAGCTCCTCAGCTCACATGTTAGGAATGACAGTGACCTAGAACTTTTCAGTCTGTAAGAGGTGTGCTAGGGTCTACACCAGTGTGAGAGGCACAGGGGTTTGGCTGCTCCCTGATTCTTCCAAAGCAGAAAGGCAATTGGTAGCAAAGCTGACAGGGGCCAATGTAAAATAAAAAAGTAGTGCTGCTCTGTGTGGCACAGAGTCCAGCTGGGGTCCTCCATTCAGTTAGTGAATGTGAAAAACGTACATATGCCGAAAGATCGAATAAATTTGTGGCAAAGTAGTCTGTTGAGGCTTACTAAATAGGTTGAAATCATGTTGAGGAAGCCCTAGAGCAGCAAGTTACTGGAGACTGAGAGACTGTAGTAGAAGGGGCTGTCAGGAGTACCAACTTTGCTTGCCCTTATTTATCTTCTTTTTTTGGCCTTCTGCATCAATGGTGATGACGGTAACTGGGCTGACACACTGAAGCCAGTGTTATAGTCTCACACTTTAAAAAGTCAATCTCTCACAGAAAGATTATAAGGATTCTGGAAACGTGACTTACACTAATTTAAAGCCTTGTTTCCGTGTCATCTCTTAATGGAAAAGCAAACTAGTTCCATTTCTGTTTCCCTGGATGGCCTGATGTATGCATGGTAGTTGGATACAGTATTTAATGAAAGGGGCCAAATCTAGCATCAATTCTTACCAGTAATTTCAAGGCTGATGTTCCTTGAGTAATTAATTCCTATGAAGTCAGGGTACAGTGATGCTAACATCTGCCATTTCCCTTCAGAAAGAGTGCCTACCAGCAGCTGCAATCTGGGAGTAACCTTTAATTCTTTAATTGCATGGAGATTTAACTATAAATAAGTCTTTTCCAAATAGATTCCTATACACAGCAACACCTGTTTCTCCCTACTACAATAAAACAGAGCATCACACATTCCAATTGTATAAAAACCACTTTTCATTGCTGTGCCTTTGTTCTCCTGTGTGGTCAAATGAACAAAACCAATGATTCAAATGAAAACAGGAATTCCTAAATATAAGCTTCAGATCTACATATTTCTCTCCAATCTATCAGATGTACGCTCAGATTTCAGAATTGCAATTAACATGAAAGAAAGGGTCCATTATCAAAAAAAACCCTGGCAACCACTATAAGAATGTAAAAGGTGAATAGCTGAATACAAATTTTATGGACTTATTTTGCACAATTCTGGCTTTTCTTTTTATTATATGCAATCTTAAAAATATATCATAATAATAAGAAAAATGAATTTTGATTCCTTCTCTGATGTGCAGCTAATGTTTCTATGAGCAAAGCCAAGTGAATGAATCATCTATCTGAAGCAGTCTTTTATACCTGTAAAACCAGACAAGTTCCATTTTAAACAAATCACTCAACAGAAAGAAGAAATACTTTTAATGATTTTGATGAAAGAAACAGAAGTAATGAAGGATCTCTGTAAAGTTCCACTTGAGATGCTCAGCATTAAGAAAAAGCATCTTAGATCAACTCTCAGCTAGTAATGCAACCTGGATGTATTTAAATCTCAAATATGACTGTATCACAGTATCTTCTGTCGGACCTCTCAGTAAATCACTCTTTTTTTTCAAGCAGTCTTAGCAGTCTTAGCCCTTTTGAGTGATTAGCTGTGACCTATTCAAAGGCAAAACACCATATGTGTAACTCTTTCACGACAACAGGAAGTAGTAATTGTGCCTCTGCCTTCTACCTGTGCCCTCCGTCCCTCCCCATGAAGATCAGCTCCAGGGGCACTATCTTGGAGAACTGAGGGTGATTACATGGCTGGACCTCTACTCAATTCACTGAAGCTTACCTGTGATGGGGTTGTCACATTGATTTCTGGGACAAAGTTGTCGTCAAATAAGTTAATGATGTTCTCCTGTTGCAACTCCTTCGTGGGTGTGAGTTTAGGCAGTGGTGGGACTGGTGGACCTTTCCTCAGCTAGGCAGACAGCAAAAATGTTACCGACTAGTTCAGGGATAAAAGAAAATCTTTAAGCTAGGCCTAAACAAATTGTCTTAGGTTTTTACTTTGGCTGTTTCACCCTAAATAAGCCATGGGAATAAGCCACGTATTGAAAGGAACTGTTTAGCTGTTCACCACCAAATGCTTTGAAATAAACCTCATGGGAAGAGCAGAACAACCCTATGTTTCAAAGTCATTAAAACTCAAGGTTTCAGATTTGATACAAAAGCAACTCTTGGCTGTTTTTTTTCTTCTGTGACAGGCATACAGTGCAAGACACTAGCTCTTCTAGACAGCCCATAGTTGGAAGTGTTACACTGCACAGAAAAAATGTCTCTGTAGCTTTTTGGCTTCTTAAGTTCATTTGTGTTTAGCTTTGGGATTTTGTCCCTGCCCATCTGTTGCTAGCCTTAGAGGGTACTTACTGCTAAGGGCTTATCATTTCTGGGAACTATAGCACTTCCAAGGTGCTCCATTTACTATATTCCTGCTCTCCAGAGATTCACAGAACGATGACAAATTAATTGGTTGGAATAATACCAAGTAGTATTGGATAATTTTTAAATCCATTGAAAAATCAAGAAAATAAATACACACAAAAATCTTCAGGTGATATAGTGATGTAACACCACTGGCACCAATGAGGCTAAATCCTACCAGGTGAATACTCTGGAAGTGAGTTGTCACATTTTGGGAGACCAGAGAAAATAAGCATGCTCACTAGATACAAAATTAATTTTCTTCTGATATGCAGATAGCATAGAAACAGCAATCAGCACAGAAGCTATCCCAATTCCAAAAACATCCGTAACATCAACACAAGTCTTTGATATGCACGTGAACTACCATATACAACTCATGCTACTGATGAATCAACCGATAAAGGAAACCAATTCTTATTTTACCAATACCAGTGAGAACGGAAATTACTCCATTGGTTACAACAATGGAGTGAAACTTCCCCATCAGTGTTTAAAACAACAAATAAGACTTTAATTATCAGTAATTAGCAGAGCAGTATTTCATCTAGCTTTATTTTTCGTTGTTTTAGAGACTGGCCAGACCAGTGATACTCACTGGCTAATTTTTCCCAGGGCAAGCATAAATTTGAAGATGAATGAAGAGCAGAATTATATAATGTACAAAAATCCACAAGGAGGTTTTAGAAGTAGGCTTTCCAAACTATCACTGCTGGTATATGGGACTTTAGAGACAATGAAACTTTCTAAAGAAGTGTCTTTGTCACTGCAAGTCCCAACAATTCACCGGTCACCTAAAATTTTCTTTATTCCCCTAAAAAACATTTTCTATTCTTGTTCTGACACAGGGGTGAACAACTGATGAACAGAACAGATTGCAACAGAACCAGTGGCCTCCCTCCCATTACTCAGTTACAGCCTAGGTGAAAAATCCACATACATCATCTGAGCTACCTTTCACTGCACAACAGGTCAGGTCCCTCTGCTAGGTATCTCCTTACCTGTGTGGGTGACTTAGGCCGGGCTGGTGCCGGAGACGCTGGTGCCAGCATATGATTGGGACTAGCAGTAGGGCTAGGTACGGGAGAGACCTCCTCTGGTGGTGACGGTGTTTTTGCAAAGCGGAGAGGACCTGAATCACTAGACAGAAACAAAGGAACAGCAAGGACATATATATCTTGCTGGCTTATTACCTTGGAAAATCTGATGCAGCAGCTGAACTGCAACCCTGATGTAAAGTCAGTGACCACAAAAGAGAGTACATACTGGAGATGAACTAAGCCATTATATAGTGACTAAAACTAAAATTGCAATTAAAGACAATTAAAATTCACTGCCAAAGGAAGTTTTAGTTTTGAATGATCTTGATTTTTGGAACATTTGTTTACCTGATCATTGTAACTTGAAGAAAACAGAGTACCTACATTTTTTCCGATTCTGTACTTGAAATATAATTTCACTTATAAATTTATAACTATTATAAAATGTGAAATGGATTTACTGTCTTCATTTCACACGCTTCTTGGAAACCCAGACTAAAGATAAAAAAATCCACACGAAGGCATAACAATGATTAATACAAGTAATTTTAAAAGCTCAGCAACTTCAGAATGTTTTCAATAAAACAAAACACAGACAAGATTATTAAAAAGATATCGCTATTTAGAAGGACAAATCACAACAATTATAAACAAGCAGCAGTCTAGTGACTTCAAGAGAGCTCTGCTGATACTAAAAAAAGATCTGATGAAGTCGTAGAAAGTATCTGCCCTTCTCATGAAAGTACCTGGTACATACACTGAGAAAATATTCAGCTACCTAGATATGCTGAAAGCTTGCAGTGAGGGAGGCTATGAACTACAGTACTCAACAACCACAGTACTTACTAAGAGCGACTCCTACACATCCTTAGGGAGAGCAGAAGCACTACCTGATTGAGACCACAGCATAAACATGATCCTAATGCTAACACAAGAAAAACTGTTCTTTGGAAGGACAAACTTAGCTCACACTCACCACCTCTTTCTGTGGAAATATTAAAAGAGAAAAAAATAAGCAGTCATTAAGAAATTTATGTCCCAGGTACAATATTTGCCTTCAAGATAAGAGTATTCAGTAACATACAAGTTTTTAAGATGTTTCTTTTTATGCAGTTCTTTGAAAGAAAGGTTAGATACTGTACTTGTCTAGTGTTAACTTCTCACGCATCTAAAAGGGAAAGCTGTTTTATCTCATGAAGACCCACTTTTAAGTCTTTTAGAGTATCATCAGTAATATGGAAAATCAAAATCTATCCAGATTTTCACACAAGGCTCTGCAAAAAATACAGCAAAAGACAGTAACAAAGTAACTGAAAAAATGGATTTTTTAGAAAGCTTTTTTGCTACATTAAATGACATCTAGTAATTTGCAGCAAAAATAATTTTGTTTTTTTCATTCAATGATGGAGTGAATAATTCAGTGGGAACATGCATGCTGGATATGGTCTAAAAGACACAAGTGGATAAAACACCTGTTGTTTACAAAAAGTGCTTGAAATCTTCCAAGAGTACATTATTTTACATCGCATAAAAGTATTTTACAAAACCTCTATGGAAACATCCAGTTTGCGAGTCCATCCTAAACAGGCCAAAGTTAACAGTTCCAAAGGCAATATGTAATTTACCAGCATGGATTATCACTGAAATAATCTAAACCACAAATTCTAGTGATGTGCTTATAAAGTAGTTCTGAATTTTGCACTACATCAGAAGTTTCAGTATTTCATTCTTTTTTCTTTATTCTTCCAAAGTGAGATTAAAAGAAATATAGGAGTATCCGCCATATTTCTGAGGCAGACGTTATGCTGTTTGGTCAGTCTTAATTACTGCTAATCTACCTCCATCCTGAGGGCAAATTAGCAGGAGCTACGTGAGAAACCAATTTAATTTTTATTGATGCCTCAACATGATTTAGGTTTTGTGTTATTAACCAATTTTCTGACACTGGGTGGAAAATTTCTACATGGGCTGAGCCCTAACACGTGGCGGGTGCAGAAGTTGGCCAGCACACACGAGGGGGTGGAGACCGTTGACATGACAGTCCCCAAGGAGGGAGCCTTCAGAGAACAGAGACTTCGTCTGACATGCAATCAGGGCACACAAAACTTCCACCACGGGGCTGCAGAAGACTCCCTCTGCAGGCGGGGAAACCCCGCTGCCCAGGAAAAATTCCCTGACTAGCCAGTGGTCATTCTCAAAGGACTGAAGTATGGGAGCTCCCCGAGCACATAAAACCATTTAACCGCGGCTCAACCGCTCCCCGCTGTCTCAGTTTCTTGGCCAAGGAGCTTGTCTAGAGGTGCGGCTCTGAGACACTAATTTTGAAGCTTTGAGAAAAGCTAAGGTTACAGTTAAGAATAGATGTTGCTGATTTAGCTGAAATGAATAGATAAGCTTTGCTGAAATCAGTTAAAAGTTAGAGGATGGTTAAAAGAAACCGGATTTAAGATAAGCTACCGCGGATTTAATAACTCATTGCTTGTCAAACAGAGAAACTAATCAATACAACACCAGACCTCCTGTTTCCAGAAACCCACTGAAATAGTCCTAGAAAACAGGAATCAGGGAGTTCTACCATCCATCAATCACATCTGCATTGAAAAGGTTGAAAGTTTAGAATGAGGAAGACTCGTTTTACTTCCTCCTTTTGGTGACCACTCCTCACAAAAGGACCACCGACCCATTTCAGGGAACAAACCAGGCATGCTTAATAGTCTTTTTGTCAGTTAGCTTAGGAAGCGGAGAAGAAGTGACAGAGGTATGAATATCCATTTGTATTTTGTGTATTCAACATTTTTGTAAAAAAAAACTTTGTAATTATCTGTGATCTTTGCAGTGTGCATTAGGGAGCTATCCCACGCGCTGCCCTGCGTAACAATAAACATACGCTTTCTAACTTTAACTGTTAGAGAGTCTTTTGTCCATCACAGTTGAATATTGATATTAGATCAATATTCATATTTTAACAAATCAGCTCGGTCGGCTCCCTCCTGCTTCTTCCCTGTCCCTCCCTGTCCGCACCGGCGGCTCTGCAGGAGGCCCTGCTTCGCCGCTTTCCCGCAGCCGCCTGCAGCTCCGCGCCGGGCCCCGCGCCGGGCCCCGGGGCCATCGAAGCGGCGCTCTCGCGAGAGCTGCGCAGCCTCCGCCGACAGGGGCCGCACGTGCCTCCTGCCGATGGCTGCGGGCGGTGCACGCCGGGGTTCTGGGGGCGGCGTTCTGACCGCGGCCTCCTTCCTCTCTCTCCGTCTTTCCCTTCTCTGCTTAACTTTCTATCCCTCTCCAGTAGGTACACATGTCCTTCTTTATCACTTAATAGTTCTCAGATAGAATATTTGCCCTTTTTTCTGCTTGATTTTGTCCAAGAAATCGATTAAAAAAAATCCCCTGCGGTTTCCCGTGGAGTGGGATGTGAAAAGCTGTAACATTGTTTGGCTTGCTTATGACTGAGATTAAATGGATAGCTGAGATTAAATGGAAATTCAGGCTTTATATATTAACTGTTAATATTATTGTGTCTTGGTAAGTCTCACTGTTTTACATTTCAATATTTTCTGCACATTAGTATTAGAAATAAAATTATGGCAGAAAGGCTACATTTGTTGAAAACAAAAAATCAGAAATACTGTACTGGCATCCACTGACCCTAAGAAAGTACCATCTGATTTTAAACTCCTTTTGGTTTTGTGCTTTAAAACAAGATTTTGCTTGAAAGTCTTTAAAAATACGGTATTTTTGACGTTCTCTATATTTAAGCTTTTCTGCTTTTATGATGCACCCTCAGATCTTTACTTTTCCCCGTAAGTAGAAGAGATAAAAGGTGACATACAAAAGTTGGGATTCTCACCTCATAATAGGAGCTAAAAACATATCTCAATATTTCAAGGCTTTAAACAAATAATGAGAGGAACATTGCTGTAAACTAAGCATCTAAGAATAAATCAGTTTAGGGTTCATGCAAATCTTAAGTTAGTGCATTTTGTTGGTGCAAATTGATGTGACAGTCTACAATGAACTTGGCTGAATTAAAACAGCCTTCATTCTTTTTTTGTTTTGAACGTACTTTCTAGGAAAATAGTCAGTGAAGAAGGAAGCTTTGCATCTTTACTTCCTGTTGAAAAGAACTTCATCCCAGATAAATTCATCTACCATCCTGAACAAATAATGCCTGTTACCATGTTGTGCAGCAATCACCACACGTTGTAGGTGATTACTACATATGCTGAAACCCACAAGGCCTACAGCAATGCAATTCATTAAAAAAGCAGTAAATTCACCTTGGTGCCCCTTGAATGGTGAAGGCCTTGTCTGCATGCTGATCCCCCAGCTTTGTCATCACTTCGTATAGTTTGTGACATAACTGTGAAAACAAAACAGTTGTCTGAGTTTATGTGAACACGATTAAAAACACGTCATAAATCTGGTCTGATAAATAACTTGATAACTTTATGTTACGGTATAAAACCTTCCAAAAATTCTCAGTGCCATGTATAGCAAAAGCCTAAACAGAAACCCATCAAAACCCACAGAATCAAGGATAATAGCAGTTCTTCAAAAACATGACCCATTTTTTAGAGAACAAGTTCATAAGTGTGACTGACTGCTATGTGAGCTCTGATGGAGGAGGTGATCTGAAGTTCAAAGCAACATGGGCAG
Source organism: Cisticola juncidis (assembly GCA_013400215.1). Classification (NCBI taxonomy): domain Eukaryota; kingdom Metazoa; phylum Chordata; class Aves; order Passeriformes; family Cisticolidae; genus Cisticola; species Cisticola juncidis. The sequence continues at coordinate 71,990 of VXBR01009379.1, read as the reverse complement.
CCAAAAAGATCCATGTTTTACCCTGAAAAATCTAATCCAAATTTTCATAGAGCTTCGGTAAAGTGAGTTTAAAAAAAAATTGGCCCCAACTTGAAGGTTGCTATAGATAATACGCTGCTATTTAGCCAGGTATATTCAAAAGATCCGGAATCAAACTGCTTGATTTGCCTAAGAGCCACAGATAAAATACTGCATTGCTGACAAAGCATATAGCAGACTTGAACGGAATGTTTGACATGTTTTTCTTGTACTGATTAAAACAAAGAGTTGCTTAGCAATTGGACACAGCAAAACTACTAAAGGCAACAGTAATTATCAAAACAGAAAGGGAATTTAGTATTTCAACTGATAATGCACTGCAATCCAAAATTGTAGGGGTTTTTTCCTTCCTTAAGGGTAAAACAAACACAGCAAGTAGAAATTAATATGATGAATATACCAGAGTATGGATCTCTGGCAAATTCTCATGTGTGCCTCTGCTAGATTTTTACTATAAGACATTTTTTACCTGTCATGCATATCATAATCCATTATACATGAGATGGTTTTACTCACTAAAGCTATTTCCTTGTGAAACTTGGCTTCAAGGCTGGATACATTTTTGAAGGTGTTCACATAGAAGCCAATTCGTCTATAAAGGATGGCACAAAGAAAGGAAAAAAAGAATAAAAGATATGTGCAGGAGGGCCACAAACATTAATTAATTGTTTTCTGGACCACAAGCAACATTCTTGACTATTACTCTCAGCAAAGCAAATGACGAAATGTCAAAATTTCAGACTAGTTTGTTCATGATTATTTCCATTATTTTTATAATATGGAAATACGTATCCAAGATACGTATTTCACACTGTCCAACCAACCAAGTTCAGACTACTTCATGTCAGATGTCTTCAGCCTTTTTGAAACAGTGGAAAAGGACAGTCACAAGCGCAGCACAAGCACGAGGAAGGTAAGATGCTCTGGGCATCCATCTCCCACCAGACAGCACACAACCATTTCTTGAAAGGAGAAAGGTACCATTCCAGCACTGTGAGCCCCTGTGCCCAGACCTTATCACAGCATCAAGGTGATGCCCTTGCATCTGGGGTCAGCTTTAATGTATGCTCAGTACAGCCCAGGTGTGGGTGTCCCAAGCTCTGCTCTGAAACAGGTGCACATATATATAAGAGAAAAGAATTTAATATAGACTAGACGTTTCTGTGCATGTAGTCAAGAATCTGCTTATTTGGGGTGAATGATTACATACTTCTGCATTTCAAAAGTAGAAGCTGTTTTCTTAGGTTTTGTTTTTTTCCTATTTAAAAGTTCCATTTCTCCCATCTTTTATTAACAAAAATTATCTTTGGAGTAAGACTAAGTCTGCAAAATGTCAACTCAATAGATAATTTTCTTCCTGAAAATTTTAATAAAATAAAGGACTCTGAAAACAATTTCTTTCTAAATTATGCATATTGCTCAAATTAATTTCAACCTTTTCCTGAGCCTAGCTACTGCTTTTTAATACAAAATTTACTGAAGTAAAAGGGCCCTTACTCAAAGTCATTCATGTGCAGTTTTACTTTTAGTAGGCCCATTAAAAATCATTTAACATCACAACATAATCAGTGCAAAACTATAAAATGTGTCTTCTGGTGTAGTTAAAATAAAAAATGACCTATAATTAGACCCAAGTCACCACAGACTACCCTGTGTTCTAGCATAATTATTTACTTACAAAATGGAAACCTTTTTGCACCTCAGAATGAAGATATGATAACGAATCTTAAGTGCCAACATACATTGAAAGAAGTAAGTATAAATACACTTAGAGTATATATATTTTTTTAGCATACATTTGTGCAATACACTGTGCAATACTTGCATACATTTTTCCTTTTGTTATTTCAAAAAAATAATGGATGGTATCTTCAAGAACCCAACAATCCATTTTCTATCAGCTCATTAAAATCCCCATTCCCTTTCCTTACTCCCCATTTAAGGCCTTGCATACAGTATCTCTCTTACCGTGACCACAGAGATGGCAACTCTTCTTGCAAGTCAGTGTTAAACTCTTCAAACACTTTCTGTGCTTTTTGAAATTCTTCTTCTGCCTAAACAAAAATGAAATAGGTGACTTCTAAAATCACTATGACATAACAAAACCAAAATTATTTTTGGGTGGTTTTGTTGGTGGGTCTTTTATGATTTTTACTAACAAAGGATGTTACTCAGTCCCACACCATGGAGGCCAATACAGGGTATGCTCTCCCCTCAGTCTCATCAGGAGAGCAACTTAGATCTCAAACAGGACTCCTTTGTGAAAGACACTGATCAAACCTACCACATGAACCAAAGCACTCAGCAAACATTTATGCTTAGAGATATTATTTCTAACAGAGCAAAAGGAAGAGAAATTTTCTGCTTGGTCTCTGCACAGAAAACAATGCCACCCAATCTCCCCAAGTGTTCTGCCAGCATGTTTCTGATTGTGTTACCTTGGTTATTCTGCCCTCATCTTTTCTTTTTGAGCTCTGTAGGGCTTCTAGATGATGCCTTGCACTGTCGTAGTCCACTAGCTTTCTGCTTCGTTTTGCAATGCGAGTCTGCACAGGGGGTAGAAATGAAAGTAAATATGAGGAGCAGTTTTAAAATAGCCATTTCACTTATGTTGTCAATTTAGTTTTTGACATATTTTTATTATCCCTTCTCTGTTGTTCATATCTGAATTACTACATCACGTAGGAGGCACATGGTAAAAAAGACAGACGAATCACATTATTTTAAATAAACAATCAATTGACCTATAGTTTGGAAAGAGTTTTCATGGGTATAGGGATTACAGGCCTTAGAGTTGATGTATCAGTGTTACAAAATACTTTCTTATGTTACATTCTCTAGAATCAGTGAACCTATTAAACTCATGGTCACACTATCTTTTTCCCTTACATATAGTGTGAAAATTCAGCGATTAATGCATTTTTCTAGAGTTGGAAAAATGAAAAAATATACTTCTCTGTATAGTTGTTCTGACACATACCTAAAATACTGGAGTTCAAGATACAGATATATATTTACTTTGATATAGACTTTACAAAGCTATATATTATATGTAAAATCCACACACTGAGAGGGCATAAGCCCAGTTTGATTTAAAAGCGAGTTTAGGACTGTACATCACTAATACTGGTATTTTTAGATTATTTTTTTCTTTAGTCCTTGATATAAATTACAAAGAGGATGACTGTGTGTTACCTCCTCAGTTCTAAACAACCACAAAAAACAATCCAATCATGCCCATACAATTATATTCAAATCTAAAAGTATCTACCTCTCACCTATAGTACTTCTTTATCCTCACATACTTCATTTAGGAGTCATCTCTCTAGACTGTACACCAGATGGGCATTTGGCAGAGGCTAGAATCTGTATAACATTCTCTTGTGATGTGTATTACAAAATCTTTTTTTTAACTAATTAAAAGACAGGAGCCATGGCTTAGATAAAAGAAAGTTACTCACGGGTTCATCTAGCCAATAACAGAAAGCCTGCTTTCCATGTAATTTGTCTGGCATTTCAACAGCATAAGAGCTTAAGAGCTTAATGTGTCCTCATTGGTTAAAATTATAACACACCAAAGAAACAGGAGCAGATAAAGCATAAAAATGTCCTCTACAAAGGCCTCTACAATTACTTCCAAGTACTGCTGCATGAAAAATATTTTTGTTCACTTGGAAAATCAGCCCTGCCTAACCTCAGGAATTCACTTACAGAACAACATCTGTACATTACAGGAGAGCATGACTTTCACCTCCTACACTTTTCCATTTTCTTTTGCTTGTAATCCCATTTTCAGTTTATTTTGCAACTCAACAGAACTTTACAACTTTTTTTTTTAATAGAAAATCATTACTCTACTTTGATATCAGGAAATTGTCCTAGATACGTATCCAGCGTTAACAATGACCCATCTACCAGTTTTTGATGGAAGTCTTCCCAAAGTTCATCACATTTCTGAAAAGGTAGAAAGGAGAAAAATGTACTTAGTTTAAAGCCACTCTAATTATAGGTGAAATACAAATGTAATTGGCAAAGATTATTCTTTCTGAAGTTTTGAGATGTTCTTTATGGAAATAAATCAGAGCATAAACATAAGGTGAATGAAAAGGAATACCTTGATGCTTCAAGTTCAATTCACAACAAACTAAGATTAAACTTAATAACTACTTTGTGTTTTCATTATTTCAAATAGTAAGTGCTGTGTGAAAATAAGGATGTCATGGATTCAAGGTGTTCCTCTAGGCTTCAGGTCCCTGAGGGTCAGTAACACAGAATCTGAACCTGGCCTAGCTCTTGTATCTAAGTATGTTCACTGGTGAAGAACGTTGCTTACACAGAAAGGAAGTACAACAAAAAATAGAAGAGAAAATAAAGGGAAGGTCTTTCCATCTAATACTTTTTGTGCCATTAAAATATATTTGATGAAATGGCTGATGCAGACAAGAACTCTACCTTGTGCTGTGGAGAACTGGAATGACACAGGAAACATGCCAACATCCATTGGCAAAATAAACAAAATCCACACCTCTGCCACCCTCCTCTGCCCTGAAGGTACAGTGCTTTTCCCCAGTTCTCTTTGGAGCTCTGGGGTAGTCACAAGGAGAAACTCCCTGTACTTTTCTGATTTTTAAGAACATATTAATGCAGCTCATGTGACAAGGACTCAAGGGATGAGATTCCTTATTAGACACAAATCCTGTTACATAGACATAGTGCTTGAGGTCCTGGGTTCTCCACTGAACAAATCATTAGCACATGTTAAACATCCTGATTCCCCCCTTCTTTGCACATTTTAAAAATCACTAAACATCCTTCTCTTTGATGGGAGGGAGGCTACTGGGTGTAAACAGGGCTGTTATCCTCACTGACAACTCTGGGAAACTATTCCCAAGTGTTTGTTTTATCATAACTCACTATACAGCATATTATAAATGCTGTGTGATGCTAGCTTTCAGTTCATTCATTTCCTATTCTAACAGAGTCCCTAATGAATGATTAAAATCTATTAAACATGTTTAAAAGAAAGACTTCATTTATTAACACAGCATTTAATCACAGTGGTTTACAAAGCACCACAACATTAGATCATAGCAAGCAACTGCCAGTCCTGTGTGTTTGCCTTTGTATCACGCTGATATGTATTTTGAACAAATTAAAATAAGGGAGATTTTCTGAAAGCTAATGGACTCAAACAACATTGTGGAAGGATTCTTTAAGCCATCATCTTACCATACAGAATAAGGTCTTTTAAGTGGATCCCTTCCGGAGTGAGCATTTATATCCTAAACTGAACAGATAATTTTTTTTTACTTTAGGCTGAGATCACAGAATTACAGAACCACAGAATCAACAAGGTTGGAAAAGATCTTTGAGATCATCAAGTCTAACCTATGACCTAACCACCTTATCAACTATAACATGGCACTGAGTGCCACATCTAGTTTTTTCTTAACCACCTCCAGGGATGGTGACACCACCCCCTCCTGGGCAGCCCATTCCAATGCCCCATCACTCCTGTGAAAAAATTCTTCCTCCTGTCCAGCCTAAACCTTCCCTGCCACAGTTTAAGACTTTGTCTTCTTGAAATGTTAGTGGTTTCCTTGGACAAGAGACTGACCCCCACCTAGCTACAACTTCCTTTCAGGCAGTTGTAGAGAGTGATGAGGTCTCTCCCCTGACTCTCTCCAGGCTAAACAACCCCAGCTCCCTCACAGGGCTTGTGTTCCAGACCCTTCACCAGCCTTGTTGCCCTTCTCTGGACATGCTCCAGCATCTCAACATCCTTCTTAAATTAAGGGGCCCAGAACTGGACATAGCACTCAAGGTGTGGCCTCACCAGTGTTAAGAACAGAGAAAGAATCACTTCCCTGGTCCTGCTGGCCTCACTATTCCTGATCCAGGCCAGGACCCCTAGGTCCCTTTCTGCCTGGCCACCGTCCAGCCATTGTCCTCAGCCTGTAGTGCTGTAGGGGGTGGTTATGGCCAAAATGCAGGACCTGGCACTTGTCTTGTTAAATCTCATATTGTTCCATTTCAGCCCATCGATCCAGCCTGTCCAGGTCCCTCTGCAGAGCTCTCCTACTCTCCAGCAGATTGACACTTGCACCCAACTTGGTATCTTCTGCAGATTTCCTGATGGTAGACTCGATTTCTTCATCCAGATCATCAGTAAAGATCTTAAACAGGACTGGGTCCATACGCAGATCCCTGGGGGACACCACTGGTCACTGGCCACCAACTGGATGCAGCACCATTCACCATCACTCTCTGGGCTTGGCCATCCAGACAGTTCTTAACCTACCAAAGAGTGCACCTATCCAAGCCATGGGCTGCCAGCTTTTCCAGGATTATTGGTCCCACAGACTTGTGAAGATTGAAGATTGGCTCAGCAGGTCTCTGACTGTTTCCTCCTGGATAACAGGGGGGCTATTCTGCTCCCTGACACCACCTACCAGCCGAGGAGGCAAATTAGCTTGAAGAACACCTGTCTTATTGTTGACAATTGAGGCAAAGAAGGTGTTAGGTACCTCAGCCTTTTCCTCATCTTTGGTAACTATATTCCATATGTACAAGAAAGGAGGTTTTGCTTGGTCCTTCTTTTGATATTAATGTATTTATAAAACCACTTTTTAGTATCCTTTACAAAAGTGTCCAGGTTAAGTTCTAACTGAGCTTTTGCCACTCTAATAGATGCATAAATCTACTTTTGTGATAATGTACAGACAAAAATCAGGTGATTCTGTAATATTGCCCATGAGTCTCTTATTAAGAAAACACACCTGGAATTTATCTTTACATCAAATAGAGCTTAAGAGCTGAATTTTCGTCCTTTCACACTCAATACAAACTTCTGAGTATAAAATCTAATAGTCTACAGATAAAAGGCAAGGTGCTACAGCAAGATGCAACATGAGATTTTCCTGCTGTTTAACCTAAAACTATATAGAAAATGTAAACCAATCAAACAAAAAATATGTATCTTAAATTAGACAGTTTGGAAGTTGGGTGCTTTTACAATCAAAACCCTTTGCAGCAGGGAAGGGTGGGAGAAGGCAGCCATAGAGAAGAAAAGCAATCTGTTCACTGCTCTGCGTTCAGGTTTACTCTTAACTACATTATCAAGGAGGCCTTGCAAACTGAATGCCAGGTGGTTAAAAGCTTCATTGACAACTGTTTGCACTTTCTTGTCACCAGCAACACGTTTGGTGACAGATGTCCCCCAGAACTGAGGCTCTTAAGCAGGCAATTCAGAGCACCTGAAGTTAAATTCCTGTCATGTTGTCTAGAAAAACCCGTTCTTCTCTAATCACTGGAGGAAGGTGAAAAGTAAAAAGAAATAGTGTCCTGACCTCTAGTTTGCCTTTAAATTCCATATTCTTCTCAGAGAGAGGTGAGTGTCTCATAAGGTATCCTGTTTAGTACCACTGGCACAACAGTTGCTACACAGCACAAAAGGATAAGCTTTGATATTTTTTAACATTCTTTTAAACTGAGAATCCTGACTGTAAAATTGCATGTAAGATACCTTTGTACAAACTTGTCAGTCAGATGCTGTCAGGACCAATTCTGCTCACACTGACGTTATCTCAGTGGGAGCTTTTATCAGCTAGTTCATACAATAGACACTGCAAGTGCTGCATCTGGCCAGCAGGAGCTGCATTTCTCAAGATCCATAATTTATATGCTGAGAAAACAGGATTTAACATGACATTAAGGATTAAGGTCAATTTTGGATGCACACTTCTCCTCAACAGCTCAGATTAATCCATTTGCATCCAAAATACTTTTTCCCTCTTTCCATAAATCTTACCTCTCCAATCATTTTCACATCTTCACGTCCATACCAGTCTGGCTCATACACTTCATGGAGAGATTCTGTAAGCTTCTTTGAGGCATCTTGCATTCCTGCAGTTAGACAGAAGGAGGAACATAGAGGTGCAAATGACAAGAAATAGTTGCTAAATATCTCTATTTTCAGCCATGTGTACCCACTATGCTATTCCCTTGGCCAAATTTAGAAAAGAGATACCTGAACTTGGGGAGAGCTCTGTAATGGATGTGGTTTTATGAAGGCTCTTGTATGGTCACCCAGTAGGTTTAGAAGTTTGAGGAGCTCAGTGCTTATTTATGTTTGCAACAGGGGATTGAGGGAAGCCAAACTGATCAGTCACTTTTGGAGCTCTTGCTACCACAGGTGCAAAAAGAATAGGGAACTATTGATGGTTGTCACTCTGTAATACTCAGAGGAGCTGGCTTAAATGTAAAATAGATTCAATGATATTATGAGAAAGGGCCTAAATCTATCTTCAGTGAAATCAGTTTGACGCAAATAAATAAAAAAAACACACTCAGTGAAGGCACTGGGGTTTGCATTTTGATACAGCATAAATCCATTGGATGCTGAATATGTTTCTCAGTCCAGTGAAACCAAACCCATATCACCTAACTTTCTAAGAGTTCAGAATAAGTAATTTTAAAATGACAACTTTTATTTCTACTTCTTTTCAAAATCTCAATACTTGAATTTCTTACTCAGCATTAATTTTTTCTTTAAAAAGCACATTTCTTCTCTAGTCAAAATGTTTGCAGTCTTGAAAATATCTCTAAGTATGATCTTCAGATTTAACTGCTCAGTGAATGAATTTAGTGATAACATCAATATTTTTGTTTTTTACACAAAGAGACATTCACAAATAGAAAAGGAAAATTAATTTGAAACTTGAATGTGTGGAAGAGCAGACTTGATCTAATGAGTTGTTATTCCACCATGTGCTCCCAAAAAATATGCTGTAAATATGACAGGAAAATAAATGCAAGAATGCACACTTCCTAATAAGAAAATGGAATGGGTAGGATAGGAAAACAGATACTGAAAAACCAAAAGTACATGCCTGTTCTCAGTCCTTGAGTACAAAAGAGAGAATGGCATGGGTAAGAACAAAGGAAATACTGGTGTTTAGAGGGTACAAGCTTTCACCCTTAAATCAAAAGGTACTGAGCCAAAACAGAATATTTGATCTCTTCAGGAATTGTCTTGGGGGGGGTTTTAATGACAGAGCTCATCTTAGACTATTAGGATACCACAAAAATAAAGATGTTTTTCTTCCTTTCTCCTTCATGGTTAATTCTTAGAATGATGTATCTGCAGCTAAGAAAGTGTTCCCCTGAATAAAAGGATTTCTTTTTTCACCTTAGAAGATACCAAATTACAATCAAATACAGATGATCTTCACATATATTTTCAGGCAGAACTCATTTACAAACTTTATTGTCACTGCAAATTAATCAGCTGGAGAGGTAAGGCAAAACCAACAGAGTATCTCTTTGCTTAAGAAGGCTGCTTCTCTCCAGTCAGGGTGGACATGCAAACCAGGAGGGTTTGTTCATCCCTGCTGACACTTGATCCTTTCTGATACCCGAACTTCTGCCATTTAAGCTCTGCATGGTAAACCTGTGGCAGAGATTCCTGCGGCAGGCAGGCTAGCACAGCTGCTAGATAATCCCTCCTAAAACTTGCACTCAGCTCAGTCACAGACCACGCTGACACCTTTTCCTGGACTTTCTTTCTTAAGTATACAGGACTCAGGCATATATCTGCTTAAAAGAATAAATAAAACACACCTAATATGTCATGCTTGAGTCATATATCAAAACTGCACCAACTTTTACACTTTTTTCTGTTCTGAGAATTGGATAGTCCTCCATTCCACCACATTCCTGTAAAAAACATCAATCCAATCCAGCTGCAATGTCAGGCAAATGGGAAGTAAAGTACTTGGCTTTTTCATTTAGGGACTTCCATCTGAAATTTCCAGGCTAAGATCAACCATCCTACTTCCCCTGACTGCATCTATACAAGGTTTACACCAAATGAGTGAAGAGGAAAATGCCAATCCAGTGAATTCCAATCTTTTTCACACCTTTGGACATAAACTTACACTGTACAATGATTTTTTTATTTGGCTGGTTTTCATACAGAATTATTTCTTACACACTGATACCTTTCATGTGTTATTCAACACTAAATTTAAGAGGATTAGTGTCTTAGTCTTAGACACTTAGCCAAGATTGCTCTTTCTCAGCTGTTTTTTAACTGCTATCACTGAGAAAGATAAATTGTTAAAAGCAAGTCATTAAAGTTTTAATAAATATGGAAGTACTAAGAAATAATTTTAACTGCTGATGAACAGTTAGAAATTTATATTTACTATCAATTGTTTCGTTCAGTACTACTTGTTGGTAATTGGGTCCTTTATTTAATAGCTAAAAGTGCCAAAATATTTGAATCACTTAGGAAAAATGTTGCTAAATAATTGTTACTGATGACTGAGCTTCTCAGATTAAATGATCCCTAGCCTCCAACTCCTCCAAAGAGAGATGGCATGAGAAACAGAACACTTTCTGTTCTTTCACTGCATGCAGTGCTCTGTTGAGTGTGTTGGATTTACAAATGTCTACAAGGATTTAAATGACTGTTTACTTATCTCTGATATTTAAGCACTAGTTAGTGAACTTCTGCTACTTAGATTTTCAATGTAGTATCAAGAGACACCATATTTGACTTTTAAACTTTAAAAAAAATGGATTAAGCAGTCTGAAAGAGATGAGAAATCACATTATCACAGGGAGCGTGGTTTTGGAGAAAACTCGTCATCCAACTAGCAATAACCTGGAAATGTTACAGTTGTGGAGATCAAGAAATCCCTTGCCTTGCATGAGGTACTTCATAGTCTAGCATTTGCAAAGATGAATAACAAAGTGTATAGACTTTGTGGGTGCTGAAAATACATGCAACACTAGAATCTGGAGGATGCACACAAAAGGATGCTAGACTGTACATACATGAGTTGACATTGAAGGTGCAGAATCCCTAGCATCAGGTTGAAGAGAATCTTATTTGTATTTGTCTTTGTATACTTTAAACAAGCTTACTTGTCTCAATTTTTAAAAGAAGTTTGCTTTATGAAACAAGATATAAAACTTAAAAATCACCTTTAATGGCTGCTAAATATCCTCTCAGTTCTCTCTGGAGTCTGGAACCCTCTGCCTGAAAAAGAAGAAAAAAAACCCCATGGAAATGAAAACCTATGTCAGTTATGTTTAATGCTTTGAAACATGCATGCAGCATGTCAAACAACAACTGAAAGCAATTTAGGAGCTATCTGATTAATAGTGCCACATGTTGCAAGCATGCACAGATTCATATAAAAAGGGGACCTGGCCAAGGAGACTTGCATAGTGTACTATTTAGGCTAGAAATTCTGGGTTTATTTTATCAATCATCTGTACAGGGAAGAATTCCACCAAAAGAAATACAGGTATATTTTACAGCTAAGGTATAGTTCAAGTCAGCTGGGCCTATGGCCTCATCTGAAACACAAAGAAGCATAATCAAAAGCGGTGAACTTCTCAACCACCCAAATGAGGCCAGTCTAAACCTGAAGAAAGTTCTACCCCTACACAAGCTGTTCACTATATTTGAAAGCAATTTCCCAAGTATTCTAGAGTTTTAACATTTTGCAAGCAAATAACTATTAAAATACAGTAACTTTAGTTACTTTGTTTTGCTTGATTAGTGCATCTTGCAGTCTACTGTGAAATCTTGACTGTTTCTTTGGCAAATACATCAAAATTATCTTTCTCTTTTACCAACAACCTTTGAAAAACTCAGAACAGAGAAAACAATGGATTTTGTTACTTTATCTCTGACTGTATCACAAGTGGGACTTGTGTCACAGTTCCTAGGATTTGCAAAGAAACCTGTGCTAGACACATACTTTATTGCTAAAAAGATGCTGTCCAGAACACCTTCAATAGCCTGAAAATTTTTGAAACAGTCCACATCTGCCAGTTTCCAATATCTTTCAAATTATTTATTTAAGCAGTTGGAAATTACAGGAATATCAGCTTGCAGTCCCATTTTCTCACATACAGCTACACCATATGGAAAAATCAGCAGCAAAATATGATTGATGGCTTCAAAATATGGCTGCTTTGCAGTTTCTCTCATATTTCCATGTGAAAATCAGAATCTAAAGGGTGCATGTAAATAATGTGAATACTTTAGAAGGCAGAAGGTATAACCTTAAGGATGGCTGATGTCAGTAAAGGATTTGCCAAGAGCAACTTCAATGCTCAGAGCATTCAGACACATGCCCCTTGCTTGAGGTATCCAGGAATGGGGAAAGCTTGTCATTGGGGGGACAACTGGCATGACAACTCCTCACCTCCAATCAAGTTGCAAGAAGGTCTCCACCAATGGATGGCAAAGAGTCAACTGGCAGACTTTGGGAGGGGAATTTTGGCTGATGCAATACCCAGGATACTATATAAAGAATGTTACTGTTATTGGGGTTGTGCCGCTGGCTGTGCCCCTGTCTATGGCTAAGCACCCTTTTGCCTTGTTTTGCCCCTTGTTGTAGTTTAATAAACTTTTTAAAATTTTAAGAAGTGAGTGTCATTTTTCATACAATATCTTCCAGGAGAGCACAAAATTTGTGGCCCAGCCACTAAGAAGGCTGAAAAATAAGAATTTTGTTGCTCTATTTATTAAGTAGTATGTTGAATTGAAGTAAACTGCATCGAATGAAACAGGCTTCTCAGATAATTTACACTCCTCCTCCAAAAAAAAAAAATCAACTCTAAAGGCAAGAACCAGGAAGCTCTGCCTTGTGTTAGTAGTGATGCCCAAGGTAAGAAAGCTCTGTGCCTGCAGAGACACTACCATCCCTTTTACTGAACCATCGGTTTCTGTTTCAGATGATGACTGTGCAGAAAAACATGTGGCACTCACCTCAAGTGAAATTACAATCTTCCCTCACAACTAAACCTCCCCCTCCCTAAGTATTCTACCTTCACAGTTACTACATCATCCTTTAAGTATACTCATGTCCTCAAAGTAGGCCCCAGAATAATGGTTTTAATTAAAAATTGGGATCTGCAGAGGAAGCAAGAATCTACAAGTTCTATGGTTAAAAATAATCTATACACATTTCATGTCAAGCTAAACTTCCTGAACATCTACTTATGCCTCTATGCCTACAGCTGCATACTCATAACTGTATTTGTAAATAATGTACATAAGCTATGTATTAACAGATCAGGTAGAAAACTGTCCAGAACTGTTTGTTGTGAACTGCATCAAGTTCAATTCATGTCTTAAATCTCTGAGCTGGGTTATGTTAACTATCCCCACGGTGATTTATCCCAAAGGAGTCCTGAAGAAATATATACAGGTCTCCTTTAAAAATAGCCAGAGATAACTTTGAACATTCAACTGCACTAAGAAGAAAAAAATTAGTACAGTTGCTAAAGCTGTAGAGGCATAATAGTTTATATCCAAGGGGCAGTCGAAACTTGCACAGTGTGAAAATGGTTTGGACTCTGGATTTGGAGCAATCAATGGTCAGAATCAAAAAAGAAAAATATTGTATTGGCTGCTCTCTCTTTTTTAATGAGGAATCAGTTGAAATGCATCTGGACTGTCCATGCAGAGATAATTTTGTAGCATAAAACAGAGGGCCTCACCTTCCTGAATATCTTTCCTGATTGAAAATTAATGAGGTTGAGATGAGATTTAATGCTACATTATATTTCTTCTTGTCTTGGGAAAAATGTCCCTTAAGACTTAAGGTAATTATTAAACACACATTTCAGGATTGAACGGAATCAGCAGAGAAATCCTTCCCACGGTTTCAAAATACATTGTACCTTTGTACACATTGTATATATACATTGTGTAGAGCGTATTTGGCTTAGGGACCATCCAGTATCTGAAGTCTCTAAAGTGTATCCGAAGTATCTAAACTCCCGGTTTATCCCTAATGCTTGTCAGACTCTGTCCCCTGAATGTAAACACTTGTTGGCTCACAGAAAAAAGCTCCCTCCCTCTACTCTAGACTGTGTTTTCCTATGTCTGGTTTACTTTGGAATATCTACCAGAGACACTTGGTATCACTTTTATTTAGCAAAGGAGACTCGTATGGACAGAACTGCACTGAACACATCATAGTTGCAACTTAACAAGTACCAAGAATTCCCTGCACTTTAGTATTAATTCTACAGACAACCAAGAAAATCTGAGTATCAGCTAAGGAGAAAGACTGTCACCCATTCAGAGTAATTTTAAAGTTCACACTTTTGGTTACTGCCTGGATTCTTTAATCCATCACAAGACCACATACAAGACCTGTAAAATGAGGGGGGTCTAAATGGGGGCATAAGATAGGTTAAAGATGGTCATATGAGATAATAATTCCTAGAGAAAATAAGATTTTGCGAAAGACTGATTGAATGTAATGTTATTATTTATAATACACATTGAAGCTCCCTTTCTTAATCATGTCCTCCATCCAACTCTGGATTAAGACATCACTGCCTACATGACTTGGGTGTCTCTTCTTGTCACAGAACCAATGTAGATCTCTTAAGAGCAACCTGTGGAGTCGGGAGAGCAATTAAGAAAATCTGGTAACCATTCACTGCAGTATAGTTATCTCGTGCTGTTTGTGATATATCCACAAATAGCAAACACAACTGGTCCTTAGAGACCTACCAGCTTTTCTGAACAGAACTGGAAACCAGGGAGGACACACCAGGGCCTTGCAAGTGGCAACAGATGCCAACATTTAGACAACTAACCCAGAACCCTCAGAGTTGGTGGGGTTGTACCAGGAACCACAAGTGACTCCAGTGAAGGCTATGCCCGCACTGATGGGTGCCATCCTGCAGGGGGTGGGACAGGTGGGCAGAGACAGTGACTGGTAAGTGGTTTCACTGACAACCTGCAACCTCATGAGGGTTTGAACTAGGTCCAGGGTTTGTCTGAGAGATCCAGGTGGGAGCAGCAGGAGATACAGCTGAAACATGGGTCCCCTTGGCATGGGAATGAGTCTCTGGTGTAACTTATGCCAAGGGCTGAGCTAAAATGGGACTCCTGGATCCATGTGCAGGATTGGGGGACCCAGAAAGGGCTGATCAGAGACATTAGGGCCCACAGATGGCCCCAGATAACTGATGGGGTTTTGCCTTGCTCTCCCAGACCCTGCTGCCCAGTTCAGCACAAGCAAGAAGGGAATACCCAACTCCTGGAAACACAGACACCCATGTTCAGGTGTTGCAGTCTGGAACTGGATCACACTCTAGGCACAAGGTTCAGCTGCCAAAACACGTGTCTGTTGCAGCTGGAGATGCTACATGGTATTCAAGGCAGCAGGTATTATTCAGGGCAGTGGTCTTTTTCTAGAGCAATGTCTGGGGACCAGGTGGGACACTGTTAGGCGCAACTGGCACCTATGTATAGATGATGAATCTCATCTTGGGCATCTTAATTCATGAGTAAGTTTTAAAAAAATCACTGGCACAGCTGATCCAGAAAGAACACTTTAAAAATGTTAACTGCCTCACAAACCAACTTTTAAACAAGGTCATGACACAGTTATAAGCCAGCCAAGCATGCCTGTGAAAGAAGATTTGGACAGGATAAGCCTTTTCAGGAACGATAACAATTACATCCAATGAGCAATGAGCATCTTACTATTAGGTGCACATTAAGTAAAACAGTCTCCAGAAGCAGATTCTGATCACTCAACAGCAGCCTAAAAAACCTCTTCCTTTTCACCTAATTCTATAAACTATCAACAACAGCCTTAGACGTTTTGCTTTTTTTCTGACATGACATAGGAAGCTGCTTTTGTAGTACCAACTGTTATATCTCCTCTGTGCACATATACAGTACATAATATTTAAGGTTTTAAGCACTAAAATGTATTTTAACTGTAGTATGTAAAGTAAAAGAAGTCTCATATCTACATGTAGAAAAATAAAGAGAGGTAAGTATGCATATACATGAACTAGAATATTGCTCTCTTAGAGCAATAAAGTGTGACTTTTAATGATTATGAGTCATTAAATATACATGGGGATAAAGGTAATTACTACTGTACTTGCTGTAAAGAAAGAGAACATGTAAGATGTAATTGCTTGAAAAACAGAATACAAATAAAATTTCTGGTAAATACTCATTGGCCTTTGATGATAATTTCACAAGAGAAATGAGAGAATTATGCAGAAATTCTCTTTTTTTCCTCTTATTCTGAATTTCAGAGTCAATTTAGATGCTGAGCATATTGACAATTAGCTGTGTAAAATAAATGTTTAAATCTCAAGAAATTTCTTGCAATACAATGAAAATCTGTGTCATATAGTCATATAACAGTTTATACATTTTCCTTGTTCCACAAGCTAGAGTGGCAATTTTCAGTTTACAACTTAAGTGGAAGATGAAAACCAGCTGTATTCATTGTTACAAATCAAAATGGTTTTACTGTTGGCATCAGCTGCAGGAGCTAAATGGTTTTGACAGAGAAAGTCCTGAGGCTCTCCAAATCAACTGTGCTCTGTTGTCTCTGGACGTGGGATGACTCATTTTCTCCGTGCTGATTCATCTGGGTATTCAACTCTGGGCTGTCAAGTCCAGAAGAGGCTCTTATCGAACTGTATTCAGAAAGAGATGGGAATGGATGACTGGGGAAACTAGATGATGGTTTTCTCCAGATACACCTGCTGGATTGTGTTGCTTTTGCTTGGGCTGGTTTTTGGTAGCGAGGAGGCCACAGAGGTGGCTTCTGTGAGAAGCTGGTGGAAGCTTCCACTGTGTCCAGCAGAGCCAATCCCTGGTGGCTCTGAGGATGGACATGCTGCTGGCACAATGAGAGATGATGGTAATGCCTCTGTGGTAACATATTTAAGAAGAAAATCAAAACAAAGTGGTGATGCAGTTTTAATTCCAGCCAGAGAAGAGGAGGAGGTGAGAACATGTGAGGGAAACAACATGGAGACACCAAGGTCAGTGGAGAAGGAGGGTCAGGAAGTGCTCCAGCCTCTGGAGCTGAGATTCCTCTGCAGGCTGTGGTGAGACCATGGTGAAGCAGCTGTGCTCTTGCAGCCCATGGGGATCCACGGGGGATGCAGAGATCCACCCACAGCTCATGGGTGAGGTGCCCACGTCAGAGTGGGTGGGTGCCTGGAGGAGGCTGTGATCCAGTGGTAGAGCCAGTGGAGAAGGGGCCCCTGCTTGCAGGCTGCAGCAGCCTGTCCTTGGAGGACTGCATTCCATGGAAGGACAGTCCCATGTTGCAGCAGTTTTGGGAGGACTGCTGCTCATGAGATTTGGAACCATGCTGAAGAAGCTCATGGAGAGCTGTGTCCTGTGGGAGAGACCCCGTGGTGTAGCAGGGAAGGATTCCTCTCCTTGAGCAGCAGAAGAAAACCTCGGGTGATGAACTGATCAAAGCCCTCACCCCCTGTCTCCCTGTGCTGCCAGTGGGAAGGAGGGAGGGATTGGGGGAAAAAGGTGTTTTTAAGGGCTTATTTTACTTCTCATTATCCTCCTCTGACTCTATTAGTAATAAACCCACTTTGTACCTCTAAACTGAGCCTGTTTTGCCCTTGGAGTTTTTCTCCCAGTCCTTATCTCAACTCATGAAGCCTTCACTAGGTTTTTCTCTCCTCTGTGGCAAGGGAGGGTGAGTGAGAGGCTTTTGTGGGTGCCTGGCATTTGGCCACTGTCAAACCATGATATGCACATAGCCTTACACTTAGCCTTCTTCTGAGTTTGGTACAGGCCCACCATCTAATCTGCTGTTCAGGCAAAGATTTCAGGTTTTCAATTTTCTGTTTCCTGGATAATGAGCACTATGCTCTTTCCTTTATTCTTTCGGTGGGCTGAACTGGGAGTCCTCATTTATTATCTTTGGAGAGTAGTAATAAAGAGATCATTCTATACTTAAGGTTAGTTGACCTCTCAAGGGTTGTTGCAGGCTCAGTAATGCAGACAAACAAGATAAACAGACCATTTTCACTGCTTTCAGCTTGCCAGGATCCCCAGGGCACACATAGCATCACCTGCAACAAAAAACTTGCAAGGAGATCTAGAATGGAAATGATAGCGCTCCTCAGAATGAAGTGTGGGTAGGCGAGGTGGCCAGGGAACAGATGAATCATCGCTCAGTGAGATTGCAAGAAACAAAGTAAAGCTTGGACCTCCTCTCAGATATCCTCTGCCATGGCCTTGTTAGGTCAATGACTATCACAGGGACAAATAATTCTGGAGGGAACTGAAAAAAATGGGGCAGCTTTTAACAGGGTTCATTTTTCTTGCAAGCCTCTTGAATGGCCCACATCAACAGTTTGGTGAACCTCAGCACAGGAATAAACCCACCACACTGCCTTTAATATGTAGAATTTGACTTTTCTTTATCTAAAGCCTCTAGAATTGCAGAATGAACTTGAAAGCAAGATGTAAACCAAGAAGAGATGGCTGCCTGAGTTCACAGAAGACAGCAGTTCTGCACGGCATTAATCAGTAAGAATGATAATAAGATGCACATTGTAATGCTTCATACCTTTGCATTGCTAATAAATTGTACATCAAAGCATGGACAAAACATAGAAAATTTAAACTATTAAGCCTTTAAACAGGCTTATTATTGGTGAACATGGCAGAAACAAGGCTTTTGCAGCATTTTCCCCCTTGTTTTTGAAGAACTGTGTGCAACAGGACTCCTTGAAAGCACAGTAAGCATGTGTGACTAGTTCAGTAAATATGTCTCTCACATTTGGTGTGTCAGTGGACTGAGCCTAATCTACTTGTGACCATCATGATAGGTGTAGCAGTTCCCTTTGCAGTCACTCCTCCCTACCCAATTCCCTCTCTGGTCCCAACTCACATTTGCATTTAGGATTTAGAATCCTGCGGAGTCCTTTACTGTTTATTACTGCCTCTATATACATCAAAGAATGAGATAATAAAAAGACAGGAATGCTAATATCCTCCTTAGCCCTAAGCTTAAAATCACCATTACAGAAAATTCTTGGTAAAGGACAGAAAAACCCCAATACTTGAGACATCATTTTGCTTAAAAGGATTTTTTCTCTTTCCCCTCTTTGAACTAAAAGAAAAAAGTACCACAAATTCTGTTTCTTCGTGGAGATGCTCCATTTGCTCCTACACTGAAGAAACTCCTCAGAGTTTATGCCTTATTTCTACAAACACAGTTATTAGCTGTGCAAACAGCTGGGATATGGACAACAAGGACAAGCAACAACATCAGATAATTGAAAAGTCAAGTCAAGAAGACTTGAAAAAGTGGAAAGTGAAGAAAAGGGAAAATATAACATCTCTGTAGGGTTTCAAAACTTCTATTAAATCCAACCATCTTCCTGACTTCAAGAAATTTGGGGAAGGAACTACCCTTCTCAGAGAAAACAGATTTTATCACCTCCCAGTATTTTTCTCTTTGATGAAGAAGAAAGCTCAGTAGCTCTTAAACCTCCCTCTCTTCTACACTGACAGGAAAATAAAGGCTAAATGACAATAAGATTAAAAAGAGTTAATAAGTATTCTAACTGTCAGGATGCAGGCTTTGTGTTTACATAGAAGGGAGGAAAGTGCTATTCCTATTCCAGTAGGAAAGTTCCTATTGGTGGAATAGGACTGATTCAGAGCAGAAACTGCAAACACTGGCATAAGCCAAATTTTACATTCTGTAAAATGTGTGGAAGTAGTTTTCACTCTCCAGTTCCTTTTTATTGGAGCTCTAAAAAACAGCTCACAAAGACAACAGATACATCAGTTCATACTTATGTAACAAGACTATTTTCTTGGTGGTATCACCACAGTTCATGGTAGGCATTAATTTGTACTAGAAAGGTACTATATCATCATCACCTCAGAGCCAAAAAGTCTGTCCAATAAAAGACAAGTAATTTGAGTTAGAATTTAGGATTGCATTGGCAGTAGATTATAAACTTCCTGGAGCACCTTTGCTTTCCTATGTTGTGTTTTTAACACTAATTGAGCACTGCTGCCTAGTTATGCTTCATCAGCACTGCCACCACAGACCCCAGCACCCACAGGGAGCTTTACAACACACATGCAGTTTGAAACTAATAATCTACTCACTCTTATAAAACCAGTATTATATTCAGCTGTATAAATATAGCACCAATGAAAGTAATCCACAAAATGAAACCATGGAAACACTTCTCTTCTTTGTAAGAAGGAGACTACAAAGCTGCTTTTGGTTGGAGTTGGGTTCTATCAATTACTGGTGAAAATCTACTGTCACTCTGATTTCAAGCGGTTCAAGCATGATGATGTTACATATGACTACAAATGTCCTTTTATTTTCAGCCCATATTTTAGTACTTTCATGCACAAATGGAACTGTTATCTCCTTTTGAAAGCTGCAGAATAAAATTTTGTACCCACCAAAAAATTAAGATCTTACCTGTTCCCCTGCAACACCTTCTTCAGCAAAATCAGCAAGTTAAATATCTTGCATTCTTAAGACACAGCTAAAGAAACTGGAAAAGTAACTGACCTCTTGCCGTTTGAAATTTTGAACATATTCTTCAAACTGTTCATCTTTAGTTTCATCTGCTTTTCCTAGTTTTTGAAGTACCTATAGTGAAAAGAAAAAGGAATAATTTAATATTTATGACACAAACCAAAACCACTGCTACTTTCAACACTTCTGTTCTTCAGTTAGGTGTAAATAGCATTTTACTTTTGGGGGTCTTTCGTGTTTTACAATTTCCAAAAGTCACACAAGAAACTATTTTGTTAAAAAAAAAAAAAAAAAAAAGCAGGATTATGGGGGTGGGGGTGTGGTGTGCATGCATGTGTAAATACACTTCCAAGTATGGAGTCCTTGGGGGAGTGTTACTTTTATTTAGTGAAGCAACTTTTCTTTTAGCAAAGAATCCCATGGTTTCAAAGCAAGAAAGAATGAGAGAATTCCACTGGCACTACAAGTTGTCCTCCAGTTCAGACAAAGAAAGAAAAAAACCTCCTTAAGATTTTTCATCTCATTACATTGAACAACATTAGCATTATTCTTATCTGCATGATTTTCAACATAAAGTCAAAAAAATTAAAGAACTATAGGGCTGATGCTTATGTAAAACAAGGTGCTCATTTTGCTCCCCTCATTAAATTTATAAGTAGATCGTCACTTGTTGATTTAGCCACTAGATAATAAGTATGCTACAATAATTCAGCAGTAAGGGCTATTCAGTCAGCAATCTCAAAAGTAATTTGACACAGCTACACTATACTCTGTATTTAACCACAATAAATGCATTCTATTATTAAATCCCATTGCTATTTGTTCATTATAATACTGAAGACTTAAACATAGCTTCAAATCGGCTTCACTCTACTTGTAAAGCAATTCCCAAATCTTTCTAGAGTACTTGCTTGTGGGAACGACCCATCTCACATAATGATATTCAGGTTGCTCTCCCATTACAAATTGACAAAACTATCTATTTGCACAGTTAATAACAAAATTAAACAAATCCAAACCAAACCCCAGAAGCCCCATAAAATTGAAACAGTAGCAATTAGCAGATACTATGAATAAACACATAAACATTATAACCAATTCTTCTCAAAACAAAGAATGTACATCTCCAGTACCACCATATTCTTTCTCGGACCACCTTTTCCCCCAAGCCCAGCCAGCCTCACAGCACAAAATCCAGCTGCACAAAGGGGTGGTGAGTGTTGCTAGTGTGGAAACGGGAGGCCAAGACAATCATGAAGCTGACACAACACTACCTGTAGACATGGCATGTGAGAGGAACTTTTGACATAATTACAGCAGGAAGACAGAAGGAATGATATCAGAGAAGGAAAAGAGACATAGACTAGCCTTTTGCTACCAATAGCTATGTTCATTTTCTAGCATATGTAGGCATTTTTGGTTGCTTTTAAGACAGTTAACTCTCATCACCAACCTCTTCATAAAATATTAACAAGTATCACAGAGAATTTTAAAGAGAAATCATTTAATTTAACATTTGGAAATCATCACAGGCCTTCACACTGCTCCTTGAGCCGAACAGTCTGTCCCCAGCTGTGGCATGGCTTTGGTCAGCACCAGGGGGTCTTTTTGAAAATCCAACATTTCCTTTTCAAAGAGGTGGCTATCAGGTAAGCCTCCTGACCATGGCAATGCACTCAAACCATGATTGAAGCAGGAAGCATGTTAACAGTAGTATGAACATTCATAACATAGATAAGCTACAGCTTCAAAACTTGCCATGACAGACTCTTTTTTCCACATCAATGGCACACATTCACGTTTTCAAATGTGCGCTCAGGCGCAATAGTGCAAGGCTCAGAAGGGAACAACCTCCTGTAGCACCCATATCCTATAGTTTGGGGATTTTTTTTCCTGTCTTCAACTTTCCATTTAGATACAGATGTTCAGCTGAACTAAGATGCAGTGTTACAATTTTGCCTCTACAAACACCAACTCTAATCTTAATTCAGATAATTTATAACACAGTTACTCAGTTTTCCCAATCCAAAATCAGAACTATAAATGTGTCATACGGTTAGATCTGAAAGTTCCAAGCCAGGGGCTAAGGAAACTCACCCTCATGAAAGTCCTGCAACTCATGCCATGAACACAGACAAAAGGGGTTTACTTACTCTTTTGCTAAAAGCCATCCTAATCCCATCCCCACAATTCCATATGAAGATAGTGGAGCAGACTGGGGCTAAAATAAACTACTCCTCACAGGTTCTTTTAGATCCTACCCATATTAACTCCATGGACTACTGAATGTGTAGCTCAGCCTTTTACAGCCACTCTATTCACAAGTTTACCAGTGGTAGTCTAAACAGAAAAGTGGCCAGGCTGACAGCTGTAGAAACTGACCTACTTTTCAGATCTTGTTTGTGCAGTTCTGTATCAAAGAGGAAGTCCCTTGTCAATAGAAGTCTGTAGTTTATAGTTTATTTTTGCTCAGTTAGGTCAGCACCTATAGGGTGTTTTTGAGGTAGGGCTAAAACCAGATGAAGGCTTTGTCTGCCCTACATTTGGGTTACTCTAACTCCACCACCCCCACCCCCACCTCATGGACACACTGAAATAAATTTTAAATGTCTTGTTCATCTTGTTCTGTGAAATATCTGGGTTAAACTCAGGGTTAGACTAAGGCTAGGGTAAGGAAATGGTAAGTAGCACTAGGTTATAACAAGAGAAAATAGACTTGAAAAACACGGGTTATTGGAAAACATCTGATGGTTCTGAATGGTAAAATGAAGGCTGTGCTCAGGACCAGCGAGTGTTTAACTTCCCCCTTTGTAGATAAGAATTAAGTGTAGTAACAGGAATAGCTCAGTCTATTGCTGGCCCATGTGGACAGGAGAAGGGTAGATGGATTGTGTTTCACAGAAACCTTGGAGGGCTCTACAACATGCTAAAGAATGGTAATCTGGACTTCTAATCCATAACAGGGATTTGAATTCAGGTTATAAGGGAAAAAAAAACAACCCAAAAACCAAACAACAACAACAACAACAACAACAAAANCCCCCCAAAAAAAAACCCCAAACAACAACAACAAAAGCAGAGGCATCAAAGATCTTGAACATGTGGTGGCCTGAAGGGCTTGAGTAAGTCCAGAACTTAGTGAAGACAAGTGGCTAGCATTTTTTTTTCTTAGCATACTCATACAGAGAAATAATATTTGGGGTTAAGTTTGTAAACATCTATCCATGTGTATGAGAAGTCTGTATCATTTACAATAAAATAAATTTTTAAAACTAAAGAAATGGACATGAACTGAATCTCAATAAATGCTTTAAACTCAAGTTTTTTGTAATCTTCTGATGACTATAAAACAGCTGATGAACATGCTCACCCTAAAAAAATAAAATAGGATAAAAGCCACCTCATTTCATGTAATCAAACTAACTCAGCTACCACTAAGCCTCCTCTTAAAATTACATGAAAAGACTTTTAAAAAAACTATCTAAAATGAGTGTCAGGGTTGATGTTGGTGCTGTTGGTCCAGGAATGCTGTTGATCCAGCATGTTGCCAAGAATATATGAACTAAATAGTTAAGTCCAATTAGCATCAAGAATGAAGTTAAAAAAGCTAAATTTAATGCAACAGTAAACTTAGATACTGTCAAGTAATTACATGTAGAGAAGAATTGCCAGGCAATGTAGTACTGACATAATATATGGCAGATTCTACACTAACACACAACATTTGAGTAAGAACATCAATCATGTCTGATGTAATTTATAAATGTCATCAAGAATATTTCCATTTGGGGGTGCTGCATCTTCAATAATATTGTCAGATGCTGTAAGATTAAATGATATGCCTTTAGTATTCTAAGTGCCTTTATTTACCATATAATACATTCAGTTTTATGAGGATCTTGAATTCAACTGAGCAAATTTAGAATAATTGTAATGTTGTTAAGTGCTTGCAACATACTGAAGAAACGAATGTAGTACAATAAACTACAGATTAGTTTGAGAAAGCTTGATTACACTGAAAACTCTTGTCTTGAGGCAAGAATGAGAGTGTTAGACCACCTACTGAGACTACCACACTGACAGGCCTAGCCTTAACAGTTTTTAAGACTATGGCAATCCAAGGAAAGAAAAACAAACAAACAAACAAACAAAAAACCCCAACCCTGAAACGGATTCTTTGATATAAGTTGTGGTCACCCAGGAGCTGCCTCAAGGGCAGCTCAGCCTCCTGCAGAGCAGTAGCAGGGTGGGCAGGAACTGTCTTCATCAGACATCCCAACATACATCATCCCCAGTCACACATCAGTATTCTTAATGAACAACCAATATGTTTAAAACCACTCAGGGCAGGAAGATATGACTGCTTAGACAGCGATACCCAGGAGAAGACTTCACCAGAAATTCACAGGACTGTTAAAATACTGAAAAAATTAAGCTAAGCTAATTTGCCAAAAGTAGCACAATTTAGGGTATAACAGAACAATCCCGGTGTGAAAAGCAAGAGAAACATTTATGAGAGTTCAAAACTGTTGTCAATGGCTCCCTGTCTAAATTTTTTTGAGAACAGTAAAGTGCTCTGGATCTCAAGAAATGCACACTCATGCAGCCATAACACCGTTCCACCCTAATACCATACTCTCCTACAACCCGTAAAAGAAATACTAGGGCTGCATGACTAATATGTGCAGTTTTCCAGAGAAATTTCAAGACATTAGTTCTGGGCAGAAATTGGTTAAAATGAAAACTAACCATGCAGGAGAAATGATTTTAGAGTTACCCTTGTGCAAAACATCATATAGATATCAGCAAGTGCTCACAAAGTTTAAAAAAGTATTTGGCCAATATAAAATAGAAGCTTTGAAAGAAGCTTCTTATGATACACAACAGTGCTTATCTGGCATTTTAGAAAAAGAGAAACACAGTGGGTTAAGTTTGAAGCAAGCATGACTGTATTTTAACTTAACCAGCTTTGAAATAGTATACATCAACTCATAAAGCAAAAATACATGGCCCTTACCTTACCAGAGCTTGACAGTGATTCCAGACAGACAAAAAACTCATCCCCACCAATCATCTTGCCACAGGCCAGCCATCCCCTCCCACCAAAACAACCCACACAAGCACCACAAGCACCTCCATGTTTAAAATACAATTTTTTTTTCATGCAATGGGATGCTATGCACAGTGTCCAATACCACAAAACCATTAAAAAGTGTCAAAGTGGAAATGTTAAGCATGGTCCATGACACCTAGCTGGTATTTGAGAAGTGTAGGAGCAAAGTTTAAGAAACCCTGTTTGTTCCAGAAATAAAAGCTAGCTAGGAAGACAACACATTAAAGTATTAACCCCAGTATAGAAACAATTTCAAAACTTTTATACCGACTCTCACTCAAGCATGATAGCAGCGCGTTAAGCACAAGAAACAGATACAACAGAAGCCACACAAGATTCCCACATCCTCACAGTTAGCACATGGGTTGCTGAAGTGAAAACAGAGGGAAAATCATTGCAAGGATGCTGCTTAGTTGTTCTGCTGCAAAGAGGGGTAGGAAGAGACAGTGCAGTGGATTACAGATATTTAAGTATTAAGCTTATGGACCTATTTGTTTAGTCCAGCTAATAGAAAGCCTCCTCTCCAAAGAGGTAACATTTATATCTAAATACTCAAAATCTAGTTGAGTGGCATTTAATGACAAAAACAGTCTTTTTCTGTCATGATGTCAGTCTACAATCTTCTGCCTCCATTTCACCTCAGCACTGAAATCTCAAAATATGGTCAGTAAAAGAAGATGGGCATTAAGATATTTTTCAATACTGTTACACTGTAGGATTAAAAATTAGCTGAATTTTCATAGTTAGAAAAATAATAAATATAAGATTTTTAGAAAACCTCTTAATTTTTTTCTGTAGCGCTGAACACACCCAGAAGTATATATTACCATTTTATGACAGAGTTGATTCCTATGTATGAAATAGCATAGTGTATTGCTCAGTTTCAGTTCTTCTGTGAATATTTTGATCTCAGTATAGCTCTAATGCAACAGGCTAAATTGCTTTTCTTCTCTAAACAGTTGACTGAATTTCATACTCTCCATGCCATACAGTAACAGGCTGTCTGAGAACTCAGCCTTGCCCTTGTACTCCTGCTGCATTTTCACTGTTGCATTCCTGCAAAAACAACAGCTGACAGTGAAATGTTCGCTGAAGTCTCTGTTCCCATCAAAAGCTGCTGCAAGGTTGTGGAAAAAAAAATCCCTTTGCCATTGACAGGCTCTCAAAAGCTTGAAAACCTGATTAACACAGAACACTGAGCATTTTCCTATGAGATTTTTACCACAAAAAATGTAGAAATACACTATAACAAAGCTCTTCACTTGTAAGCAATTACTTTGTGAGTTGCTGGTTTCTGTTACTAATCTTATAAAATAACTGAACTTAGCTCAGGTTTCCAGATAAGCTTTAGGCCATCTGTGGTTACCAGTCCTTTTTTCTGTGCACACTGGCACTACTAATGACACACAGAAAACTTACCATTCATCAAATTACCTTCATTGTCCTGTAATGTATTTTATATATTTATTACAGTACTGGTAATGGCTCCCCAGACTCCCCCTGCGTCTTCTTTTACACTGGGCACAATATTGCTAATTTGCTCACCATTTACAGTTGAGTTTTACTGCTCAAGTTTGACACAGTGGATCATATCCTCAAAGAAAGGCCATCAGAGTTGATGAACTGTCCTGCTGTTTGTGAAGCTCTGATAAGATATTCACTGCTTAAAGAAGCAAAAAGATGTACTTCTCTTAAAAATGCTTTTCTTTTGTTAATTTTTTGTAAGCTTTTGCTTGCTGGTGCTTTGAGTATTGTGAAATACCATGATGCATTGGAACAGATGGCTTAACAAATGACAAGAGTACTGACTAAATCCAGACAAGCATAAACCACTATAATAAACTACATTCTCATAATCAAAATTTAAGATGGAAATGCAATCTAAATGACAAATGTGAACATTACGCAATGAGAGATGATCATAGTAACGCTTCTGCAAATCACAGAATCAAATTGTTCATCATTGCCCAGATAATGTAAAAATTTTCATTAGAGATCCACAAAATAAACAAGACTATGATTGCTTTTGGAATGAAGCCACAGACTGCTACCTTAGTCCTTGGTCATTTGGTTAAAACCAGAAGGAACTTTATCGAGGACACTGACCTGCATATTGCAGTGTACCACAATATGTAGGCAGACCTTTGCTCACCCTTTTCTTTGCAACATCCAGCAGATTTCTTCTATTGGAAGTGTACACCTTTGCAAAATTTAACACCCTTGCAGGTGGTTACTGTTCTGCAGTAAGTGTGACCCTAAGAGGTCCAGCAGTAAGACTTAGCTGGGCAGCAGAAGTACAAGGAGACTGAAGAATGAGCTTTTAAATTTACAAAGGCCTCATTTTGCTTATGAGAAGGAAAGGAATACTAACAGCTATGTCAGTATTCTGCTGGGGACTTCTGCTTTTCTCTTAAGAACTTGACAAGACTCAATACTATGGGGTCCCATATGATAAGGTGGCTCATCAGATACTCTCTGTAAGTATTCTGAACAGTGCTTATCCTCAGTGGATGTGAAAACCTGGCACAGCTTCAAACAATAAAGAAGCTGTTCCCCAGACTGTGTGTGAGGCTAGCCTATATAACAGAGGACAGCATCAAGGTAAAGATGCTGGAATGGTGCATGGCAGGTGAGTTTCACAGATTGTAGCTTAAACAGGAAAACAAAAAGGAAATAAACAATAAACAACATAGATCAAGACATATAGAGAAAAAAAGAAGAAATCAAAGAAATCAAAGAAGGAATTAAGTGTGAGTCCAACAATTATGAGAGAATAGGGACCAAGCCAAAAACAAAGAATCAACTTTGAGAAATCACAGGTTTGGTTCATTTGCCTTCCCATAGTCATCCGATCACACAGGATGTCTCAAACACCTCTGTGCAGGTGGCAAACATGACTGACATAGGATGACAGCTTGAGGCAAGGCAAGATACAACTTAAGCAGTCTATGTGTGGGTTGCTGAACTGAACTATTAATAGCAGAACAACAACTATGATCCTCAAACTTTTGAGTTTTCTGTTTCCTCACAAAATTGCTTAATACAATAATAGTGCATTTTTTTGGTCACTTTACCATTGGGCAAAAAAAGGTACAGAAAAGGCAAGCAACTTCTGCACCAAGTTCAGAGAATGTTAATCATTAGATAAAATCTGATTATTCTAGACTAGTGTCTTAACCTCTGGATCATCTCCTGTGAACAGCACTACAGAAATCTGCTGTGTTCAGAATATCTGCTCTAGAGCTATTCAGAAGAGAAAGAATGAGACAAAAAGGCATCTCAAAGAACTGCAAAGACAATCTCTTTGCCCTTTTATGGCTTATGTTTCTCTCACACTTCTTGAAAAGATTGATTACTTCTTTTGATTGAACAAGGTCTAAATTTAACTCTCTAAATAGTTAGCAGTGATATCCTTGGCTGAATTTCTGTGTCCTTTACTGCATCCCAAATAAAGCAAAACATTACCCTGCTGAATTTAAAAAAAAAAAAAAAAATCCGGTTATTTGTTGTTTCTGCCTCTACTTACTAATGTAGCTGAAAAGTGCCTGGATTGCTTTCTCATAGTGATCAGTGTGTCAGCCTTTGGGGTACTAGCTGTGCACTCAGGTTCACATTCTCCTCTTTACTTCTTATTTCCCTCCCTCCAGTTTCTTACCACCCTTTGGTTTGTTCTCTACCCTTACTGTTTTCTACCCTACAGTTGCCTTAAAACTGCTCCCTTCAAAAACCATCAGCAACAGAAGAAACATTTTATTTACTGCCTTTGATAGCATTTCAGTTTGTTCATGTGACAACTTTGTTTACCTGATCTACTAACTTTAGGGCTGCAAGCTTTTCAAACCAAGAGACTACCTGAATCTCTGCCCCTTATAGCACTGAAGACAAGGGGACCATCCTCTCAAGCTGTTTGAAGATTCTACCAAAAACATGATTAATAATTTAACCGTTGATGGATATATTTGCCTGGTGACCAGCTAGTTCTTTTGCTGTTTATTTACTTGATACTCCTAGTCCTTAGGAATGAGGAAAAAAAAGGCTTAAGCCTTGATAAACTTCCTTCCACTGTATTTCCAGAGAATAAAAACCACAGAATCAAATACAAAACAATTGCCATTGACAAAACTTCAATTTGAAACTTTTCAAATTAGATTTGGATTGTTATTGCAAAATTAAGTAGTTGCCTAGATTGAACTTCTTAAAAATACACTTCTGAGATCTTGTCAGAGGAACATTAAAATCAACTACAAAAACATTTCACGCAAAAATCTTTTTAAGCTAGAAGCAGCCACAATGCAATAAAAAATTCATTCTCCTGTACAGAAGAGCCACTAAGGCTCATCCTTGATGAAGTCAACTAAGAGAATTTATTGTACTAAAGTCCTCTGCAGTGGATTACAGACAGTATGTTAATTCTAAATTATTTTTTTTTTCTGAACAAAGAAGAGATGTATCAAATATAAGTTTCTAATTTATTTGTAGCTACCACAGTTTCATTTCTTAATCAAACATTTAAACTCTACCTGGGAAAAGATAACCTTGTCCTTTACAGACCCTCTCTCTGCATTTATCAGAGCCAGTATGTGATGTTCTTCTTGGCTGTTGGCAGTTGGAAAAAAAAAATCAAACAAAAAGCTTTTCAGTCACATGACCAAATAAACAGATCTCATTCAACAATTCAGTATAACAGACCTTGAAGTGCACATGCATCTTCCTATTGTTTAGTTCCACAGGATATATAGAGCAGTCTCATTTGTTCAGCTCTGATGATACGATTTCAGTGGATCACAGAATTTAAGAAACTAGGCTTTCACTTTCAATAGTGATGCTTTTCAGGCTATTTCCCCTTATATTCCTATGGCTGTCCCTGATCTTTTCGTTTCCAAGATCAGTGAAAATATTTCCTATTGGTATTGATTAAAATAGAACCAATTTTTAATAAAATAGATGGATCTTGGCATTAAGTAGGTAAAAAGCTTTAGTGGCAAACTATGTCTTTTCAGTAGAACGATATGAAGTTGGTAAGTCTCATTTGATAACATTATCTCTAGGTTACTTCTCATCACAGAAGGCAGACAAAGGCAGTTTATGAGTGACAGCCATTTCTTCAATGTGGAGAAGAACCAGATAGAAGTTTTTAAAGAAATTTTCAGAGTTGCTGGGAAAAAATGATAAAAGAAATATTTTGATTTGATATAATACATTTGTCCAATGACTGCCTGTAAGATTATAATTAAACACAAAATTACATTTAAGTCAGTAACTGTGCAGAGATGATGCCAACTAGAGACAACATCACAGGCATCCATGACGTGGGTAAATTAACAGAACTCACTTATTTCTCATCTCACAGCGTCAAAGAGCTAACAGGTTAATTTATTTTCCTTCCACTTACATCACAATTTCTACAAGACAGGCTACTAGTGTTTTTGTGTTTTACCAGTTTGGCTTCTAAATTAGCCCATATGCTCAAAGTCGCTATACAGATGCCTAATCTTGACTGCCTCCTCCAGACTGATCTGTGACATTTCCACACATACTGCTTGGAAAGGAACTGGCTGAGGCTACAAAGAGATGCCCACATTTGATCCAGCATGCCCTGAGGTGAAGATGCTGCCCACCCAGAGGCTCCTTCATGCTCAGCAAGGATGGGATTTCTCTCTGCAGACTCAGGTCAACCTTCACTACAGAACTGATATAATGAAGCCCTGGGGAAACAAACCCAAAAGTTTCCAGCATGGTTTGGTAGCTTGCCAACAACACATTTCACCACCTGTTAAGACAGTCTCATGTCATGCCATACATAGCAATGCAGTACATGAAGATAACTTTGTCTAGTGCTTTGCAAAACATTTTCCAGATTGATGCTCATCTTTGGAGAAATTTACTGTTTCTTGACAGATCATGAAAATATTGTACACTATATATCAGTGATGTGCCTGACACGGCAACAGTTGCTGATGAGGCACTTATGACCACAGAGATGCTTGAAATTCCTCTCTCCTCGTCTGGAGGAAGGCAGTGACACTGATGGAACACTTCCAGATAAACTCATTCTTCTCTGGAAGAATGGAATAATAAATAAGATGGAATAATAAATAAAATGGAATAATAAGTAAGTGTGAGCTTTTTTTTCTGTTTTTGTTTTGTTTTGGTTTTGTGGGTTTTTTTTTTTTTCAAAAAATTGAGCTCCCAAAAGTGTGAAAATTTAGATAGAGCATATATACTTGGTTCAGCAAACCTAACAACTTGGGAAACCTTTGATGCCAGCCAGGTCGCAGGTCAGTCTTTCTTTTTTAAAAATAACGTTGTCCGAAATGTATTGATCCAAAAGTGATTTATTTCAGACTTACTGGTAGAATTGGTGAAGGCACAGTCTCCTAACAATCACAAATTTCCCAAGATCATCTCTATAAAGAGATAATTAAACTAACATAATATGGCTAGCATTATATGCAGTCAGATATTTCTGAAGAAAGTTACCATATTTCCTTCTCATTGCTTTTCAGAATTATTCAGCATTTTTGCATTACTGAAGGTCAAACCTTGTAATATTAAAGTATTCTAAGGCTGCTCAGCTAACATAGTATATTTCTACTTTTCTTGTTAAGTGCTATTAAGGATAAGCTTTCCTGTTCTCAGGAGTTTGTGTGTATCATTTCTTCATGCCCACCCCAGGTCATGGACTTTTAGTTACTGAAAAGGAAGAAAGCACTGAACTGATGCTGAGATCATCAAGGACTACCAGCAGTGGTGGTGCCAGTGCTCCAGCTTTGACATTTGAGACACTGTAGACAAGTACAACTTCATCCTCTCCCATGGAGCTTGGGGAACGAAACTCCAGGATTAGCCTTCAGAGCTGCTGAATGTGGAAGTAGATGTGTTGCTCAGATCAGCATCATGCAGAGTACATACACCCCTTTTCAGGAATGTCTTTTCTTTGCTGAGGCAACATCAGTCCCCTTCTACTCAATGTGCTGCTGTGAAAACAACTCATTTAAGAGCTCTAACAGTCACACTTTCCAGGCAAAAAGAGGTCCAGAAAAAGAGCCTATCTGCCAATGATGGAAAATAAATGGTAGGAGAAACTGTTTTACTGCAAGAGAAGCAATGTTCTTCTGAGGATACTGTTCATCTGGAGCAACATTCTGATGCCTTTTAATGGTCCTTACTAAGACAAACAGCAAGTCAAAGGAATATACCAAAGTGAGAGCAAGATTAACAAGGAAAAAAATCAGGTTCTGGACAAGAAACATTTTCAATACAGAAACATGATTAGGACAGGTAAGAAAAAAATATCACAAAGTCAGTTAGGTGTAAGGAGATTTTGGAAAACAGCACCTCCATAATTGAGAGAAAGTAACAGTGGGATGTTATGGCCTTATAACCTGTGTAGTCACCAAGACATGCTGGAGAGACAGCATCAGCAAAGACAAGCCACAGCAACCCTCATCAGTAAAACTGGTGCTGCAAGGCCTGTTACACTCTTCAGAAGCAAACTCTCCACTCATGCTGAAACCATGTGTCAATTAACAGCTCAACAGAAATCTCTCATCACACATAAGACAGAAGAAAACTGGTGCATGCTAGAGAGTATGAAAGCCACTGGGAATATGGTACACAGTAAATTCAGCTGTGGGGAAGAGAACACTAAGATGATGGTCATTTACACATTAAGTGTCATGGAACAGCATGGGAGAGTGGCAAATAATTCTAGTCTTTCTCTTGTTCTTGTGTCCTGCAGCCAGTGGCAAAAAATTGAAAAAAATATCACCATTCTTTTTTAAAGAGTGTTGTCATTCCTGCCTTCAGTCTGTGCTTTTCTATACTAGCCAAATGCCATGACTTCAACCTTCCATTGTGGCCAAGTTTACTAATGTTCAGCTCTTTTCTTGGCTTTTGTCTAGACTCTTTCCAGCTTCTTTTGTAACAATACGTCTAAGACCACTTGATACACTGTAAAATCAGTGGTAGAAAGAAATGTGTGAAGCACTGAAAATGTGCTTCCATGTGAAAATGGATGAGAAAATGCTGTCTGACATTAAAAAGAGATTGAACTACAGCAGTTTTTTTATTCAGGACTAAATCCTATGAAAAAACCCATTGGGCATGTCTAATAAAGTTACACATTCCTCAGTGTCTCATACATTTAGAGCTCAAATATACAGTCAGTCTAAATACTTCTATCCACCATGATCACCAGAATAAATAACTATCTTCCAGGCACCTTTAAAAATCACTTGAAGACTGAATTGTAACACCTTAATTTCTGGAGGAGAAAACTGAGGCACGGGAATTGATTAAGCAGCTGTGCCAGCCTTTAATCGCGCAATACACCAAAGGGACAGCTTTAATCTTAACATGTAGATGTTGTACATCAACACTGTGCCTAAACAACTACTGAGCAACAAAAAGAACTAAAAAAAGCAACCATAACAGAGTACAAATATATAAAAAGGTCCACATCTCATCTATTTCACTCAAGATTTGTGGATCTGAATGTGTGAGTAAGAGAAGCAGGATTAGCTTCTCTATCACTCCCCAAAATAAACTTATACATATGGCAACCCTTACTTAATATTGTCTATCATACCTACTCAAGCTGTCATATTTCATGTAGCAAAAAGTTAAAATTTAAAGATACTGGTTCAAAAATAGCTTAATCAAAGCTTACTGGAAATCATTCTCTAAGTGTAAAGACTGATTTTATTTTTTTTCCCTTTGGCCATGAAATTTTCAGCTGTGTAAAATAGCTCCTGCAGCAAGTAATTTCTAAACAAAGACATGTTTTAAGTGATTTTTACTAAATGCTTTCATAAAAGATGCTTTTCACATAATGAACTATTGTTCATTAAATTGACTTTAAAAGACAAGTAGAATTGTAGGCATTTATAAATATAAATTTAACTTCTGGCAGCTACTAAAAGATTAGAAAGGCACCACGATCATAACATTTTGCTCATTTATATGAATATAAATTAGTTTTTCTAGAATACAGAAGTACTCCACAGGTACTGAAGAGTGTTAGGAGCACTAGGAAACTCGTGATGTTCTTAGGTGACACTAAAAATATACTGGTTTTGCTATTTAAACATATAGAGACGTTGCTAACTAACAAAGGTGACTTCATGCATTGTAAGAGAACAGAAGCTTGTTTAATAAAATAACTGAAGTTGCAGGGATAAATTGTCTGTCTGGAGATATTTATCTCAGGTAGCTTCAGGATTCTCTTGACCAAAGAGATTAATCATGTAGGGAGAAGTATATTATGGTATTTAGGCCTCAGCCCATGTGCAGCAGAATCAAAGTATGCCAGTCTTGTAGGAGAGCTTCTGGAAAATCCAGTCTTAACCAAAGACTTGGTAGTATTCCCACTCAGGGTGAATATTCTGATTATCAAATGCCTTGTGCTCCTGCAAGTTAAGAGGAAAATGAACAACCTTATACAAAAGGAAGTAAATTTCCTTCTAAAACCTGCAAAACACAAACTGAAACAAGGTCAGACTTATGTAAGTCTACGGTAACACTGTAGAATGATCCACACTGTGACACT
Organism: Cisticola juncidis; assembly: GCA_013400215.1. Taxonomy (NCBI): domain Eukaryota; kingdom Metazoa; phylum Chordata; class Aves; order Passeriformes; family Cisticolidae; genus Cisticola; species Cisticola juncidis. Next base: position 36,937 of record VXBR01009379.1, on the reverse strand, counting down.
CTTTTGCCTGCCTGTATGGTGCAGAGAGCTTTCCAGTTTGCATGTCAAAATCTCTTTGGACTCCCTCTCTATAGGTCCCCTTCAGCTTTGATGGAAGCATTGCTCTTTATAACCAAATAGAACTGCTGTCTTATCTGGTATTTTACTCCGTTAATCAGGTGCTATGAAGCATAGTCTCAAGAGGACTTGTGAGATGTTTGAGGAACTGTTTCCAAATGTCAAGGTGAAGACAACTATCAAGTCAGTCTCAATTTATCTAAAATAGTTCTATGACACCAAACTTCAGGCAGCATGGTATACTCTACAGTCAAACATTAGATCTGTCCTTTGAAAGCCAGTTTTTCACAGCACAAAGTATTGATGGCTGGCTGCTGAGGAATGCAGAAGAGGGCATAGCTACACAAAGGCTGAAAAGGAAAGAGAGGTACGCTGCTCCATGGTGTGCAAAGATATGTATCTACACATGATGCCAAATTTTTATAAAATAGGAGAGAATCCCTACATATGTATATATACATATATACATACATATACATTATATTGTATATAATTATAGATCCTTCTTGAGCCAACTACAAAGAAGCACTTCTGTCTGACTCTCAACAGCATTCCTGTTGCTGAATATGTACAAAAAATTTAGGATGGTACTTGAGGGCAGCAGTTCTAAGGAACACTATAGTTACCAGGAAAAGAAATGATTGTTTTCAGGATCCTCTTATCTATAATAACATTAATGAAATAATCTAATAGAGAGATTTAATGCATTCCACAGTAAAAGGTCCCACAACAAGTGACATCTACAAGTTGTGGAAGTTAGTCAATAGTTTGCATCTCTTATAATTTATCTGAGTATGATATTACACACTATAAGATGCAATCTATTACATTTTCCCAATGCTGATAAACCTAAAATAACTGCAGTAATCTGTGGGGTCTATGAGGGGAGAAGAAGAATTGCACCTACATCTATGAATTTTAGAAACAAAAATCTTTAAAGGTTTCCCTAATCCATTGATCAATGGAGCCATGACATATTCTTTGCCAGATCCTGTCTTTAGGAGGAAAAAAGGCCCTCCAGGTATTTGCAGTGATAGAGTTCCTTACTCTGGAGGAAGCCTTAAGATCATGGATCAGAGACCTCAAAAAGTAGTCGGGCTAGCTCTTTCCTCATGAGGTAAAGGTGCAAAGTTGTTGGTGTTGGATTGGATTTTCCCCAATTAACTAATCCCTGCCTTGCTCATGAAATGAAACTATTGCAGCAGTACTCTGACACTCAGTCTCCTTCAAAACAAGCATTATTTGCTGCCTTTCTGCATCTTTTCTTCTCAGCGAAACAACAGGTACTTTAGATAGCTAAAGGTTTGCAAACTTTAGAATGGAGCCATTACACAGATGTCTTGTCACAGGATCAGTTTAAATATTAAACAGGGAACTTTTATACTTTACTACAAGTCCCTGTTCTAGATCAAGCTACTAGGATCACCCCTGCTCTGACCTTGCACATGGGATGCCCTCTGTAATCACAAGGCTACAAATCTGCAAAGGCTAGACTGCTGCAATGGATGGTTATAAGCTCTTCAAAAAGGACAGATAAGGAAGGAGAGGTAGGTGGCTCTGTGTATTAGGGAGGGTTTTGACTGGATAGAGCTCAAGGATATATTGGGTAATAAAGAGTGTCCATGGGTAAGAATCAGGGAGAAGTCCAGCAAGGCAGACAACTGATGGGAGTCTGTTATAGACTACTCAACCAGGATGAACAGGCAGATGAAGCCTTTTATAAACAGCTGGTTGAGGTTTCACTATCTCTAGTCCTTTTAGGCTCCTGGATTGTGTGGAAGATAACTTTCTGGCATAGCTTGGTAAGTGAGCCTAACAAGGGGTGGTGCTCTGCTAAAACCAGAGAAAATGACTGGTGACAAATGTGGTGGTGGTTGGAAGTGTCTTGGGCACAGTGGCCATAAAATGAGTTTCCAGTGAAGTTAGCTCTCAGTGAAGTAAGGGGTCAACAAAACCTCTGCCTTGGTGTTCCAGAGGGTGGACTTCAGCCTGTTCAGGGCTCTGGTTCTGAGATCCCCTAGTGAAATAGACTTTAAAAACAAAGGGATCCGGGAAGGTTGGACATACTTCCGGAAGGAAATTGTAGAGGAGCAGGCCGTCCCTATGTGCCAAAAGGCAAGCTCTCACGGAAGACTGACCTGCCTGAACAGGGAACTTTTGCTGGAACTCAGGAAAAAAAAGAGGAGATTTTATCACAAGAAAGGCCAGGCAAGTCAGGAAGAGTACAAGGATGCCATTAGGTCATGCAGAGAGAAAATTAAAAAGGTGAGGGGCCAGGTAGAACTCAATCTGGCCACTGCTGTGAAAGATAATAAAAAGTGGGTTTTTTTAATACATTAACAACAAAGTGATGACCAAGGAAAATCTCCATCCTTTATTGTATGCAAAGGGGAACACTGCAACCAAGGATAAGGCTGAGGTAGTTAACACCTCCTTTGCCTCAGTCTTAACAGAAAGATGGGTTATCAACCAGCTCCCTGAGCTGGTAGATGGGGACAGGAGCATGATAGAACCCCTATAATCCAGGCAGAATTAGTGACCTGCTGTGCCTCTTCAGACACTCACAACTCTACATGGCCGGATGAAATCCACCTGAAGATACTGAAGGAGCTGACAGAAGAGCTTGCTAAGGAAATCTCCATCATTTGTCATCCGTCCTGGTTAACCAAAGAGGTTCCAGGCATTTGGAGGCCTAACCAGTATGATGCTCACCTACAAGAAGGGTCTGAAAGAGGATCCAGGACACTACAGGTATGTCAGCCTGACCTTGGTGTCTGGGAAGGTTCTGGAACATATCTTGAAGGTGATCACATGCAGGACAACCAGAGGAGCAGGCCCAGTTAGCAGAGGTGTAGGAAAGGCAGGTCCTGCCTGACCAAACTGATCTCCTTTTATTACCAGGTGACCTATCTGATGGATGAAGGAAAGGCTATTGATGGACCTGGACTTCAGCAAAGCCTTTGATACTGTGTTCCACAGCATTCTCCTGGAGAAGCTGCCAGCCTGGGGCTTGGGCAGGTGCACTCATTGCTGGGTTAAGAACTGGCTGGATGGCTGGGCCAAGAGAGATGTGGTGAGTGGTGCTACATCCAGTTGGTGTCCAGTCACTAGTGGGATTCCTGAAAAGTCAGTATTTAGGCCAATTCTGTTTAATATCTTTATTGATTATTTGGATGAGGAAATTGAGTGCAACATCTGCAAGTTTGCAGATGACACTAAATTGGGCAGCAGTGTTGATCTGCTGATCTGCAGAGGGACATGGACAGGCTGGATAGAGGAGCTGAATTCAGCAATATGAGCTTCAACAAGGCCAAGCACTGGGTCCTGCACTTGGGTCCCAACAACCCCCTGCAGTGCTACAGTCTGGGGAGAGAGTGGCTGGAAAGCTGCCTGCTGGGAAAGGACTTGGGTTGACAGCAACTGAACATGAGCCAGCAGTGTGCCCAGGAGGCCAGGAAGACCAATGGCATCCTGACCTGTACCAGCAATAGTGTGGCCAGCAGGAGCAGGGCAGTGATTGTCCCCTTGTACTCAGCACTGGTGAGGCTGCACCTCAAGTCCTGTGCCCAGTTCTGGGCCTCTGACTTCAAGAAAAACATTGAGATGCTGGAGAGAGTGGAGAGAAAGGCAATGGAGCTGATGAAGAGTCTAGAGAGTGTCATATGAGGAGTGGTTGAGGGAGCTGAGGTTGTTTAGCCTGGAGAAAAGGAGACTGACACTTCCTTTTACCATGCTAAGAGCTCCATTTGTACTGCAATCTGAACTGTGACATTAAGGAAATGTAACTTCATGAAGTACCACACAAAAGCTTCTTCTGACTCCATTAATAAATTAGAATGTGGGAAAAGCTTTGTTTAATACACCTTATAAACTGAAGGAATCAGCTGTAATTTTGTAATTTTATTTAAAATGTAATTTTAGAGATGTAATTTCCTAATTCTTATAAAAATCACAGAACTAGGAGACAGAGAACTGACATTGACTCATGATCAAATTTGTTGCGATATGAAATAGAAACACGCATTAAAACCTGACGCTCCTTTTAGATTTCATGATGCTGAATGATAAACCTTTAGGATGACTTTTATATCAATACTCCAGGTCTATTTATGCCCCCTCCACTGTAATTTCAACGTGACACACTAATGTAATCCATGCAATGCTCTTGACTGCTACAATTCCTATAGGTCTGCAGGCAAATCAATGAAAATAAGGGCAGGTGATTATGTGAGATGTTCCTAAACTGTGACAGTATTAATGCAACCAAAGCTGAAAACATGCACCCTGAAGGAAAGGTTGCCTGAATAATGATACTATTCCTCTGAGCATAGTCCTTGCCATGTTACTCCGATGCTCCTTTTTATAAAAACCCAGGGCTCTACATCAAAAGCTCATAGAATGTGAAGTAGTCAAAAGACAGATTTATTACTTGTAGCTTAGTGTCTTTTTATAATTTTTATCCTTTTGTGTTCCTTGTGAAAGGAATTTTATGAACAAGATGTTTACTAAGGTTGATACTTACAATGGAAATTCTGGACACTGCAAGAAATCATATTAGCTGTTCAGTAGATGCCATTGCTTCCTCAAATTTAAATTAACCTCAGCACCTTCGCAGGTTGTTAGGAAGCTAGCAGAGATGTCTCTCTATAAAAGTACCAAACCACATCTTGATAATCTCAGGTATTGTTCACATATTTTTCACAGCAGTAAGAACAAAATGGTTGAAGTAGTTCTGTTCTACTTTTCGTAATTTTGTTCTCCTCTTCCTGCCCTTAGACCCTCTCAGCAGTACCATGGACTACTGACACATTTGCTACATCCTTCAAAAGGAAGTTGCATTTCAGTAGTGCCTGAAATGGTGTCTGGATAAAGCACTGCAGTCCTTACAGACAGTAAAACAATATAAATGCAATGCTTATGATTAATGTAAAACTGTGTAATTACAAGTGCAAGTCGTGATTAACAGGGCTACAAATACTAGTCCTAATGCTTTCTCTTCCCATAACTAACCAAATTGTTTCTAAATCTCCTCTGAATTTAGGATGAGAGGGCATTATTTAAAGCAAGTTTTTCAGATTCAAAGTAGCATGTTGATACAGAACTTGTCATTCTAACTTTCAGCTACTTATACTTTTGTTTCAGAATAAATATGCATCTGTGAATGCCTGAAGATCTCTCTCAGCGTCACAGTGGCAGACTTCTGGGTAAATCACTGTACATGGATTACAACACTGGTCTAAATATAAACATTTCAGGGTCATGTTTGGATAAGAAAAAAATAGACAGTTTTACCACACTGATACTATGGTAATACTCCTTGTGAATACGCAAAAGGAATATTTTTCCTTACCAGCCATGAAAGCAGCGTTTGAAAGTACATGAAACCTATTCAAAATGGCAGACCAGAGCAAGAATTTCTCAACCTCTGGACGAAGATGGGGAAGAATTAAGCTTGAGTGTTGAGAAATCATATAAATAGACAGACATGTACTGCTGGAAGTAGTATCCTTCTAAAACCCAATTATCCTTAAAACCCTTTTTTTTTTTTTTTTTT